>CM033270.1:18635346-19111228 GCA_019343175.1 Oedothorax gibbosus
ATCTATATATTTATATATTATTTAAATATTATATATGTGTTATATAATATTTTAAGTGTTTACTGTTAAATAATAGTATTGATATATATTCTTTTTATAAAATAGTAAGATATATATATTTTTGTGTATTAATAATGATTAAACCTTAAATGTTATTTAAATATGAGTTAAAACTTAAACATTGTATTTAAATAGCTAGTAATAATGCATATCAATGAAAAATTTAATTGTACAAGCAAGTTAATTTATTATTTTACACATATGTTGTATAAGATTTAATTTATGTATTAATCTTTTTACCATACAAATTAGGAAATTTATCTTTAAGCCAAACAAACATTATAACCTTTAATAACAAGACTCAATTCTCCGCACAAAGATCAATTTTCGCAAATATGTAGAAAGCCTAATATTTCATAGATAAGAAAATAATACGAAAAGTATAAATGATCGAATAGTTTTAAACAATCGATGTAATACTTTAATGTTAAGATTCATATAAGATGTAAAAAAACAATTAAGGACATTTTTAATTTATTCTAGTTTAACAAGATAAGTATGAATTGATCTATCAATTATTTTGTTTTTACATCTCAAACAATAATGAGTTTCAAACTTGCAATAAAGTTCTTTGTAATTTAAAATACATTTGTAAAATATTAAAATTGATTTGTTCAGGTAATATGAGCTAAATGCCCCAAGAAATAATTATTTATTTCCTATCTACTTAACTATATGTAATTCAATTCCCTTCAGGAGCTATTTAGAGTTTCGGTCAGAAAATAGTTCTTAAAATTTAATTTGTATTCAATTCTAGAATATTTTTTTTCATTTAAATATAAAGTAAAAAGTTATTTACAATTGAAAATGCAGTGAAAATATTTAATAATAATTTAGTTTTTGATTTTCAAAAGCAAAATTGAACTCCGTGTGCTAACACTTATTTATAAATTTTTATCACAATATAAGTACAGGGTGGGGCAAAGAAGGTCTAGAGATAGGAATACATTGAAATTCTTGGCGAGAAAAACTCTTGAAGTCGCCTGAAAGCTTTCAAGGGGAAATAAAAGATTATTCAAGCGTGCAATGGTTTTACTTGACAAATCTGTTTTACATTGGTTGGTTTGGATTAGCATCACATTAGAGCTACTCATGGACTATTGGCCAGTTCAGATCGTAGAGCGTCAGTGTGAGTTGCGACTGTGTGAGTGTAAGTTGATCAATTCACAGGTAAAGATGAAACTCACGGTACAGCAGAGAGTGTTCATTGTAGAAAATTTTATTAAAACGAATTCGTGGAAAAAATGTGGCCAGTTGTTTGTTAAAGAATTTAAAGGTGTAAAAGGGCCTAAAAAGAGTGCTATGCAACGAATAGTTACGAAATGGCGTCAGACAAGATCTGCTGTCAACAAGTCCAAAAACATTCCGAAACTGGTCAGAAAACCAGATTTTGGTCTTGCAATCAATTTAGAATGTTTTGTATTAACAAAAACAAAAAAGGTCCGATGCTCTAGGATAAATAACGAACGAAATATAGTCCGCCTGCCACAACTTGGCATCCCAAATATTTTAATTGTGGAAGCGTCCATTTTGTAAAACGGTTGAGAACCTAAATGAGGCAGGGTTGCCAATCCCATGGTGTTTGGTGAGCCTGCGGATTGTTGGGTTAGTTTGGTTGGAAATAATGTGGCACACTAAAACTACACATAGATTATTAGTGAAAGGAGGATTGTAGTTAATTGCTGAAGGTCGTCATCAATTGCACGTGCATTTCTTTTCTATCTTGACTTGATCGTTAATAGATTTGCATCTGCAGTATGTATCATTTACCATATTCAGTATAACTTCGGGAAACGCTATAAGAGTTAAAAAAAATAGCTATACAATAATAGTGAACCCATGCAAGTTTAAACTGCCCTTCAGTTGAGAAACTGTTTCTAAACTTTAAAGAAATATGCTTCTGCAAAAGCAATGAATCGCCAAATATAGTAACTCTGGCAGAAACCAAAATCTTCCTTACCCCTTTTCTTTTTACGAGTGATAGTTTGGACTCGTCTAAAACACACGACATAGATGCCAACAAGTAGTGGGAAGACTATAATCACTAGTGGGAACTTTTTTTTCTCTACAAAACTTGTTTATATTTCATTTCAACTAGCTTCTCAAACCATAGCGTAGTTGCCGGCAAATAAGTCGCCAAGCGTTTGTGTGGGCTTAATATTGAAGCGATCAATAGCTTCAGTTAGCAAACCTGTTTTTGACTTGGAAACATTTCTGTCGTATTCTTATCTCCACGTTAGGGCCACTTTTATTTTCGCCACCCTCTAGTTATAGCATAAAAACCACACACAAATTTCGATACCTTATTAGACCTAACACATAAGTGAGGACACATCTGCCTCTCATCATTATATGACCAGTACATCAATCGTATATCAAATCTGGACATTGGCCAATAGTGCGAAAGGGTCTCCTGACAGATCATAACTCGACATAGATATAACATCTAAGAGAATTCCGTCACAGTAGTATCCATAGTATGTGTCACGCTATGACAGATCTGGCTTGTAAATGCAAACATGCACAAACAGTGATATAATGATGCAACACTATTAAAGGTTGAATCTTAATTCAAATCACTGGAGGCAATAATCAGTGATTCATCAGTGATGAATTTACTCGAATGCTAAATTTTGGTTGCTTGTGTTTACCCATTAGCGACGACTGTGTGAATACCATTGATAAATTCCTTTCAAAATAAAAAAAAGGTAAATTTATGTTTTCTTAAATTCTTCTTCGTGTAATTTAATTTATCCTACGCGAATTATTCAGGTAAGGTAAGTTTGAATCATCGTCGCCTTAGAGCTGCACGAGGGCTAGAAGCTACAACCGCAATTTAGAACCATAGTCAAATGACGATGAATTACTCAGGACTATGGTCTCCATGTCGGGCATAATTTGTTTATTTATATAAATTGAAGCAGGAAAGCTCATATTCGCGTGGAAAATTTTCTTACCAATAGTCTTTATTAAGTGAAATTAAAATGTTGCAGAAACTTGATTTTCCACAAATGAGGCGTATTTGGAAAATCTGCAAATAATACGCTTGAGAAGAAATATACTGTCCTAAAATAATCTACCCAAGTAATCAAACAGTCGTTAAACAAAGATAAAATCCTTGAGTATTTTCTTACTAGAAAACGTGCCGCATCCTCAAAAAATATGTTATACCTCTTGGTTATACAACATATAGTGATGTCATTTTCAGATATCCATTTGCTTTATATTTTTATCGATATTATAACCGCATTTATAATTTGAGTTTCCAAACTTTAAACAAACTTTTTCCGTTAGTTAACGATATAAGTTTTAGCTAACTTTATAAAAGTTCATACATGTTTACATATGTGATTCGAATCGATAAAATAACAAATGCACAATACTTACCGTGTTTTTATTTTGATAATTAAAAGAATGATAAAAAAACTTATAAATGTTAAATTTATTTTAATTCCAGCAGCAAACAGCTTCAAATAATTTTCGTTTTTCATCTTAATGAATTCAAAATAAAAGAACAATTCTGCGATAATGATGACTATTTTTATGTTTAACTAAAAGCATTAAATCTGAACAAAGTCTAGGTTCTTTAAAATAAATGCTCCAGTTTTACCGATACATATATTTCAACGCCAATAGTTGAAAAAAATATTAATAAAAAATTCAGCAGAGCTAATCGCAAAACAAAAATGGATTTCCTTTTTAATTGCATCCAGCGTCCCATGGTAATTGCGAGCTAAGAATTTCGAATCGCTGCAACAAAAATAATAGAAAATGTTCGGGCATAAATAATTTATTCTTGTCACCATCGAAAAAAGAAATCCTTGCTATGAATAAATGAAGCAGTGCGGCTGACGTTTCATTTAGCCTCGCAGCAAAATGTCGGCAGCGCTAATCGCAAGTGTCAGTAAAAATTGGTAGATAACGTCACTAGCACATAAAGCATGACTTGATCCTGTTTCTTTTCGATTGCAGAATACAATGTATAACTGAGATGATAGTTTTGGAGATAGTATTTTTGAAAATTGAATTTGTATTTTTGATTGGTATTGATTAACGTGTTTATTTTATTTTTCGTAATTTTTTTTAATAATGTGTGTAATTGCAAGTATTCGTAAAAATTGGTAGATAACGTCACTATCACATAAAGCATGAGTTAATTCTGTTTCTTTTCGGTTATAGAATACAATGAACAACTGAGATGATAATTTTAACGATAGCATTTTAGAAAATTGAATTAGCATTATGGATTGATAGTGATTAATGAATTTCTTTATTTTTGCTGATTTGCCTTTTTCTTTGTAAAAAAAAATATTTAATTTGTGCAGTTTTGTTTCATGCAGTTTTTTAAAGAAGCACAAAGTAAAGAGTATTGATGGACGTAAACTTAAAAATATAATAATAATTCCTCATAAATACCGCACAATCAATGAACGTAGCGTAGAACAACAAGAATAAACGTTTATTTTTCAGCAAATTTCATAGTTTCAACATCATATTGCCACCACGCATCATGAAAAGAAAGAAAATATAAATCAGAGTCTACCGTCTTACTTCATATTACAGTATGGCGTTATACGTTATAAATATATTATACACGTCTGGCTTTACTAATAATTTTTCTTTAGTAAAAATTTTGGTTATAGTGTCTGTGTTTCTTGAGCTCCTGAGATAGTATAACAAAATGCACTTGCACAAGTATAACGAATAGCAAATTTGAATTGGAGTTGTTCCATTTTGTACAATTAACGTTGTATACTATTATACGTTCAAAAATATACACAATAAAACGAAGTTTCATTTAAACTTGTCCTCCTTCAACAAATAACCAACTCACATACCCAAAAATAATTTTAAAAATATCCTTAAATGCAAATTTACAGAATAAAAAAACTGTAATATGTTTTGTATTTTATTTATGGTACTTAAGTGTTAATATTTTTTTAATTACACCAGGATGAAAACATTAAGCGTCCTGGTCCTTTTTTAATGAACTGATGGTTTTGCTCTAAAAATGTGGTCCCCAAAAAAGTTACTCTCTATTCGTATGTATTTTTAAATTGTCCATTTTTATTTTGTTATTAAAGGTTTTGCAGAAAAAAACATTGTTTTGGATACTATCAGTGGAACACAGCTTTCTCAATGTTAACATTTTTGGGCCCATTGATGTATGTTGGCATTTATCTGTATAAGACGAATCTCTATGAAGAGAAGTTTCATAGCATTTGGTAATAGTCGTTATTTCTAAAATTCTCTAACAAAGACTTTTATGCATTTATAATATCAAAACTCTCTAGATTTAGTCAATAAACAACAAAATAAACAACAAAAGCAACTTTGTCAATAAACAACAAAAGCGATAAACAACAAGAAATTCAAGCTCGTGTTGCTACCTTCTAGAGTTCTAGAGAAATATTCAAAAGGGTTCTGTATTTGACCCTAAAGGTATCTCTATTACATGAATCCATCAAACTATAATATTTGAAAAAAAATTACTTATTATTACATTTAATGATTTAATTTAGGATTCCATTAATCAATTTTTTTATTAAATAAGTGCTTTTTACGGTATAATAGACAATACAAAAATTAATTTGCATATTTGTTAATTTGTATATTTGAGAGACTAATATTTAAGTATTTATGCAGAAGCTTCATTCAGGAATGGATAATTGATTATTATGTGCGTTTGAGTTCAATTAAATACATCTGTAACTATCAAAACAATCAAGGGAAAGTGCACTTTCAGTAGCTTTTAGAATAGAAGGTATTAAAAAATCGAACATTAAAAAATAGAACATATATTCGAACAAAATAATACATTTAAAAGTTTTATTACTTTTGCTTTTTGAAATTCCAAGAATTTTTTAAAGCTGTTTGAAACGAAAATTTCAAAGTATGATACTTTGAGAAAAAATCCATCGTTACTTATTTTCTTTTGGTCTTGGATATGGAATGGGATCCAGGCCTTAAAATCGATGAACTAATCATCACCAGGCAGATGGGTACAAGAAAACTAAATGAAGCATTCATAACTTAGAACCATTACGAAACTCTCTTCCACTCTCGCTCTCCCAAGTCACACCCCCGATCTCAAGTTCTTCATGAAACGTGAACATTAAAGTTATTTAAATGTAACAGTTGGGATAAATTATTGTTTAGCTTTAATTAATTTTTAAGACGTTGACTGTCCCAGTACTAAATAAGGCTCAAAATATTTACGTTTTACAAGTTTTTGTTTATTTCGGAAGCCATACAAAATTAGTATCATATAGTACTCGTGAAGTACGGATAACTCACAGCAAATTCGGAGAAGTGTTAAAGGTTCAATAACTTACTCACAAATTCTTTTGAACACAATAGATTTCAAATTGAATGCAACTCATATTACAGTCAACAGATTAACACTATACGTTCGACAATATTAAATCTACACTCTTAAAACAAAAGAGTGAAATTCACTCCTATAGGAGAAGTGCATTTTCGGCACCGGAAAGGAGTGGAATTTAACTCAGACTGAGTTAAAACCGCTCGTTTTAAGAGTGTAGGACGCAGATTGCTTTCTTTTATTTCTTTTACCCACTCCGAAAAATAGTGAAATTCACTCCTATAGAAGAAGTGCATTTTCGGCACGGAAAGGAGTGGAAATTAACTCAGACTGAGTTAAAACCGCTCGTTTGTTTTAAGAGTGTATGTTGAAGTTTAACAAATCTAAATAAGGTTTTGTGTAGTTTATTTTGGCAGGCATGACAGAGAAAATGCTTCACTTTCACAGCCACAGTTAGTTGGAATATGAGACGTAATGTCTATCGATTTCTAGAAATTTTCTGTGTTGTTTCCTGATTTTTTAAATGATAAAACAGTTACATAAGTATTTTTCAAATTCTCAAATTAATTACATATTCAAAGCATAATAAAATTTAAAAATTATTTTTAGTGACAATAAAAGTATGGGATTAATAAAAAAACAGTGATATTGATGAATGATTATTTTGCGATGGAAAAAAAACATGTACCAAAAATATACCGTTATGTCTTTAAAATTCTTAGTATCACACACGATCCCAATGCTTTTTCTTTCTTTAGTTTTTTTAAACAAGAAATAAAAGTAAAACGCACTAAAAATAGAAAAAAAAATTCATTTGATTTATTTTGCTTCGATTCCCTACGACGTGACGTTGAAGCAGATTCTTGCAAACAACATGTATACTGATAAAAGAAAATAAATAAGGATTCCTATCCTAGATGGGAGATAGAGAAGGTTTTATTCTCAAGAAAGCTGAGGGTAAGTTTATTTTTAAGACACGGTCATGTACTGCTTTGAAATCAAACCGATTTATACTCAGCGGATATTTTATGGGTTCAGTTATATTTTATTTTTATAGGTTTAAAAGTTTCTGGATAGCTTTGAGATTGAACAGCATTCTGTTTTGTAAGCAGCTGTTTGTTATAGGTTTAAAAGCAAAATAAAATACTTTTCATAAACATAATATTTCATTTCGTAATCGGAATGTTATGATTTCAGGATATGATACAGTTTGTTACTGTTTATCAAGAAAATGATTCTGAATTAATTTATGTAATAAAGAATTCGAATCCTTATGATTTGTAAAAGAAATTTCAATTTAATAACAGTATCTGGTTTGCAATACAATCAAGTAGTAATAGTTTTTTAGTTTCCTTTTTATCAAGGTTATCCAAAAAGCAATATTTTTTAAAGCAAAAATATTACTTTGAAAAAAGTACGAAAATGCAAGAGTTTGAGTTAATACGGATTGAGGTTTTTATTTAAAATTTAATAACGTATTTCATCACTTGAGTTCATAAATTAACTAAGACAAAAACGAAAGTGCAACAAATGCTTGTTTAAATAAGTTTTATTTAAAACCAAATAAAAATGAAATAATTTATTCATTTTGTTTCATCTTTTTAACACTATTATATATTTAGAGTTTCAAAAATAGTATTGTCAAAATAAAGTATATCAGTATGTGTGATTCTCCAAAAAATGAATAGTTCAAGACCCTTTGGTGTTAAAATCCTA
Organism: Oedothorax gibbosus; assembly: GCA_019343175.1. Taxonomy (NCBI): domain Eukaryota; kingdom Metazoa; phylum Arthropoda; class Arachnida; order Araneae; family Linyphiidae; genus Oedothorax; species Oedothorax gibbosus. Next base: position 18,643,448 of record CM033270.1, read on the forward strand.
TTAATAACTTTGAAAGTTTTTTTGGCATTTTATTTATGCCCTTAAATGGATAGAGTGCAAAATGGATGGATGGTAGGTTAAAATGGATAGAAAGTTTTTAAAAAAAATCTGGAAATATGAACCACCATTTAAATTTACTTAAATTATAATTTATAGTTATTTTTTATATTGTCCCAAATAAGACAATTTTGCATGTTTCGAAATATTCGGCGGTAGTTTAATATATAAGGATTACAGAAGAATATTTCTTATTTTTTGTCACTACTGTTCTTTGTAGACATTTTTTAATGTGTAACAGTAGTAAAAAAATCCTGTTAAAGGTTCATGGCAAACTGTTGCATAATTATTCTGATAATTCTACCTTATACTTTCTTTGACAAAATTTTTTTGAAATATTAAATTTTATTATAACACACAGACTGAAAGTAATAAACTTTTGAAGAGTCACCCTTAATTATAAAATAAATGTATTGCAGTTAAAACAGTTAAAAAAGAATTCCTTATGAGAAAATTCTTCCACAATTCCTAAAACTTCCACTCGCTGTAAATAAATATCCTTTGATATTGCAATTTATATAAAAAAAAATTCTTCACCAAAGACATATATTTATCAGGACATTTCACGCGAAGATTTACAAAGCAATATGAACTGAATTCTCATATGAAACTTGTAACGTGATAAAATATCATAAAAAATTCCTATATTTTAATCTAGCTTCTACAGATTCACATTTATTTCAAAAACGCCTCTCGATACGCTCTAGTTGTATCGAAAATGCTACAGGAGTCAAGAAATCCAGTTTAGCAAATGACATATGAGCCGGCAATTTTCAAGAGGGGGAGAGCGTTCCTATTCTACAACTTGCTGTTGATGTTAAGGAAATACCATACTGTCACTTTAAGTGTGTTTTATGAAACCTAACTCCAATAATTTAGTTTCTTTAAATTAAATTTTAACTAGTAAGGGTTAAATCTTTTTACAAGAGCTAAAGTGTGAAGTTAGTATGATCGAATTGAGAATCTTAGTGAAAACCACTGGTATATAAAGGCGTGGAGGAAACACGTTGGCTGGGGCTTTTTCGCTGGATCAGAACAAAGATAAATCCGTTTCCTGTCACGACAATTCATTTCAATCGTGTAGCTAATATTGACCTTTACCAGCAACTCAAAATGGTTACTTCTATACGCACCCTTAGTTCAGCAAGACTTTTCAAATCCTCAATATAGGCAGTATTAATTTAGTCATTCTTTCTTCAACGGCGCTTACTTTGTAATGGATTTTGCTTATATTGGGGTAAGGGTGTCCTGATGATATATATATAGGTCCTGACGTTACTTTGAAGTCTATGTAGGTACTAGTGTACTCTATAGAAATATTTATCTAAAGATCAGATGCGACGATTTCGTTTGCTCAGATGCGACATTTTATACATCAATGATTATCGTTAATTAGTATTCTTCCGTTGATTAACTCTATTTTTTTCGAAAGAACAGTTTTGTAATTATGACAAATTTCTTTTCGAGTAGCTGTTTTCAAGATATAATCATAATATTGCCTCCTATAACTTACATTCCAGATGGTATCGAAGCGTTATCGGTCAGGCAAGACATCCAGAAACAAATAAAGATTATTTTTTCCACTCACCCTCTTTCACTTCTCTGAACTCCAACCATTTTTTATTTTCCACGATCGATTTGTTAAATAATGTCAGACAGGGCCAAGGGAAGTTTTTGGGTTTTCGCACTTGGCCCCAGCGGTATGTCGAAACGCCTGGTGTGAAAATAAATAAAACAAATAATAAAAAATAGCTTCGACGATCGCTTGAGACTACATAAGGTTTTCTGATCTTGGCTGATGTGTTTTCTGGTTGCCACACTTGATTAAAAAATTCTTTTCCTGCACCCTTTTCCACTTTATACAGGATACTTAAAGTATTTGCTGAAGGAGCGAGGGTCATTTGTCAAACGCTGCTGTGGCGCTTTCTTGTTAAATTCTGTTGTTTTATTTTTGACTTTATTACATTTATGGTATTTGTTTTTAGAGAAAAATAACATTTTGCATTAGGTATTGGCTCCAAAATAAGAAAAATACTATTATAAACCTTGTAATAGTACACTTGTATAAGTTACTATTTTCAATGAATTTCTAGAAATTCGAATGCGTAAACTCATTAAAGTTTACCTTTTATATAAAATACACATGCTCATCGGATTTTTTTTAATTAGGCACATAGAAAAAGAGCCTCGAATATTGGCGAAAAACTTAGCGACACAGTGAATATCAACGGTTGAAAAGTTTGAAAAGCTAAGTTAAAACTAAGTAATTGATTCGTTAAGGTCATCTCAAAAAAGTTTTAATTGTTTGAACATGTTTTTTTTTTTAAATTACTTTTTTATTTTTGCTGAATAACAAAAACACAAGAATAACAGAAACACAGAAGAATATTGATATTTCTCTTTCATACTTTTTTCTTGTTTAAATTTGTTTAATTGTACAGATATAAATTTTGTTTGATTAAAATGTATTTTTTTACAATTATGTTTCAGAATGGATGCCGGTCTAAAATATTCCTAGTTTTAATTAGGTATAGTTAAACAAACTCCCGATTAAAAACTATTCCTACTCTCCAAAAGTGAAGCACTTTTCTTTGTAATTAAAAAGAATACCTAATTGGATAAATAAGTATCATTCATTTTCCCTGAAGCTAATACTAGAAGAAAGAAATCATTAAGTACTTGCTTGATTATAATTTTTTTAAAAAATATTGTTTTAATTAATGCGTAATTATTAATTGAGAGTGATGTTTACCATATATACAGCATGGCTTGTTGGAAACAAAGATATTGATTACAAATTCCATCTTCTGACAAATGCAGACGCCTATGAAATACGTTTAAGACCTGTCTAAATTTTAAAATTCAAAGTATTAGGGATTGTTTAAAGATTATTTTCTGCAGAAATAAAATTTAAAGAGCTTTGTTAACTGAGTTTTTTTTATATTTTTTAAATGGTGTGTTTTAAAAAAGTTTTATCTATTGTTCCTTTGCTTTTTTTAATTTAGGATTAAAAAACCATGGAAAAAAAGTAATCGCTGTAAATAATATATATATTAGGATATATTTTTTTATTTAAAAAACATTTAAAAACACTTCGTGTTCCACAAAGTATTCTACGAGGCTTACAAAAGTAAGTAATAGGACACATTAAAAATTTAAATTGTAAATAAAATCAGAGAGAATGTTGAAAGTCCATTTTCTTCGCATCTGATCCGAGAACACTGAAGGCCATCGTTATTAGGATATATTAATAAGTAATATAAATATACCATTGATGATAATTATATATCCAGTACTTTTTTTGTTTTAGAAAAAATTAAAAGCTATATTGTTGAGTTAAAATTTTTAAATCAAAAACTCAAAACCTTTTTCAGTTCGATAAAATACCAACTCAAATTCCCAAATTTTCACAATTAAAAATACCGTTCATTTGTTCATCATTTTTCGTCGAAGAAATTTTTTGTGACATACCTTTTTTAAAATCAGCCATTTTATCCTGCATAAATTCTGACATAAAATAATTATGATGAATAACCTAGTCATTCACATCCGGACACAAACACATTTTTTAAACAAAAATCAAATTTGTCAGAGATTCGCCCATCTACTTCCACGTGTGTTTAAATTTAGAAGCTTAAATCTTAGAAAAAGATTAAAGTTCAATCTCTTCATTAAAACTGAATTTAATCCTGACTGCATTTATTATTTTTATCCCCTAGGGCTTTCATATGAGCTTAACATTACTTAGAATTAAAAAGAGGATTAGCATTTGCAAGCATTTTCTTTATAAAATGGATTAAGTATATTCGTTTGCAAGTGTGCGTAGCAATCACTACTTTATGCCTTAAAGGTCTCGTTTGGTTTGGGAAGAGTTTTACTGATATTTGATTCAAGGTAAGGTTGCAGTTTTTTGTCAATAATAAATGAATAAATAAACAAAGTTTGGTAGTAAAATACAAAAAAAAACCGTGGAAGAGGTATTGAACAAAAATAAACTTGTATTTTGATTCGTGTATTAATTATGATATATCCGCATATTTCTTTTCTTTTTTTAATGCTGCATACAGTTTCTACAAAAATTAAATAGAGCTGTAACTACTACTGCCCTCATTGAACAAGGGTGACTTAGTTAAGTTTTATATATAAACTATATACTACACGAATATTAAACGTAGGGGGAACCAGGGACACATGACCCAACTTGTAGTTTTTGGCTTGTAACTTTTAAAAAACCCTATTTATTTATGTGCAAATGCAGTCAATTTATACTCCATAAAGTATTGCACAATATAAATTAGTATTTTTCCGAAGTATTAACTGCAATAGTAGTAAAATATAAATTGAAGAGCTTAGTGGAAGAACGTGCTAAGTGACAAAAAGGTGAAAACGAGATAATGAGCTTTAAAGTTTTTAGTTTGCAACTTTTCTGTCATTCACAAATTCACAGTTTTTTTTGCATGATATTTTAGTTTGGTTCTTCAAAATGCTTGGTGGCTTTTGGCTTAGCCGTAATTTACGTCATAACGCGTCATTTACAAAACGCGCTTGACACCTCATGCACTTGGCACGTTCTTCCTCCGAAGTACTTCAGATTTTGGCCAGTCGCTTAGTGGAAGAACGTGCTAAGTGACATTTTTAAGGTAAATTTGATCCATAAAACGTTTCATAATTTCTGTACTAACCTTCAGATTTTCAAAATTCTTTTTCTGTTTGGAAGATAGGACTTCGCAGATCTCTTTTATACTTATAATCGTTTGCCTGTCCGTCCATCATTTTGTCCGTCCGTCCATATCCCTTTCAATTTCCGATCCAAAGTTCCTGATTTTGAAAATTCTTTTTATTTGGTTCGAAAGTAAAAAATTAGATGACTACAATGTATAGTGTTTGGCCATCTGCCTGTAAGTCTGCTTTTTTGTTTCTGTCCGTACGTCCTACTACCCCCCCCCCCCCCACACACACACACAACTTTCTTTGTACCCGTCCAATTTTTAAAGTTATTACTTTCAATTACCTAATATAAAATATAAGGTAATAAAATTATTGCGATAGGGGTCAATAATCCAAAATGAAGATTTTGTGCTTTCTACACGTTTTGGAGGGTGCTCATTCTAAAAAAATTGGGTTTTTTTACATTGATCCGTCTGTCTGTCTGAAACTACTTTACAGTTTAAAATAAAAGAGCTACGGACTTCAAATTTAGTACACGGGTTCCTAGTTTATGTTGGACGTCATAATAGGGGTTTAGAGAAAATTGCGCATGCGCAAGTAGAGGCTGCTATAAATTTTTTTTGGGTTTTAAAGGTATTGCTGAACAACGAAAATAGATATAGACTTCTAATTTGATACACGTGTTCCCTGTACTAGTCGGACGTCAAAATAAAGTTTTCTACAATATTGTGCATGTGCAAGGAGTAGCTGCCATAGGACGTTTTAGGTTTGAAAGTTATTGAAGATACTTTATAAGATATATATAACTTTTAAATGAGCGTATTGATATATAGTGTTACACATCCCTAGTTTTTTTTTAAGATATCAGTCACCTATCTTATACTTTTTGTTCGTCCGTCTGTCCCTACTATAAGGATTTCTTTGAGTATTTAAGTTAAAAGAAAGTAGGTTGTATAAGTTATTTTAGAACTTCTTGCTTAATGTTAGATGAGTAAGTTTTTAATTGAAAATATTTATAAAAAAATACCATTATCACTGAAATTATAAACTAAATACTTTGAAGAATAATAAGACAAATAAACTTAATAAAAAGTATACAAAAAGATAGTAAAAGATACACAAATGCAATTGAATTTAATACATATTAAATTTAAAAGACTTATAAAAATAGATTATAATGCAAGATGTAAGTTTTTGCAAAATAAATTTTTAAATAGTTTTTAGATAAGAATAATCGAATTTAAAAACAAACTTTGATATTAAAAAAAAGTAAAAATAAGTTGTATGGCAATATATAGATCCTAAGGTTATTTACGTTTTTCTTTCTCCTTTTCAATTAAGGGTTTAATCAATTTTAAGAAAGCTACTTTAATTTACATCATTTCTACAACGGTCGAACATGATCGTTTAAACCATTTATTTTTACAATCGTGATGCATAGTACTTTTTTAAAGTCATCGATATTTTAATAAATATTAAGAACTTATAACGTTTTATACTTTGTCACTTTATTTTTACATCAATTATTATAAAAACATTTTAGTTTTACATAACAAAGCAATATCTTGATTAAATTTGCACTTACCGTATAAGCTTTTATTCACACTTTCAAGCAAAAATTCAGCTTTCCGCTTGCTTCTTAATTCCATTTTAATAATTTTAGGAGTTTAGGACATTGCACAAAATGCGTTCGATAGCTTTAGAGATCAAATGTAAAATGGCTTTAAAACGATTTTTGTACCCATAATTCATTTTTTTTAAACAAACCAGATGCTTCGAATGTTCAGCGCAATGTTGTTTTAACGCGAACTGCGAACTGCCATCTCCATAGAGCAGGTCGTTTTAATTATACAATCTGTTCGCTGCTAAATTATCTATGTTTATTACAATAAAAATCAGACGACATTTTATAAAATGTTAAAACCATTAACTCCGTTTAAATTTAAAATCAAAATGCATTTTTTTCCTATTTTGCTAAATGCACTCAAAACCCAGTTTTACGCAATATAAATTTAATTTCATTGATTATATTTAATAATTAAAGTTAATTAGGAAATATTAATTACATTTTGTTGAATTCTTTTTGATTAAAACTACAAAAGAACTATTTGTTTTGCTATTAATGCAAGCGAAAGTCTGAAAATTTTCCGCAAACGTGTCACTTAGCACGTTCTTCCACTAAACGATCGTTCCGGAATCGGGCGATTTCGGTGGAAGAACATGCCAAGGGTCCTTAGCACGTTCTTCCATTGAAAAAGTGACGAAAACGCGTGCACCTACCAACTTCGTATGCGAAAAATATACGAAATCGAATGTTTTCTAAAAAATTGAAAGCTGTTATGTTTAAAGCAGGTAATAACATGATCATTGACACAAAAATCTCAATTTTTTCAAAAATGTCACTTAGCACGTTCTTCCACTCAGCTCTTCAATTGTTTAAAACTTTAGTTTTTGGTCATGTATCCCAATGTAAAGGGATACATGACCCATCCATTAGGGATGCGTGACCCAACACATATATTTATTAGTAGAACTTTAATTTATCAAAATAATTTTACATGATAACTAAACTAACATCATATAAAGTTTATATATATGTCTTTTAATTATTGTCAGACAAAATTATTATATATACTTCCTATTTTTATCGCTTTAATTTTTCTTATTTTAACGAACTATTTAAATTTAAACGTAAAGACGTTTTTAATACAAAACTGGGGATCCTTTTATTTTACAGAGAAAACACAGGTGTTGGAAGAATTGCTTCTGTTTTATCATTATTAAATTGGGATATATTATCCATTTCATGCCATTTAAAACATTTTCCATCAATTATATTGGCAAACTGAGAGTTCTAAGCTCGTCAGAATTTTTTCTTGTGTCTTTCCAAAAAATATTGTTATATTCCGTTATCCAAAATATTTGGTAAGAACCCAGCAATTTATTTCTGGAACTACCATGATTTTTTAAAAAAATTACTTGGTCTACTTCGGCCTACTTTTTTATTATTTACTTGGCTTACGTATCTCTAACTGACTTGGGTCAAGTATCCCTAGTTGCACTTTTTTTTGCTTAACCCCATAACCAAATCATTTGAAAATATATACATTGACACTATCATGCATGTAATTGTAGCTAAAAGCATGAACTAAACAAGTAACTATTTAAAAAATATATTTTCTTTAAACCAAAAAAATGTAGCCTCAAAAATTTGCTTTCAGTGCATGAAAACGTATTTCTTCACATAACTAAACACATAAGCAATGATTCAGCTCAGTTTTTTCACCATGTGATCAGCTTGCTAAAAGGAAAAAAGTGATGCTATTCCAAACTTAACCATTGCTGAGAAAAGGGCATTGGGTCTTGTATCCCTATGGGTCAAATGTCCCTAGTTCCCCCTATACACAAAACGAACTACGTATTGCATGCGTATAGTTCATATTTGAATCAGTTTCTCAAAAACCGTTTAGTATTATTTTTCTTGTGCTTAAAACACAAAAAATTGCTGTTGTTTTCAGAAACCTCATAAATCCCAGCAACTTTAATATTAATTTTAAGTGTTAAATAGTACTGTTTATACTTTTTCTGGTTGTAATAAACTGTAAGACAAGCACATACTATTTTATTTTTAAATTATATTTAGTCAAATTCCTTTATATTTTACTTACGATTTTGACAAACCATTATACAAATTTAATAACTCTCGGGAATAAGTTTTCATTTACTGAAATACCTATTTTACAAGGTTAACGTTAAAAACTTGTATTTTATGTTTCGGCTTTCCCGAAGAATTGTATTTTTAAAAAAATCATTAAATGTGGTTCTTAACAAAATATAGGTGAGATTAAAAAGAAAATAAATAGGTCGAGCGACTATAAAAACTCGTTTAAATTATTTCTTAAATTAACTTAACAAAATTTAGTAAGTGACATTTATGAAGGTGACCTATAGCCGTGGAGAGAAGTAACATTAGCTTCAGAAAATTTATATGTGGATTTTTTTTTCATGAAACAAAAGTTACAAAAAAAATAGCATTATTAATATCTAGAATTATTGAATATTTTGTTAAAAATTAATGTAAATTACATTTATGTACAATGTTACACTTGTTAAAATTTATCTCAATATTTATGTATTTATGTATAATTGTTTGAATTTTTTAAGCTTTTATTAAAAAATACATTTTGCGTAATTCATGAAATCCAAAATCTCCATAACAAAAAAATTGCAGTCTCTTGAATTGTTAGCTAACATTAAAAAAAAACATAATGGTTCAGTTTTAGTTTAGATATAAATTTAAACCCTTTCTACACTCTTCATGTTTATTAAGTTTTTTAAAGGTTTATAACCAGTTTAACATTGGAACATACAATTTAACAAAACAAACACTCTAAAACGAAATACTTCAACTAAGCTTTCTATTGCTCATTTCTCTCTAACATCAAAACAATGCAACAACACAAAGAAAAACTTCTTAACCGTAAAATCGTTTGAAAATGAAAACACATCACTAAAAAGAAATTAAGAATTAGCCGAAATTTCTTCTTTTACCACTTAGAACGAAGAAAATTATGTTTGTTCTTCTGTGCCAAATCCGAAAATACACGCCAACAGCTACAAAAACAACACCAAGAAGACGTCTTGTTAAATTCTGGCAGGTATTTGTCTTAGCCCGGTCTTGATCCACCGTTGCCAATAATCTCCTACAAGTAAAGAAGAAAGCTAAAAAAAAAATGGTGTAATTCGAGTTGGGTGGAGTTGTACCAATGCTGGCTTCATTACGGTAGACTGGGTTTATACGATATTTGTTGATATAGCTTTGTTTTTTGCTCTAGGAAGTTATTATATTTGCGGGAAGTGAGAGCGGTAAAGGTAATCTGGAAATATATATGATACCGGCTCTTTAGTGATTGGTATTTGGGGATAATAAAATTAGTTTTGTATTGATGGAATGAAATTTCATTATATGACGCCAAATATTGCTGCTTAAGCCTTTGGCTGATATTATTGATTGGATATCCATGTGTGCAATTCTATATGCATTACTACAGCTTGCTCTTTGATAAAAAAAGTGTCTTACGTTATTGGGACTGGTTTAAATTTAAAAATAATAATAAAAGTATAAACCGTTAAATTTTTTTAACAAATGTTCCTTAAATAAGGTTTGTGTGTTATTTGCTTAAAATAATTGCGAATTAATGATATATAGAGAAAAATTACACGTATAGCAACATGTAAATCGTCTTTTAGGTAGAAAAAGAATTTTCATTCGTTTATACCACTTATTTTTAACAACTGAAGAATTTTTTAATTTCAATAATGGATTTTTAACGTTAATCATTATAGCTTAGTTCTTGCTTCTGTATGACATTACATTTAAATTTAAAAGAATTATTTAGTGTTTGTTAAATTGTAAATAGAATCAAACTAACATTTCAAACTAAATATTTTTTTATAAAATGTTTTCCTTTAAATTTAATTAATTTCTAGAATTGGTAATCTACACTATTGAAAAGTCTGACTGTCTGTATCTTAAATCTTTCTCTAACCCAACTACGAAATGTGGGAAAGGTGTTAAAATACGAAATTTTTAAAAAAATCCATTTTTACCTGAAAAATCCATAATCTTACCTGTCTAGTCAGTCAGGGACATGATGTCTGGAATTAATGGACTAGCTTTTTATTTGAAAAGTTCAAAAAACGCATAAAATCAATATTAAACTTTTAGCCAATTTCACTTTTTTAATTCAAATTAATTTTTAAAAAATTGGAAAGTAGGTAGTGACATGCTGAAGATGTCCACCTGTACATCCGTCCGTCTTTTCACACGGGTCTCCGGAAAAGCCCTTAAACTCCTAGAAGGGCTAGGATCAAGTCTGACCTTCCAAATTAAAAAAACAATAATCATAATAAGGCTGAGGGCAGCATGGGAGAAAATGGAAGATAATTTATTATATTATCTTGATAGAGTGCTTACCTTTGGAGACGTGGATTGATTGTCATTAAATAAAAGTTTACAAAATTTACATTTCATTGTAATTAAGGGTAATGCAACACCAGGTAAATAAAGTTCAATTTCTTAAACTCAAGTTAGCTATTTAACCCTATGCCGCATCCTTAAATAACATTATTCATAAAGGAAAAGAAGTTGAACTGAAAAACGATTTCTAATCCAACTTTTTTCCTATTAATTTATCTTTAAAAAAATAAAAAAAGATACTTCAAAACGCATTCGAAAATATTTAAAATTTTTAATTTCATTTATGCCCCGATAAATGACATCCCCCATTCACATCATAAGGTAATTAAGTCCACAGCTTTATATAAACTCCTTAATCATCATTGACCTGAAATGCCATTCGACGAACAAAACAACATCGGAATCCCGGGCAGAGCTCAAACAAAGGAAGTGTTGTAATGGGCGCCGTTATTCTCTTTATGTCGTCATCTAAACGAACATAAAAATTCCAGTAATGAATATTTTATATCATGATTTTTAGTCTACTTTCCTTTTTTTTAATTTGAAAGAATTGTGTCCGTCTTTTCAGAGGGATTTCCGGGAAAGCTAATTAAACTCTTGGAAGGGCCGTAATCCAGTCAGACATTCTGAATCAAAAAATTATAATAAGGATGGAGCTTGAGCATGTTGGAGGGGGTTGATTAAAATACCTTTATCGAGTGCTAACCAGTGTGGAAGGAGATCAATGGTCTTTAAATAAAAGTTTGCAAGATACAGTCCATCGCATTTAAGTGTACACACTTACAAAGCTGGGTAAATAAAGCAAGTTCAATTTCTTGAACTCAAGTTAGCTATTTAACCCTATGCCGCATCATTAAATAACATTATTCATAAATGAAAAGAAGTTCAACTGAAAAACGATTTCTAATCTAGCGCTTTTAATATTAATTTTCCCCAATGTAATTTTTAAAAAAAGATACTTCAAAACGCTTTCGAAAATATTCAAGAATTTAATTTAATTTATGCCCCGATAAATGACATCCCCCATTCACATCATAAGGTAATTAAGTCCACAGCTTTACATAAACTCCCTAATCATCATTGACCTGAAATGCCATTCGACGAACAAAACAACATCGGAATCCTGGGCAGAGCTCAAACAAAGGAAGTGTTGTAATGGGCGCCATTATTCTCTTTATGTCGTCATCTAAACGAATATAAAAATTCCAGTAATGGATATTTTGTGTGCGATAAATGACGCAATGAGCCTTTATCAGCAAATCCTGTGATGTATTCCTCAGCTTGATTCTTTCTGAAATATAAAAGGGCCCCCTTGTTTATTACTGGGAATGTTCTTAATAGCCGGAGGTGGCTTTGAATGAGAATGAATTCTAGATATGTTTTTGAATGGTACAAGTTGGTTGGCTAAGACTATTTTATTGCTAGAAATGTGTTTTTGTTTTTGGGGAGTTACTTCTCAGCAATGAAATGATTGAGTTAATATGTGCTACCTATTTTATGTCGTAGTTTATCGGATTTCTTTTTTATGACTCTTCTTTTTAAGTGTAACAACCTAGACCTGTTAGGTTAGGTTGTATTATAGACGCGTTAGACTTACACGAGGGCTATTGGCGACAGGTGTAGTAATTTAGAACCAGAGTGAAGTGACGTGAAGACACCTGAATAGGTACCCAAAGCATATTTTAAGGGCGACATAGAACACGGCGTCAGGACTTTGGAGCATATTTAACTTGAGACCTTTTGCATTCATCTACACTTGAAATATTTTAACCCAAAGGAAGAAACGTCACCCTTTCCTGGTTCATCTTGATGGGATACAGGCATATAAACCCGCTGACAATATTTTCCAGCAACATATATTTTTTTAATTTAAAAAAACTTATCATTTTAATAAATTTGAAAAATTTTAAAATTTGGAGAATTTATAATCACCTGCTACAGAAATATAATTTGTTTTTCATTTAAGAATTACAAATTAAAAAACAATATTTTAAAAATTAAATTTTAATGTCAAAAGAACAACAACTTTAAAACAAATTTATACTCCAGCCATTATGCTTGGACCTCAAAGGGTTAAGTATTTAAAAAAAACATGTATATTTCCCTTTATTGTAACGGATAAGACAAAACAAACAGATTATAAAAGTCTAGATACTAGAAGAAAAATCAAATTTTGTGTGCGATAAATGGCGCAATGATCCCTTATCTTCCAATCCTGTAATGTATTCCTTAATTAAATTTATCTGATATAGAAACCAGTATATTTCGAACTTTTTAACCAGAAAATTGCCTTAATTTTTTTTTTCATAAAATAACAGAAATTAGAAATTTAAAGAATCTGTACGATATTTTTCACCCGTTGTCCTATTTTAATTTCATTTAAATATGTATTAACTAAACTTTACAATGTATTAATTATGATTTTTATATGTATAATTATTTGTTTTAAAACTTAATACATACATTAAGAATGCATAAACAAATTATGTTAAGCAACCTGAAACACAAAACAATAAGTAATAAAATTATTTAAAGAATGTCTAGCACATAATATTATAACGGAAACTAAACATATAAAAATATTTTTGTGACACTCAAATGAAACATTTTACCGGATTAAATCTAAACTATAAATCAACTGTTCAACCACATGTAAATAAAAATATCTCTTGCGCAAACAAAAACTTTAATTTAACATTTGTTTCCATTATCTTTACTTTTTAACTTAAGAAAATAAAATAAATAACTTTTTAAAGGAATCATAAGTAACAACTTGTTTGAAAGTTGAAACTTTTATTTTGCTTATTTATCTGAATTCACCAATCAAAGATCTTCAAACGATTTCAAAGCTTTGTACGTGGTCGATAAATATATTTGTTAGCGAAGACTAAATGATTCACAAAGCACAGAACCATTTGGTCTGCTATTCAGTCTGATCACTTCACTTCCCTTGACTAGATATATCATTAACCATCACTGGGACATTTATTTTTTTACTCAGAGTCAATTTTTTTGTCCTAATCTTAGATCCTAAAGCTTAAAAATGAATTAGAATTTTTAGAGAAAAAAATTAAGACACGACTATCCTTGGCTGCAAAAGAAATATAATCTGGAAAAATCGCATAAGTAATAAGTTGTTTGAAATTTCAACATTTTATTTCCCTTATTTATCTGAATTCACCAATCAAATACCTTCAAACTATTTCAAAAGCTTAGGTACGTGGTCAATAAATATCTTCGTTAGCAAAGACTAAAAGTTGCACAAAGCGCAGAAGCATTCGGGCTGACCACTTCACTTCCCTTGACTAGATAAATCATTAACCATCTCTAGGACATTTATTTTTTTAACTCGGGGTATATTTTTTTTGTCGTAATCTAAGATCCTAGAGCTCAAAAAGAGAATTAGAAATTGTTAGAGAAAAAATTAAGACACGACTCTCCGTGGCTGCAAAAGAAATAGAATTTGGGAATAAAAAAAAATCAATCGTAACCATAAAGTTCGAGAAGACTTTGAAAATCACTACGCGGCCATTTTTATTTGTCTGGGACGGTCTTCCATTTTTTTCCTCTTCCTGTACTATATTTTTCATTCAAGTTAATCTTTCTGGATTTTTTCTTTTAAGAGTTTCATCACAAAAAGAACTTCAAAAAGATCCCTTAAATGTGACCTCAGTTGTCTGTGGTAATCTTCAAATGTAAGAAAGGGTAAAAAAGAAAATTTTCATCACTCTTGAAATTTTCCGGTAAGAGAACAAAAAATAAAAAAGCTACTTTTTACAATTAAACATTTATGGTGGCATGCTTTTGGAAAATGAAAAAAATAAATGCTACAAATGTTGAAAGTATTTTTTTTTCAAAAGCATTTCTTGGAATATGAAAGATATTTCTTGCAGCTGCAAAAAACGGAAAATTCTTAATTTAATATATTTCTATACAATTTGTGCATAATCATATTAGTAAAAAAATGATGTTAAAAAATTGTAAGGAAAAATATAATATTTTTAAAGCTGAATTAACTTATAAAACATGCATATTAAAACGTTTGATAAGCTTATACTTAACGTTGAACATAAAATTTTGCATGTGAATTGACACTCATATTTAAACGTTATTATAAAAAATACATGGCTGTATTTATTACGCCTGATTTAGATAATGATATAAAAATTGTTACAAATTCCAAGACAAAGTTGAATCATATTTAAAAAACTGTCGACATTTAATTTTATTTTATTCAGAAATCGTTTATACTGTTCGAATAAGTTTTAAAACTTTTAACTCATCTTTATGATGATAAAAATCGTAATTAATTTACAAAAGGATTATTAAGTTATCATTTTGTTGTTATTTAGCCATCAAAACTATTTTTTGTCCCTAGACTCGAAGAAATGTAGAATATTTTACAGTAGCATCTGAGGCGAAAGGTTTTATATGATTGATGACATCTATCACAGTTATGAGTACAAATAAAGAATTTGATAAATCAATTTCAAAACAAATTAAAGTTCATTTTAATAATTATGGAATATTGAAACGAAATTTGATTGAACGTCAGAACTTCTTTGCAAACAATAGTAAATGGAAATACTAACGGTTATAAAACTCATTATGCAAATAAATTACTAGTCATTTTAAGTAAAAGATTAATCACTTTATTGAATAAATAATCATTTCAACAGATAATTAAATATTGCAAGGCAGCATCGAAGTTTTATTAGTATTTATTAATCATCAACTACGTGAAATTCGTCGTTAATTATAGCGTTTGCACAATCATAAAATTCCATTTCTACATATATTGAAAAATTATACAACAATTATAGTAAATAAAAAAAATATTCGAAGTTAAATTTGAAAGTTATTGAACTTGCAAATGCAATCTGAAAAACAAATATTGGAAAAGAAAGCAATTAACGTTTGAATAAGTCAATTATGATTTTTTTAATCTTAAACTTACCTTACGTCACAATTTTCCTCACTTTCTGTTATACCCAATGCAATTTCTTGGTTATAAGATCTTAACACTGTCTTCTTATTCTAGACTGTTGTAATTTTTAAAATTGTCCAATTAATAAATCATCCATTATCCTACAATAAATTTATTTTTATTTAGTAAAAGTATTTTGGAATTTTATGTAATCTGTATTTGAAACCTAGTTTATTGTATGGAATTTGTTTATAATTTTCCTAATAGAGAACTTTCATGAATAACTTTCTAATAAGCCTATATTATATAATTTATCCTTTTTTCCTATACTAAACTTAACTAAGCTGTATAGATTTTGTTACCAACACATTGTTTAAAAAAATACTCTCTTTCCGCCCTTTAAGTCAAACAGCAGGACCAACTTACAAACTTTATATTTCGTTTCAATAAATGAATTGAGAAACTAAACAGAAAAAAAGAAATTTCAAAGGATCGATCGAAGTTTTTAGTAACTAAACAACATGAGCTTCCTAGCTTTTATTTTTTACTTTCCTTTTTTTGAGTGATTTCTTTGGATTCACAAGACCAATTTTTTTTTCTATTTCCAACTGCTTTAAAATAGAAAGTTTCAATTCTAGCCTACTGATCTTCGGAAAAGCCAGAAGCCTCTAAAGTCTTTGTTTCAGATCTTTGTTAATTTTTTATCCCTACTTCCAGTCACTAAAAAACCACATAGCGCAGGACGAAAAGAAAAGTTAAAAGGAAAAAAGTTGGATCATAGTTTACATCATAAAAAGTGGATTTTTTTCTTTTTACCGCTTTGACTTTGTGTTGCCTGTGGCTATCTAAACCTCCATCGTACTAATGATTCTGGATATACCATGAGAGAAAAATGTTTTTGTTTTGTGAACCTGTATCTGTTTTTATTCATTCATTTAAGCATATAAATGTATCCAAACTTCTGAGTTTGTTTGAGTGCAAGTTTAATTTAAAAAGCTACTTTTGAAAATGCTTTCAAGTAGTAGACTTACTCGTTTTAAGTGTTTTTTCATAATCTTTTTTTTTCGTTCGCTCTCTTCGGTACTTCATTCCTAGGAAACAACGCATGTTTTAAGTATTTATAAAAAGCCAGGTAAGATTTGTACGAGATAAAAGAAATAAAGATGCCGAGTCTTCGCGCAGATGCGAGGGAGCTGTAAGTGTTTGTGTTCTTGAAAATTCAATGAATGTTTGTTTACTTAAACATTTACCAAAGGGAATTGGAGTATTCCACCGAGACAAAGGTTTATTTCGAAAAGTTTCAAGCAATTTTTTTTTGCTTCGATGGACTTTATTTAAAATTGGAGAAATGAAGTTATTTTGTTTTAATGTACTTTACGGGATATTGTTATTATTATTAAATTTTATTTAAATTATCAGAATAAAAACTGTTGAGGAGATGGAATTTTAAGATGATTATTCTTTAAGAGTGTGAAGCTCTTAATTAATATGTGACATTACAAAGTAACTTCAAACAATATATGGTATTGTTTTGTCCCTTTAATCAACATTAGTGGCTCTTATACAACTTGAATGAGACAATAAACAATTTCAAACATTCGGAATTTTTAAAAGTCAATCTCAATAATTGAACAACTCAATTGTTTAACTTATTTTTACTTATTTTGTAATAAAGAGTTAACATTTTAAATTGTTTTGTTAGAAGCTATTTGCTATATTATTTGAAAAATTAAAGATAATAGTACATTAGGGAGAGTCCTTTAGCCAATGTTGTTTCGAATTACGTCGAGTTAGCCTACACTACAGTCTAAGAAAATTCGAATTAATTAGGTTTTCATCGGTTGCCGATATCACATTATTTTACTTTTATATATGTCACCTAAAATCAGCTTTTGTTCTAAATTGTGATAACCGCTTGTAATATTTTTCTATTAATTTCAATAGAAAAGTTAAGTTTTTACACACAAAAAATTTCAAATTCAGTTTTTCACCAAAATCTAGTTTATTCGCTTTTATCAATATCACTTTGTTAACTGCAATTTGCAAAATTAATAACAGCTATTTAAAATGTTTTATTTATTCTATTTCTTCCAAAAAACTTTCATTTTATTAAAAGTACTATAATTTTTTGTACTAAACCAACCTTCTTATGTTATATATTATTTTTATTCAGTAAAAAACAAGTTTGTAACCTAACCATTCTTCTGTTTTAACGTCAAATACAACTCATACCATTCCCCATCCTCAATAAGTCCACCTTATCTTGAAAATATATCTTCCCTCAATATTTTCAAAAATAAGTTTCTAATCAACTTATAAAAGGAATATCGATTGGTAAACAAGGGATAATTTAGACTCGATAAGTGTCGTAAAAGTTGTAGATTCCACCACAATAGTTTGATTCCCCATAACGCTTAAGTGTTATGAGCGATATTTTGGCCATCCCATGGGTCATTACATACAGGATGACGCTTCAGCCGAATAGTAAGGTATGACGTCGCGATTACTTATTTATCGGGTTTTATGCGTTTTTTGACCTAGTGTCAATTGATCATGATCAAAATAGCTATTTTTGTTTTTTTGACAAGTGTGGTGGTGTTTCTGGTAAGTTTCGTTTACTGCGATATAATTATAGGAATTAAATTTTGTGTTAACGGTAATGGTTATATTTTGCTTACTTAATTTAATATATGAATTTTACTTGAAACCATAAGTAGATTTTTTGCTTATTTTGCTATGTAATATGGAGTTAAAATATTTCTTTAAACGAAAAATTCAAAGTAATTAAATATTGATTATTTTCCCTTACAAAAGAATGTTTGACTTTCCACGTGTGAGTATTACAATATTTACTAGTTGTAGCATATCGGGAGTAAAAGATTTATATTGACCACCACAATATAGTTTGATTCCCCATAACGCTTAAGTGTTATGAGCGATATTTTGGCCATCCCATGGGTCATTACATACAGGATGATGCTTCAGCCGAAGGTATGACGTCGCGATTATTTATTTATCGCTTGTTATACGTTTTTTGACCTAGTGTCAATTGATCAAGATCAAAATGGCTATTTTTATTTATTTCGACAGGTGTGGTGGTGTTTCTGGTATGTTTCGTGTAGTGGGATACAATTATAGGTATTAAATTGGGTGTTAACGGTAATGGCTATATTTTGTTTATTTAATTTATATGAACTTTTCTTGAAATCATACGTAAGTAGATATTTTTTGCTTATTATGTTGCGTGTTATATACTGAAACCATTTTTAAATGATAATTTCAAAATAATTAAATATTGCTTATTTTTCGAAACAAAATAATTTTTTACTTACCACTTGTGAGTATTGCAACTATTACTAGTTGTAGCAAATAGTAACATTCGATTAAGTCTATTTTTCTACAAAGTTAAAGTAATTCTTACTAAAATTGTATTGTGCCTTGAAACATAAGACCTTAAGATATTGCTGAAAAGGAAAAGAAATACAGGCTTCAAATTTGGTACACGAGTTCCCAGAACCTTACTACTACTAATTTTTTTGCGAATTAATATTTACTCCTTTTGGTGTAAGTTTTCTCTATTTTTGTGACTTAACGCTTTACAGTAAAGTTATTAGAATTTTCAGATTTGTTTTAGAATGAATGTCTTCTTTACAATTGATTATCATTTTTGCTTTCTAAACGTATTGTGGATGCTTTAATATGTAGACAAACGATGAACTCTGTTTTACATACTATAGGATAAAATTAGGCAAATGACTTGTTATAGAAATAAAATACTTATATTTTTAAAAAACAAGTAAATTATGTATTTAAATACATGTTTACATTAACTAGCAATTAATTTTTAATACACTTTGTTCCTATGTGGTAAAAACTATAATTTCTGAAAGTACTCTACCCTAAGAATCCTGGTTTTACTGCACGGCTTCCACTATTTTTAACAAAATGTCTAAGCATTGTTCTAAAGTGCTTGATGTTTCAAGGCTACAACATTGTTTTTGAAATGTATCATTAAATATTAAAATTCCACCCTTTGTAATTGCAAATCATTTAAGGAACTTGTAAATATTTGTCTGCAATGGTTTAATTTTATCTATAAAAGACAGATAGTTTAAAAAACAAATAAACTAAACATTAAACTTTAAAAATCTTTATAACCTTTGTTGTTTGTCGAACACTTTCGCGGTTTACGTATTTACGACGACGAAAAGAAAGCCAACAAGTCCAATCTATCATTCGATAGACACTAATTTAGTCATTAGTACGCAAAGTATTTCATAGTTGTTATGATCTTATAGTGTACTTTTTTATAGCTTTGAAAATACTTTCCTACTTTCAAAAGTACTCAAGATTCAATCCTTTTATTTTAGTATTAAAATTTCGAACAGTTGTTTGTATTAGTTATTTTATGCTGACATAAATTTAACGGATAGCAGAGTCTGTAAGGTGCTTGCCTTGCATAAGAAAGGTTCCAGGTTTGGTTCCGGGCATTGTCAAAATAACTGCCGACCTATAAACGGTCTGTGCTGCTAAAAAATCTGACCCACACGACCAATACCTCGTGTTGAGGTAGTGCACGTTAAATATTCTCCAAAGTCTTAGATCCGCGTGTGATGCCGCCCTTAAAAGTTGATTTGGGATCCCATTCAGTTGTTGGATCGTCCCTTGACTGAGGTTCTAAATTAAAACTCCCGTCGCTAATAGCCTTAGTGCAGCTGTAGAGCGATAACACAACTCAACTCATTTCTTATATGTTAAATTATTATTATCATATATTCTCATCATATATTTCCAAGATCTTATACGCTACAGTTTCAATTATACGTAAAAGCTTCAGTTAATAACCTCATTCCATATAAAAAAATTAATGCGTTTCATTAGTTCGAAAATTAAATTAACTGGTACAGTAGATTATGTCCTAACAACTTTTTAAAGCCACAAGAGATTAATTAGGTAAAGACAATTAGGAAAGACGCCAAACAAATGACAAATATTTAATTACAACAACCCGTCAACCTCTTCGCACATAATTTCCAGCCAATGTAAAGGAAATTGGCTATATTTAGTGAATTAGCCAACGTTAAGCTAATTTCGAATACATAAAAACTCTCCTAATTTGGGTCTGCTATTTTTTCACACCATGGAGCCTATTTCGCAGCTAACTACAGAAAATGAAAAAGAATACATGAATCAAAGAGAGAGGACTGAAGCTTTTCATCGTAATTATCCCCAAATTTCCACGCCATAACCGCCATTAACGGGATTAAGTTTTTGATGTAATGTAATTAAAACGGTTGAACGGGTAAGATATATAATGAAAAAAATAGTTTATACTGAATAAACCGTCTCTGTTTTAATTAAGTGTTGAATTTTATAATATTATTTAAATAAAAGAGACATGTTAAACAAGTTTCTTTCATTATTTCGTTTATCCCATCTTCTATTTGAAGTGCAGATAATTGCTTGGGGGAAATAATTAAGTATTACCATGTTTATCATGACACTTACTAGAAAAAGATTTAAATTGCATTTTTGTACAATATTTATTTTAATTTTTTACTTTTTAAAAATTGTTTATTATAGGTCATGACAGAATTTGAAAGAAAAATATATTTGTAACAATCTAAAATTCTGAATCTTAGTTAAGAATTGTTTTTTAAATAATGAAGTATGCATTTTGAAACTTGGCGCAAAGTTTTATACTTAATCATTTATTTAAATATTTAAATACAAACTAATTTCCAAAAAAAATTCAAATAATTTCTTTAAGATAAAAAAATATTTTTACGTCAAAATATAAATAAAAAATCTAAAACTGTTTCTCTTGTTGGCCAAAACTATAAAATGTGCTACATATTTTAGTACAAGCCTAGGTTTATTGATGCATTGAGATTTATCAGTTAAAAATTAATAAATGAAAAATAATAAATTTTGAAATAATTAAATTTTGAAACCATTTGTATTATTGCAAACGAGTCATTAGATATTTAATTAAATGAAAAGATATTGGGTGATAATTTCTAAATATTTTAGATAATAACTATTTATGTATGTTTTTAATAAGAAATGTAGTCCGTACCCTTTCCATTTTTTTCTAAATTCTAAAAATACTCCTCAGCCCAAAAAATAATTTTGAAAAGATAAAATAACGTATCTTCAATAAACGTTATTCATTAACGGTACCACGATAAAAATAATTACGTTTAATCCATTTTTTCTTGTCTCTTTTAAATAGATTTCTCCCGCTTCCATTTAATAAGTTTTTTTAAAGAAAATGATAGAAAAAAGTGTGAACTATTTCCATTTTAATTTGCCCAAAAGAGAACTCTCTAATAGAAAAAAATACTCATCATTTTTAATTGAGTTTTGAACTATCGCGTTGTGAGAGAAAAAAAAAAAAAGTATCGCAAGGAAATCGTGTCTTTCACAGTTGCTGCTTTATATGACACATGATCTGAATCGGAAATTTTTTTTAATTTAAGTTTAAGGGAACGCGGTACCAAAAAATTAAATCCAGTATTTTTAACTCTAGCATTCAAATCAAACTATTTTTACAAAGAACTAACATTCAATAAACGTATACGAAAAAATGATAAATATTGAAACGTAAGTTTTTATTAAAAAATTAAAACATTTAAAAATTTTAACGGTCTGTTTAAAATGCCACTCCTCCTACAATTAAAATATTTTTTTGCAAAATGTTCCTACAACATATATTAATAAAAGTTTGTATGGATATTGAGCTAACAGTTAAACTAGAACAGTTATGTAGCTTTATGTATAAAAATGACCAAAAAATAAGATTTTTTGTAAATGTTCAACTTCGTTATTTTTTAAAAAAAACTATTCACACTATACCTTATCCCATACATGACCATAGACCATATCCCATCCCATTTTTTTCATGGTATATGCCTTAATACAGGAAAAAAATTGTGGAGCTCTATGTTAATTCACCTGAAAGACTTAGGGTTTTAACCATTCACAAGCTGAAAAATGTTAAAATTTAAAAAATCAACCTCAAATTTCACAAACCATTTTACCAAACCACTATATCATTTTCAATAAACCTCCACCATTATAAAGGATTCCTTCTTTTTTGCAATATCCTTAGCTCACAGCATTTGAGCATGTTTAATTATTTTCTTGGGCGGCCATACATTTTGGATACCGCGTCCCCTTAAAGTAACTTGCTAAAAATACGTATTGAGACTGAAAATATATAATATATAAGAGAAACTTTTACTATTTGCTAACATCAATAATGCACTGATTTTCTAACTAATTTATAACTATTTTCTTACTAACGTTATACATTCCTACAAAATATGTACTTTGATCTTTTTCAACTAATTGTGAAAGAGAAGATAATTAAATTACCTGAAAGATATTTAGTTTGAGAATACTTGAAACTGTTTAAGGCTATTTGGAAAAATGTAACTTTTTACATCTTGCAAAGTCTAAGAATGTATAGGTTAATGCCTGGTTTAAATTATTACTTAAATATGTTCCTGAAATAAGTTAATATGTAAACGAAAATAGTACGCTCTGATGAATTTCACACTGAGATCGAAACTAATATTTAAAAAATTCAAAATCGTACAAATATTAGAAAAAAGTATTTATATATGTATATAGCTTCATCTATGAAACATTTGTTTTTTTCTTATTATTCGAAGTAAGACTTTTTGTATTGAATGGCATATTAAAATTGACCTGTTTTCACTTAAAAACTTATATATAAAGAAGTTAAACAAAAATTTTAAATCAAGAAAATAAAAAATCGCTATTACCTGGTTATAACTTAATTTGAAATCTCTTTAATGTAGGGATAAAAGCACTTTTTTATTGACTACCCCAGTAGCACATAATAGGCGCGTTTACATGAGCCATCGAATCCATGGAATGAAGAGCAAACTCCGCAATTTTTCCCTCTTGGGGATTTTTCGCCCCGGCAGAACCGGTAATTGCAGGGTTCATTGGGGGGTTTCGCAAACCCTCCAATCAAGGAGGGTTTGCGTTTCATTCCATGGTTTCCGCCACTTCTACTTCTACTTCGACTTCTTGTCTGGATTCGGAAAAAAACATTTGACATAAACACTTTAGCATGTAACCATCCTAAATATATTTTTAAATTTTAATTTTTATATAACTCAAGCTCTTAATTTATATAACTTTTGTTCAATTTGTTTTTATATAACTTAAGCTTAATTTTTATATAGCTCATCAAAATATTGCTAATCATCATGAAATGATGGTTTTATAGAAAAGTATTGCTAGCTAAATATACGAGTCACAATTAATACATTACTCAAGTGTAGTTGTCAAGAAATGTTAGATATCCCGCGATTCTACGTCATCAACTCCCGATTCCCATGTAAACGCCTTATTTTACGAAGGGGGGTTGATTGCGGAGTTTGGGTTAGAAATCCTGCTCGACCACTTTTCCCCTAATGGAGGATTTGGCATTCCATGGATTCGATGGCTCATGTAAACGCGCCTACTGCCATATGATAATCTGCCGATATCATACTGAGATTAGGTTATAAATTTGCCATCGAACGATGATCTTAGGACATGCTTTTTCACTACGGTAGTACATGCAATAACTTATAATAGGTAAAATTTGTCAAATAACACCTATAAGAAGTAGAGAGGAATACATCACCTAAAACACGCATATTATTTTATTAAGATTATTTCTCGTAACTTGAACTCAGTTAAAATTCTTTGTCTACAAGTCGTCACTTTACTGCTGTTCTAAATCACGAGGCCGTCGACAATAGAGCGGTTTTTGAACAGGGTTCTAAATTACTAGGCGTAGTTGGCTGTCTTAAAGCTCTTAAAGAAGACTAGTTACCAATAGCTCAGTGCGACATAACCTCAACCAAAACCTAACCGTGACCACTGCGTTAATGCTTTCCAAACAAGCCAAAACAGCAAATATGAAAGTTTCTTCAAATGAAACTGTAGTTATATGATAATATAACACAAATACTGATAGTAACTAATATACTTCAAAACCATCACTCGGGTAACTTTCTCGTGTTCTTTTTTTTTTGTCCATCTGTCCTAAAAACGGATAATTCATGGAAGGGAAAAAATATCACCAATTAAATAATGTTATGTGTCTGAAATTGTATCACGACAAATTAAAAGTTTACCAAAGTCCTGAAGCAAAATTCTTGCTTAAGTTGCTTACTTGCTGAAAGTTTTGCTCATTGGTTCTCAAAGGTTGACCTCATCACTAGACCGAGAAAAAAATACGAGGTCTCGTTAACTGAGTATCAGCTCAGTATAAAATTTAGAAGGAATAAACAAGGGAATCCTCCCATCTTAGTGGTCAGCGTCTCGGTCTCTTGATCGGAAGGTCCTGCGATCGAGTCTCGGTACCACTGAAGACCTACCGAGTATATGCGGAGTACGTGCTCGTTAAATCTGTTGGGTCCGAAAGTCCTCTAAGTTCCCATACCAAATCAATACCTCTGGGGGTGACAAACCAATTCTGGGGATCCTCTAGTTGGCCTCTGTCTCTAAAAATTAGATGGATCTACTTATGTGTGTGTTGTCTGTTGTGTCTGTCTTACTTGACGAAGGTTTATAAGCGGGTCTCTGACCAAGCACACAAACCTGAATATATATGTCTACCAACCAACCAACCTCCCATCTAATTAACGATTCGAACGGTACTTAGCGGAGTTTGTTTGTGGGATAGAGTAAAATGCTTGACGTAACAGGCAGCCTCGCTGTAGGCGTGGTCGTTCTACTTTAGACGAATCAGGTGCCTGGTTTGATTGTGTGGTTTAAGACAACGTTTGACGTAGTTGTGACCTCACTGTAGGTGCAGCCGTTCAACAAGTCCATTAGGTCATCAAGCTTCACATGCAAACAACAATATTTTAGCGGTCGTAAATAAACGTTTTGATAAAAGTTTTGCTGTTTATATACTAATTAATTACTATAAAACATATTCATACTATTTTTAATATTTTTCCAGAACCCCAAGAGCGCCATACTGTATTGTCCGGTGGCAAAGTCTCCCTTCCATGTGAGGTCATCTCCCCTATGATAGGAGACGAGGTCTACCTAGTCCTGTGGTACAAAGGTGACATCGCGACGCCCATCTACAGTTTCGATGCAAGGCGTGGACACGTTGGACAAGCCAGGCATTCCTCCAGCGACTTGCTTTCCAGGAGGGCTTACTTCAATACTGTACCGAGACCAGCTGTGCTGGAGATCTCCCCAGTTGGACCAGATGACGAGGGGGAGTATAGATGTAGGGTGGATTTTAGAAAGGCACAGACGAAGAATTATGTGATTGGGGTTAAGGTTTTAGGTAAGTAGCTTTTTTTAATTTATCTTTAAGTATTAGAGCTCTATAGATCTATAAGCTGTACGTACAGCTCGAATAAAAACGTTCTATAACCTACTAAATTGACACTCCTAATTTTATCTCCAAAAATAAAAGTTAAGGGAAGCTAATTTCTTTACTATTTACTACTTATTATCGTTCAAAATAAAATTACTCAGAGATTATTGCAAAATATTGAGTTTTATTGACCGTGTTGCAGCTTTATTACCGAAAAGTAATAACCCCTTTTCGCTACCTAAGATAAGGGAGAGTCTGCTCCGTTACTCATCTGTGGTCTCAGTTGCCTACAAACACTAACATAATCCATAAAGATAGTCGTATATTAAACATACATCAGCATTTATATCCTCAATGAATCGAAGAAAGACCCTAATTCTAGTTGGCGAATTTTGTGCAAGGATTATTTTTCAGCAATTTTTTGGAGAAATTTTACATTATTTAATCTTATTTCCTAAAGCCCCTTTCATAATATTTAGGCGTGGTTATATGTTGGTATAAAACAGTTTTATATGAATTGTTTTCAATAGACATATATAGTTTCACAGCTGAAACAATTGCTTTTAATATGACGCATAATACTTTACATATTTGATTCAATATTTAAGAAAAACACCTTTGGTAAAGTATCATAAAAATATTCTGAAACATTTACCTTTACGCATTCTGGACTAAAGCAGTATTTATACGGGATCATCGGAAAGCCATGCATTTTTCTCCTTCACCCACAGTAGTCTTCCCAAAAATAACCAATGGCTATTTTTTCATTCATATGATATGCATACGATCCTGGGAAAGATATTTTTACCCGCATCAGGATAGAATGACTTTACCCCGTAACGCATATGTGGTCTCAGCTGCCATGGACCAACACTCAAAGAATACAATCGGGCCAAAAAATGACACAGGTTTATTTTTTCACCACTTTTGCTTCCACAAACAAGTTTTTTTTTTCGGACCATTCTTTTGTCTTTTGGTTTTCCCCGAACCATGTCCAAAAAATCAAACGCTCCCATGCTCCTGGCTAGGTTCAATCCAATAAACGATCCACATAAGAATTCGGATGATATCCTGGCATTTGTAAAGAAGTTTCTTGATTTCCTTATCTCTGTTATTGCATCAGGCGGATAGGTTTATTCGTGTAAGGGCGAAATTGTGTAATGTTATAGTCTTGTTAATCTAAACCATCCTTTGTTTGATTGGATTTTTAAAAGTTTTAAGTTAATTTTCGTTGATTTGGTTTGTTTTAAAATATATTTTTAAACATAAACAATGTTTGATTTAAAAAATAATACAAAATAAAAAGGTATCAACGAATTTGTAAAAAAAATGTTTTTTTTTTAAGTTTAGATTTTCCTGACATTTTTAGGGTGTGTTGTATAAGAAAAATATCCTAGACACCTTTATGTAAGGATAGCGAAACATTATTAAGTTTATTTTTGTTATAAAAGAACCATGTCGGCAAAATTCTAAATGGTTCATTTTCATTATTGCAAAAAATATTAAAACAAATTAAGTACAAACATTAAGTACAAATTCTTGTGACTAACTTTTTTATCTAATGAAATTAGGATTATTTTCGTTAAAGATTTTTGTAGTGAATAAAAAATGAAGTAATTTTTAAAAAAAGTAAAGTTGCAAAGTAAAGCACAGTTTCGTAATCAAATAACAAATTAAAAGCATTAATGCAGCATATAATTAAATTTAATTTCCAACCATTTCCTTAACTTCTCACTCTCTGCGAACTTTAGTTTCATCGCAATTACAAAATTAAACTTGATTCAATTACTAAGATTAAAAACACTGAACTTCAACAAAGCAAAGTGATATATTATTAACCAATTTTAAAACAAAATGTATCCTACTCCATTTGAGAATATTAAAAATTATTTTGCGCGAGTGTAAGAGAGTGTGTTTGAATAAATCTATGTCTGCCCTTACCCAGGAGGCAATCACTGTTAAAAATTTTGTGGTGCTCTTCACCAATAAAATGGTCCGCAGTTGTTAAAGCGGCAGTGGGATTAAATGTTTCACCATATTTTCGGTATTTCGATTAATAAATTTAAAACATTTTTTAAGTTTAACACGCAAAATGTAAAATAAGTTCTAAGCAAAAACCTATTTGGAAAAAAAGCTAAGTTCCCATATAAAAAGAACTTGAATAAAAAAAAGGACCAAGTTCAATGAAAATTGTTGAGTTATTAAACAGAATTATTATTTGATCTTATATCAAACTTAAGCTTAACACATTATAATTAGTTGTTAGTTAAAATTGGTCATCATGAATTATGAATGTTGTGAGTTTAATCCTTCGTAACTAGAATTTTACCGTTTAACGAAACCAATATGCGTTTATTTCAATTTAGGGGCGGTTGTTCATAGCTTTTCGAGTCTAAATTGTAAAATGAATGTTTGTGGCAAGTATTTTGCACTTAATGGGAAATACGACAGAAATTGTATAATGTAATTAATAAAAAGTCTTTATTCACAACACACACTTAAAAATAGCCCTTATGTAGCTCTAGTGCTTCCATAATTCAACCTAACCTAACCTTTATTCGCTTTTTAAGTGGAAGAAATATTCAAATTTCTTACTGCACTAAAAAAGCCATTTCTTAGAACTTCGTTAAACAGAAAAACATATATTTTTAACATTGAAAACAACGAAATCTTTAACTACTTTAAAACTTTTACTTTAAAATGATCCTTATTTTTTTTACTTCAATAACGCGTAGAACACACGTGATACCGTTACCCAAAATATCCCAAAGTTTACTATAAAAAAAAACTCTTTAACGTCAAATATTATATCACGTTCCAAATTCCCAACCTCCGCTCTTTACCTGATAGCATAAGAAATTAATTTCCGGTTTTTATTAATTTCATCCATCTACTTTTATAAAAATGCTTTTTTTCCGCTTGAATTAAGTGTTTTAAGTTTCTAAAGGAACATATTAATTGAAGAGTTTTCGAACTTTGTTTAAAAAAATGTGCTTGTGCTCCCCACCCAGCATTTGCAATTAATTATCTTTTATAATCTCGTAAGTGCATAAAAACCTTATCATTTCTTGTTAATCATTAAATAAACATCAAAATACTTCGTTAGTATATAGTTAGAAGAAAAGTTATTAATTTTCCTTCTACTTGAAATTGAGATTTTTAATTACTTCGGGTATTTAGGTTAAAAGTCAAGAGCTTTCTACAAGATTCCAATTAATTATGTTTTTTACTATTAAGAAAATATATATATTGATAATTAAGACAACTTTTTTAAGATCTCTTTTAAGTAAAATTTAGTGTTTAAAGTTGAAGATTAAATTTTTTTTAGAAAACAAAGATATTTTATATGATATTTCCTTATGTTACAAACTTTTTTTTTCAAAATTTTGTAATCCTTTTCAATCAAATACCTTAAATAATTCCTAACCATTTCAATCATCAGTTTAAATATTCTAAGTTGTGTCGTACGAATCGAGATTTAATCACCACGCCATTTGCGGTTCCAAACCATTCCTCACAAATTGTTCCTAAAACTCCAAATCAAACCTTCTACCATCACCTAAACGATTAAACCAACGTTAATCAAGTTGACCTCAAAGACCTCTTGAATAACAATAGCTAACAATGAATAATTGGAAATATCCCACAGACTTTAATGGAAATTGAATGGCTGTTAGAGACAGCAAATCACTTCCAGATAAATTATATATCAAGCGTGAGACTTAAGAAAACATAGCAAAATAAATTATAATTGATTTTTAATCAAAAAATATAGCATTACATTATTATTATGAAAACAAACTAAGCCTCACTACAAAATTACATTACTTTTACTAATATAATTCATTGTTATCTACTATGGGCACGTTTCAGGTCATGAATGGCAACAGAAATGCTGAATGGAAATAACTCTTCTTCTCGAACCTCGGTAAATGAATAAATGGCACGTGTGAACAGAGTGCCAATTAGAGCATTGATCGAAGAAAGGGCAATAATGAAATATGGAAAGAATTAGCAGCACTTTTAGCCAAGGATTAAGATAATAATATATTTAAAATTATTGGGATTTTATAATCATTAATATAAACTGTATAAGACCTTAAAAACTTCGACGGCTAACGACGGCGGTAAAATCATTATTAAGTCAATTTAAACAATAAATGAGACTATGACTATGTATACCAGAAATTTACATTTTTAAAAACATTTTGTTTTGAAAAATATCTAACATAAGTAATAAATGAAACTAATTAAGTGATCTATATAAATAAACTAATAAATTTTTTACATATTTTTATTTAACAACGCTGAAACATATAACTGACTAAGCAGAGCTCCCTTAGTCAACTGATTCCTAAGGACCTACTGAATAACAATGGCTCGCAGTGAATTATTGAGAATAACCCCCTTCATCTTCACAAACTTTAATGGTCATTGGATGTCCAAATCCCACCCAAATCTAAACTTTAAGAAAGCGTCTCAATGACTATTAAGCCAATTAAAAATAAACAATGCTAAGCAAGACATCTCCATATTTTTTTCTAAATTTCATTATAATAACTATCTAACATGTTTAATTAAATTAGCTAATGAAATGATCAACAAAAATTAACTAATATATTTTATTAATTTTGATTTAACAACGCTGGAATATGTAACTGACTAAGCAGCAAAGCCCCCTTATTCAACTGATCCCTAAGGACCTTCTGAATAACAATGGCTCTCAGTGAATTATTGAGAATAACCCCCTTCATCTTCGCAAACTTTAATGGTCATTGGATGTCCAAATCCCACCCAGCCAATTTGCCGTACCAAGCGTAAAAGGCCGTACAGACTGATAAGAAAACAAAGCAAAGGCTTGACAGGGGCTGGGGTGCTTTCTTGTGAGCTCAAAATAGCGTGAAATTGGTGCAGCCTCGTGTCTTGGGATGAATTTTAGTGTAATGAGGTTCCTGTAAGGGGACGTGGATTTAAAAGTTTACAGTTGAGGAACTTTTGGGCTGTGCTTCGGTCCGAGTTTTGGATGGTAATTGGAGGGTGTTTCATTTGTTTTTTGTTTGATGTCTTAGTAACAATGTTTTGAAGTAAGAAAATTCGAGTGTTTGACGTTATTGAGGACAGGGTATTTTTATTTCAATCTGATTTTTTTTGTTACAGCAAAAAGTATTGATTAGTTTAAATATTTTAAAAACTGCTTTTAAAAAAGCTTTACATAATGTTTTTTGTTAAAGGTAATTTTATTTTGAAAATGTATTGTACGTTATAATAGTTAAAGATTCACGTACAAAAATTCAAACCAAAAATCAATAAGCTTTTCTCTTTAGTGTTAGTATATTACAGACCGCATTACATCATTTTCCTCATAAAACTTTACATAAGGAATCTTTAAAATTTTCTGAGTTTAGTTTTTTTTTTGCCAAATTGCTGTGGGTTATGTATATTAAATTTAGGTTTCATGGTACATTGCATTAATTACATATTGTTGGTTATAAGACACACTTAAATACATATTTATATTAGAAATTTAATTAAAAATATTTAATAAAATATATTGTTGATAAAAATATTTTTCTTTTCATTTCGCCCATTACGAGCGTTGTCCTTATTAAACATAAGTCTTCTTACCGAATTGCAATATATTTGTCTTTCATCCGACATATTTCCTTACTTTATACACTCTACTTAATCACCACCTTAACTTAAATACCAAAACATTTCCGAAAATATAAGTCACTATTATGCTTCATTATTCACCACGTACCTCGATTTCTGTTTTTATATCCAAGCTTATGGATCTTTCATATTTGCATTTTCTCTGACAACTAAACTTGTATCATTAATGAATGCGTAAGAGAGCCAAAAACGTAGTTAAACCATCATTTCGTACTACCAAATAATCAATGGTTTGATGCAGTCGGAGCCATCTACTCTTTTTGCCTGTTATTTATTATACCATTTTCCTTGGCTTTCGCCTATTCATTGTTTAAGAAGTAAACTAACATGAGTCTTTTTTTTCTAATGCATTTACAATGATATTTTAGGGAACTCAGTAACAAAAAACACACGAAAATATCGATTTCTTTTGCTGCTTTTCAAAAAATATTTAACAATTTAGTTTGTTTTCCCAAAGTTTTAAAGCAATTGGAAAAAGAGTTGGTATATAGAAAACCATTTTATTTCAGCTTCGCACTAACATTTAATTCTTTAAGTTTATGTTACCAAGTTGCCTAGTAAAATAAATTTAAGTTTAAAGTTAGTAATATTCAGAAACATAATCCTATTTAAAAGGAAAAATACTCCAATTAATGTTTACGGAAAGCGATCCATTTTTTTGTGAATATACACAAGGGTATATTGAATAGAAATAGGGATAGAATAGTGAAAATATTTGTTAAATTTTTTAATGAAATAAAAAGTTTGTAATTTGTACTTCTTTGTTTAATCCTTGTGGCTTACCCAATAAAATATTTTTTTCTGAATCTATACCTCGCTTAAAAATTCAATCCCTAAAATAATTAAAAATATCTCAATACTACTTATAAAACAACTCACCAGAAAAAATCTGAAGAAAAAGAAAGGTTTAAAGTATGGGTCGAAATTTAAAAAAAAATTAACAATTTTAGATAGATTTCTTTTTTGACCATTTTACACCTATTTATCAAAAAATATTTATACCAATCTGAACTAAAAGAAAAAAGTATTTTTGGTAAGGAGTCCAGAAGTTTTCAGAAAAATATATTTTTTTTGGATGACTTAAAAAAGATTATTTAATTTTCTTAACAACAAACTAAAAGCTTTACATAAAATATAAAATGTCATGTAGCTCAAACATATGGGCATGGTTTCGAAATTTCCTATGTTTTAATAGTAGAATCATATCTAAACAAATATGTTGTGTTGAGGCATATAAAATCGCATAGAAATTTTCATAGATATCATAGAGTTAAAATATTAGATTGGCAGATCACGTGACCTCCAATGCTAACGACGGGACGCGCGTGGAGGCCAAATAAGGGGACAAAATGGCCAGTGTTGCTGCCACTTTAAGGAGAAAAATACTACGACAAAATACCATTTAATTCTAAAATTTAAAAAAAAATACTAGAAAAGGATTTAAAGTCACTAAAAAGATTCTAAAATGCAGCTAGTATTTTTACGATATTTTTTTGTAATTATAGAATTAAATGGTATTTTTCGTCGTATTTTCTCAAAGTGGCAGCAACACTGGCCATTTTGCCCCCTTATGTGGCCTCCATGCGCGTCCCGTCGTTAGCATTGGAGGTCACGTGATCTACCAATCTAATACTTAAACTATGATATCTATGGAAATTTTACATCTCTCTTAGGTACCAAAAGGGAGGGAAATGTTAGATCAGAACTTATACTTATTGCAGAAAAGTCGTTTATTTTTTGTATTATAACATCCCAAAATATTAACACGGTAGGATTTTCACAGAAACAAACCTTGGTTGATAACAAGCTGAATTTAAAGTAGAAAAATAGTACTTTACGTTAAAAAACATATCTTATAAATAAAAAAAACTACTCTTATCATTGCTAGAAAAGCTTTTCGCAAAAACCGAAAATAGGACACCTAGATTCATACTACTCTTCTTCCAACCTACGGCTTTGTTACTCGGGTATTATTGATCGATGCAGAGTCTTTGAAGTTACTTAACAAGGCAAAACTTCACGCGTACACACAGCGGGATTGTTTCCTCTCTCGAACTTTGTTGAAGTCAAAAGAGTGATGACTTTGAAGAAGTTGATAGAATGCGGAGGGTGTATCGCGTGATCTCTGGTACAACAACGAAAGCTACTTGGAAGATTGTTTTTATATTTTTTATTGTGAAAATTTTTCAAAGGAGCTTTGTAAACTTGGTATGCTTCACTATCGTTTGATACATGAAGGGTTTTTTTTTAATAAAAATGTTGGTTTGATAAATATAGATATTATTAAGGAATATGAGTACATAAAAATACTTTTAAAAAAACTAGTACAAGCGGAGCCGCATGGCCTAGTGAATTGAATAGCAGCCCAGTACGCTAACAGTCTAAACGCTGTAACGGATGCGAGTTCGATTTCCGCCTTCTCCCTGGGTGTACCTTCTCTCTCTGTGTCAGTAAAAATTCTGTCTGTGTCTGTCTTACTTGACGAAGGTTTTTAATGGGGTCTCTGATCAATCACACAAACCGAAATATAAATGTACACAACCAATCAATCTGGTACAGGGCCACAGTTCGTAAAAGATGCATAACATGTGAGCTGTGAACTGAATGAAGCAAGTTCTGGTGTTAAACTTTTGTGATATTTTTGAAAAGTTGGAGGTGTTAAAGTTCTAAATAATAATAAATAAGAAATGAAATAAATTTAAATATAAGAATTTAAATACCCGATTTTTAAATTTATTTCCAAACACTTTGATACATGAATAGCAATTAAGTAATAGTCTTTCTGTTAAAAAGCGCCACAACGAGTAGACGCTTTTTACAAAAGTTCTGCTATCATCACGAGTGGAGGGTTTCGGTTTTTCAAAAGTATATGTGTTTGCTTCAATAATTTCACTTCTCTCTGTTAATGTACTTTTTCTCAAGTACTCTTTTTTTAATTTTATAAATTCGAATTTATTCATTAGAGATAAATATTTTATTTAGTCTTAAACTGAAATGTACTTTTCTTTTAGTTCCACCTGGAAAGCCTGACATCAAAGACAATGTTGGTAAAAGTGTTCAAGGTATTATAAAAACTTACAATGAGGGGGATACGTTGCTCTTGATGTGTGAAAGTCAAGGAGGTAGGTCAAAATTTTAAATACAAATTATTATATTTCATGATTTTCTTTTTTTTTAAAAAAAATTAAGTGTTTTTCTAAAGAAATAACTTATACATACTAGACTACACTGTTAAAAAGTATGTAGCAAGATTGCACAGGAATCCTGGAACTTTCTAGCTTTACCACTGTTTGGAGGTGAATTTGCCAATATTTTTAACAAACCCACAACTTACATACACCACAAAAGGGGTAGATCAACGCTCAAATAGTGGTTGCAGCTGGAAAGTCAAAGTATTCCGCTGCAATTTAGTTTGAAAATTATTAACCGTGTAGGGCACAATAGGGTCTAATACTAATTAAAGTACACTTTCGATGAATATAAGAATGATTTTTAAGTACGTTTTTGTTGTTTTTTAATTACAATAATTTCATTAAAAAATATATAGTTTAGTGTACTAAAAAGTTTTAGTGATATCACTTTAGTACCATAGGTGTGAAACAACAACATTTGGAATTGTAGAAAAGTTTAAATAATTTATTGATTGAATCCCGTATTTAAAATTTTTATTTCAATTAATATTTTTCAATAGATTTACTATAAGTATAGGTTGATTCCTTAAGACTAAATATATTTGTAGTGAAAGTCATAAGTAAAAGCAGCTGTTGAAATTTGAATAATATCTAATTAAATACAACAGGTTACCTTATTTAGTTTCAGTAAGTGAAAATCAACTATTTCGCTAAAAAAATTCTTTTACCCTCTGAGAGCAAATTGCTGATAAGCAAATTGGCTAAAGTGTAAACTTATTTTTACTACATGAGATTTAAATTAAAAATTTTAATTCTTAAATTTAAAAAAAAATAATTATGTAGTAGATAGTTATATATGGCTCCTCCATGCATATAAAATTTAAAAATTTAATGAAATTATTAAATTTATAAATTTTTGAAAATTATGTATGTTGCTAGAAACCTGACAGTCACGTGACGGGTATATACGTCTGTATCCCTCAGAGGGTAACAATTGTACTGATAATCAATTTTTAACACACATAACTTACACCACAGTAAGAGTAATTTTGCATGGAATTAGCCTATACAGAAAATTGTAAAGTTTCATAATCGCAAAATATGTATCTAGTTTAAATCATCAATCAGTTAAACTTTATATTTACTTCACTGCGGATTTTAAAAAAATTTCTTTGATTGTTAAATGTAATTTAGCAAAAATCATAAGTTAAACCCTGTTTTTAAATATAGAAAAATAATTTTAATAAAAACCAAAACGAAACAAATACGAAAATTTTACATAATTATGAAAAGCCAACTCAAGACATAAAATAATTATGCAAAGTAGTATCATAACATTTCAACACAGAATTTTAAGGTTAATATAGCAATAATTAGACACGGTTATTATTTTAAAAACATTTTACAAAAAAATTATTCATATATAAACAAAATGATATCAGAAATAACAATCCAACTCATTCCAAATTATTAAACGAATAACTCAATACCACACATCTATATAAAACCCAATATAATCAACATTTATATGCAACAAAACTAATGACCCGCCACATTTTTCTATACTAAAAATGATTCATACTCCTTTACAGTAAAGTAGAACTCACGCTCGAAACAGAAGCTTTCCATTTATCAATATTTCACACCTTACTCTCTTTTATAACCCTCGACCTCTGGCACAGTACCAACAAAACGAAAACTCAAAATTCAGATCCTACGGGTTATGCAAAGGCATGCATCGATCTTAAGGTCTCTTCTTCCGTGTTTATAAATTATTCGCAACCATACGCATACTGTAGATTTCTTCTGAGAATTTTCAAAAAGATATTGTTTTCTTTCATATAGGCATATATCATAGTTTTTGTTGTTGAATGTTAAGGTCTGCTGTCTGGCCGATTGTGTGGGCGTTTTCGAAGAATATTTAAATTAACCTCATATCTGTGTTTTTAATATATTTTTGTTCTGAATTATTAAAATAAACTCATAAAAAATTTAGCTTGATAAGTATAAATAGTTTTCATAAATATGGACATAAAAATACGTTTAAAACTGGTAAAAGGATACAGTTCGTAAAAATGAATTGCGTATATTTTTTGAACTGCAGGAAAAAAAATCCATGCCCTTTCTTCGGAAAGTCTAAAAGATCAAGCTCAAATTGTATTCAAGTATCTGTTTACCATTTCGTCTGTTCTTAGGTAACTCTTCTGTTATTTTTCTACTTAATCTAAGCTATCTGAATTATAATGATAAAATAATGTCATTTCAAAGGCAAAATAACCAACATTAATAGTTAATTTGTATTTGGCGACAATAATTAAATAATTATCATTTTACTTTTTCGTCCTAAAATCTTTTTTTAAGACTTGCCATACATTTTACCCATTTCTAGCAATTATACACATAAAATTTACACAATTAACCTAGTTAAATAAAACAATATTATTATGGGTTTATGTATTCGTTTAAATCGTGTCCATTTTCCATGAAACAATCAATCATACTATAAGCTTCTTACGAAACATTTATTTAACAAATGCATTCGTTTTTCAACACATAACATATTCGTCAACGAGTGACTATAAATAGAAAAAAAAATGAAAGAAATATTCAAACCATGTATTTTCTCTTACACGTGTACGAAAGTGTTATATTATATCTAGGGACAATGTTATATTATTTAAATTTGAATAGTTATTGCTTAACACTTGGTGCAGAACATTGAACATGGTGTTGCTGATCAAATAAACATTCGAACAGCATTCAGAAAAGTCATTCAAATTTAAATGCATTTTGCACGAAACTAAAAAATGAGCTGTATTTCAATACTCTTTGCATACTCTTTGCAAAATGTTAGATTTTCTTTTAGTTTTGTTTGTTAAAGTATTCACTATTTGAATTACTTAAATGCAAATTCAGTTATTCATGCAATTTGTAGTCTAACCATAGACTTTTGGTATTGCGTGAGTTTTCTATTATTCTATAGTGCAGGAAATGGACAAATAATTGAGACACTTTTCAATTTTTAAAAAAAATTCATATTTGTCATAAACTACTATAATATGAAAAATGCGTTTAACGACTTCTAACACGTATAAGAAAATACATTTTTTCTTGGAAAAAACAATAGAATATTCTTTACTATAATGAACAAATCACTTGAGAGTGTAACTACACTGAAATAAATCTTTTAATATACGGAAAATACATTTACAGAAAAATACTGTTATTTTCTTTGAACGGATTTTTCTGTAGAATTATGTTGTTTTTAAATTTAAAAAACAGCATTTTTCTGTTTCAACACCACTTAAAATTTACTATACTAAAATCGCTCAACCATTTGAGCTATTTGTGGAAACTCTAGGTGCCGAAGTACCTCAGTTGGTAGAACGTTAGATTGGAGATTTGAAGGTGTGAAGTTCGATCAAAGATTCTGACAGTCCGTTATTTGTGGGTAGTATATGTTTCGCATCCCCCCGCGTTTGTTTTTCCTACAATTTGTCGATTAAACAACAGATTTTAAGATTAAAATTACAATAAGCTCGTAAAAAATAAGCAGATTTTCTCTGTAGATTATGTGGCATTTTTAGCTTACTTTTCGTTTTTTATTTCAAAATAATTTTTAAAAAATGAAAAAGTAGTTATTGACATGCGATCAATGTCCGTCTGTCTGTCCGTACCCCCCTTCCAAAATCGGTTCTTTCATTCGGATCTTAAAAATTCTTTTTTTGTTAGAAAGCTATGACATCAGAGACCCAACTTTCATACTTTTTTCCGCCTGTCTGTACGTCCGGACGGACATAAATCTACTATCTGTCGGCGAATTTCCCATTTAATTAGCATTGAAATTCAATTTCTAGTCATTTAAATCACTGTTGCCAAATCAACAATGGCATGAGAAACTTTATTTAAAAATATTTGAAGCAAAATAATTTGTTCATGAATCAGTTTGGAATGACGTCATGAAATGTAGCACAATGTGATTCTTTGATTGTTCATTAATTGTTTACCAAGAAAGCGGCAAGGCATATTTTTTGCATACAATTCTACTTAGTTTTAATTTACATTTATTTATTTTAAATGCAGTTTGGAGTAGTTTCATTATATTTGTTATTAATAAATATTTAATTATTATTCGAACTACAAATAAATCGAGCAGACGATAAATAATTTTAAGTTATTTGGGAAAGAATATTAAGGAAAATAGTTGATTTTGGCTTTTAGAAGTTTAAATTATAGCTGGATGCTGTGTTTAGCGATTTTTTTCTAATGTGTGTAAATCTAGTGTAGAA
Organism: Oedothorax gibbosus; assembly: GCA_019343175.1. NCBI lineage: Eukaryota > Metazoa > Arthropoda > Arachnida > Araneae > Linyphiidae > Oedothorax > Oedothorax gibbosus. The sequence continues at coordinate 18,682,542 of CM033270.1, forward strand.
ACGATTGTTGATGATATTTACTGTTATGAACCTAGTTGTTTCCTGATTAGAATTTCAGTAAGTATTTAAGTAACAGGATAAAGTAGGTTATTTTAGTTCTTTAAGACATTCTTGTTCTTTCTTTAAAAACAATATTTTTTTACAGTGTACATGCACACATGTGTACACAAACTTTATTTTCCTATTATACTTTTTTTAAATAAAAATACTTCAAATATAATATATTTACAGGCAAGCCACCACCTACACTGACTTGGTGGAGGGGATCTTCGTTAATTGACGACACTTACGAAACAGTAACATCTTCATCAATCGTCCGGAATGAACTGCAAGTTGAAAACCTAAGTCGTCGGGATCTCATGGCCGAGTTTACTTGTCAGGCGAACAACAACAATTTTTCAGCACCAGTCAAGAGTTCAGTTTCACTGGACCTTAACTGTGAGTACAGATGTTACATTTAGATATGCTGCATTACGATATTTTTATAAATTACGATAGCATATGCTTTTAAATAATATACAGTTCAATTTTATGCTTGCACTTAAAGGCACGTGTGATTTGGAGACATTTTACCCAACTGTAAGCTAACATTGATGTCTTAATTTATATTTCAATTGTTTACAAAGCTAAATAAATTAAATTATCTAGTGCATATTAACAAAAAGAATTTGCAATTTCTAAATTTGGAAGTGTAGCGAAATTATTTTGTATTATTATTTTGGGCTTGATTATTTCGCGAGAGTATTTAATTTTCTCTCGCGACGATTCGCCTAACGTCTCTCACAGTTTCTTCTTTTTAAAAAATCAGTTTGTATGTTGCTTTACGAAAGTTAAGTTGGGTATTTGGCTTTGTGAAATGTAATAAAAAGTTCATTTTTTCTGAATTTCCTCATTTATGTCCCCTGAATTAAAGTAACAATGCTATAGAAGAAATTAAACCTTTAAGATAATACAACTTCAATGCGTCCAGTATAACTCAATATCTTTAAAGCAGCACAAAAATTTCAATTCCAACGCAGAAAACTATTTTAAACAACTTTCATCTAACCACTTTAACATGATTAATTACAACCTTAATAACTTCCCTAATTCAATTTATTTAATTAACACGAGCCATAAATCTCTAACTCTCCCAATAGTGAACAAACATCCCAAAATAATAAAGAACAAACAACAAGTGCACATAAATAATTCAAAACTGATCCTAAAATGACTCAGTAACACCGTATGTGCTTCCAAATTAAAGACATCCCTTAAATTACCACCCTAGTAAGCCCTAGGGCTTCTGGAACATAATTGATGGTTTTGAAAGCCCTTGATGAAGCTCCATATTTGTGTCCCTAGCTTCCTGGTAAATGGCCATAATGTCGGTTGCTACCAAAGCCTCAAAACAACAAAATCCTACTTTTACCCCGATTTACGTGCAAAAGTGTCTTAGTAATGTGCGCAATAGTCAGGCTCGTTTGTTCGACAAACTTGCAACTTCAGTAGAAAACAGTCACAAATTAACCGAATCAGATGGAACCGCTGGAAAACATTTTGAAAATCAAAAGCTAATATACATCTGCTTCAATCATTTTATTCCATGTATATTTCAATTAATTACTGTTATTATGCTGAAAAAACGTTTTTGAAAAAAAAGGTTTTAATTTAATGAAAAATTAACACTTTTACATGTTAGACGGATGAATAAATGGATAGACGGAGCTCGGATAATTGGACTTATACTGTAACTTAACTGGCTTTAAATAAATAGAGGTCGAAATGAGAAAAATTTGCTAGAATAAGCAAAGCATATTTAAAATTAGTTTCAAACACTTCCAAATCAGAGACTATGCTTCTTAATTATCCAAGTGTATTCGAAATGTTTTTGGCTATTTTAAAGACAACTTATTTCTTCTTAGTAACTCAACTCATCCAATACCTCTGAAATGTGTAATGATACAATTAATTGATTAATTTTATGAACTAAATTGATTGTTTTTGTCACTTTGATTGAACAACATTCATCGGTCTAATAACTAAAGCTTAAAGCCTAAAAGGTTTTTTTTATTATTTCAACTTTCTCTCTCCCTCCCACCAGTTAAGCAATAGTCCTTCCCCAAAATGTTTGGTAAAAATAATATAATTTATATTACGTACAGATTACGTCCTTCCTAAATAAACACAATTATATCCCGTCAACTAACTCTAAAATCTTTAAACTGCTAAACTTGGGTCTTTCAAGACTGAAGATTCAACTTTTAGCTTCATTTTGCTAGAAATGTCATTTAAAGCATTGTCAAAGCAATGTAGTTAGATGACTTTATTATGAGATCCATTATTAGGTTTCGTGTCCATCAGGCGCCTTGTAAGCGACACGAAGGTAATTATTGTGGGTTTTTTTCTTTGTTTATTATTTATTCTGGTTTTTTGTTCTGGTTGTTCAAGTTTCGAGTAAAGGGGTTTAAGGTCATCTTAAAAGTTTTATTAAGAAAAGAACCAATTGTCACAATTGAAAATTTTCCACTATGGAAATTTAGCACAAAATATAAACGTTATACAAAATTAATGTTCAATTTATCAAAAAAGAAATGTTATTGCAAATTATATCTTCATATTGCATAAAATATATCTTCACCATTCACCACCAGGTTCCTTATCAGAAAAGAGAAATATTTGCCATTCATTGCCACGTTAACTACCTAGGCAAAAATTTACGAATCTTTTAAAAAACAAAGTATGATTTTTAGCAACACATTGTAGTGTGTATAAACTTTGTAGAATTTAGTATTTTATGTAAAACATGGGAATAAAAATATTGTGCTATTGCTTTCAGAGGTAATTTTTTTTCTGATTTTCTGTTGCGCATGTTTAAACGTTTATAATAGCTAGTAAATTGGTATCCTGTCTTTATTTGCTCTCAGGCAAATAAACTAAAATAAGTATATTTTTGTGAAAAATTATTCAAAAATTGATTTGGTTGCGTTTTGATTATCAGATTACTAAAACAACTCTTCTCTGGAAACTCTGTAGAACTTTTTTTTAAAAAAATACTTTACCTAAATAAAATAGCAAAGAATGGTCATGGTAATGTATGTTTTTGTTAAAAATAATTTTTTTAAGTGATTTTCAATTCAAATATTTATATTGTTTTGTCTGGTTGTTTTTATACATTTAAACTTTATTGAGTTTAAAATTTGTAGCAACCTTCTTCCAAAGAGTTAGTTGAAATTCTACTAAATAAACCAAATTAATAACTAAATAAACCAGAACCAAAAAATAAAATTTAATTGATATTTTTAATATAAGAATTTTAATTGCTTTTAAAATTTCCAAAATACGTTGTATTTAAATCTTAAATAGGATAAATTCCAGTTTGGAAAAGGATTTTTTTCACTTTAAAAATTTGTAGCAACTACTTCTAATCAGAATATAAAAAAAAAATTAAATTTTAATAAAATTTATTAATCAATCAACATATATTAATTGGTTATAACTTAATTGGTTTTCCATAGCTTGACATAGTTGAACATTTATTTTCATATTGATTGAACATTTATAGTCGTATGATTAATGATATTCGATATAGAGTGAAGCTGTGAATGCAACAAAGTATACAACTGATAATTTTCAATTCTTAATTAAGTACTTTAATGAAAAAATTATCGTAATCTGTTCCAAAAAATTGTATTTTTCTTTTACAGCCATTAAACCAAAAAGAGGAAATGTAGAAAACAATATCACTTCATTCGAGTTATTTCCAGTTTGTGTGATTTATTTCTAAAAACTAAATGGTCATACTTTTAAAACGATTCAAATTCCATACTTAAAATTTTAAAACGAAAAATACTTGTCTAGAAGTGGCAATATATTTGTTATGAATAGATAAAGGGTTATTGCAAATATATGTTGAAACAAAAAATATTGAAAGTTATCTGAAAATGTATACTAAATTTAGATGCCGTTTGAAATAATAAACCTTGAAACATATGTAAATACGCTTTGTATGTTTAAACCAGCAATTTAAAATACTTTTGTTACATAGCTTGTAAAGAAATTTCTAGTAAACAATATCAAAAAGCAATTTTATCTTTACAGAAATATATTATCGAAAAACTGCTTTTGCACCTGACATTTTAACGTCAACACTCGTGACATCACATGATTTATTCTTGAAATGTTTTGTTTATAATCCCATTGCTATTTCGGTTCATGAAATCTTTTGTTTACCAAGGAATTATTCAAATTCATATTTTGCCATTTCTATGATTACATTTTGGTAAACATGTACCACCAACAATTTTAAAATATATCTTTCATTATTATTATTAGTTCCTTTTACAAATAACTTTATGACTGCTTGAAATAGAAACATTATAAACGCCAATATGATTTGTTATGTCAAACAACGAATGTTTGTTTCTTTTTTTAAATTTGTTTGTTTATAAGAATAAATGTGGATTAATCTAAAAGCACAACCAAACTTACTTTAAAATTGCCGTTATATTTTATTTGCAGCTAAATATAAAGAATTGATTTCATTTGAGTGCTTTTAAATCATGCACAAGACTATGATACCTATATGCTTCGAGGATTTTAAAAAATCATAACATGTATTTTTAAAAAGCTCTAAAATGAATAGTTAAAATTATAGATGTCCGTTCTTTAATGTTTTTAAACACTAATTGTTATAGAACATTTTTATAGCCTGATTAAAAAAACACTAAAAATATACATTCTCCATTTTTTCTAGAAAAGTTATTTTCTTAACAATAAAAGACGTACAATATTCTTAAATACGTTTTTGAATGAATTATTTTTTCTAAAAAAAAATCGGTATTTTTTTAATAAATATACTGTCATAAAAATAATGGCATGCATTAAATTTTACATATATAGAAATCAATCTCTTTAAATACATATATAGAAATCAATCTCTTTAAATACATATATAGAAATCAATCTCTTTAAAATTCCCAATTTTATTAAACAATAGTGTTAGGATATGAACACTAACACGAACTGACGTCATTAATATAAACACTATAAGAACAATACTAAGAACCTCCAGTACTTTGTAACAACTCAACTTAACTCCATGTTCGCTGTATATATTTAATTCTCCCTGTATTCGTGTACATTCAGTATTCTTAACTAACTCTTTAAAGATGTTGTGTTAAAATCTCGCCCTCCTTCTTTTGAGATGATATAATTATATAATAATTATTGCAAATATTTCATGAAATTGTTTAAGTAAATTTAAATTTATAGAAATCTAACTTAAGAAATAAAATTTTAATAACTAAATAATATTTTAAACAAAAAAATTCAATAAAATTTGCTTTAAAAATAAGAAATTACGATATACAACTTATGAAAACGGCTATTTTTTAACAGCTACATTTCATAAAACATGTATTTATCAATGTTACAATTTTTAAAAACTATAACTATTGCATAAAATGATATACATAGGATAGGTTGGGGTAATTGTTAGACCAAAATGAAACTTTCATCATATCTAACCAATGAATAGTTGAAATTGATGAAATTGTTCATGAAACCTCACATTATAACTAAATTAAAGTTATAAGAATTATTTAAATTTCATAATAATTTTTTATTGTTGATAAAAAAAAATTTGTATATTCAATACGCTAATGAATAAGTGACTATCAATTACCCCTAAGATATTTTTAATATTTAATATGTCGAATACACATGTATTCCTTGGTAAAGCTAAATTCCTTTACTGATGACTCATAAATGAATATTTCCATCTAGAGCAAAAATCGTTTTTGAATGAATTAATATTTATTATTTTCCTTTATTTTTAAGCATAGGATAACAAATTTACGTTTTCAATTTTTGTAAACAAATTGAAAGATTATTTTATTATGAAACTTTCATTCTTTTTATCGAAACTCTCTGTCTCCAATTTTTATATCACATCCTAAACATTCGGTGAACGAAAATTCATTTACCAAGTGAATTGTAAACGAGTTTTTTTTTATTGTAAAGATGTGATATCGCACACCATTGTTTCATTATTTTTCGAAAAATGTTCTTTCAAATTCAGATTTGGGGACCTTCATCGTCACGATAAAATAAATGATGCTTATTCCACGAACAATAAGGATTATGACTGTAATGTTTTTTCAACTTAAGAGTAATAATGGCTAATATGAATCGCAAGTAGAGAGTAACTGTTTCAATTTCCTACGTCAGTTAGACAAGACTACAAGAGACACTCAATTGAATTTTACATTTGTTTGTAAATGAGAATGAATGAATGTAGAATGTAATGAAGGTCTATGTAGAGGAATTAGAAATTACATTCTTTGTAGCTTAACTTAATGCATATATAGGAATTTTACAGAAAATTTTAATATTATAGTTTAAAGTGACTATAAAATGAAAAATCTGTAAAAACTTACATGGAAGCCACACAAAAATCCAACTTATAAGTAGCAACCTGTGTATTTGGAACTGATGCACGTTAAATCAGTTTTGGTCAAAGCCCTTACGCTATAATGTTGCGACAGGTTCAACACCGATGGCAGCATCGTCACTTGACGGCGGTTCTAAATCACGAAGCCGAACGCCATTATCCCTCTTTTTGTTCCAGTGCGACGTGAATTAAACCAAACCAAACCGATATTAGTGGGTTATTAAGAAAGCGTAGTCTTATCCCATATAAAATCATGAATTTTACGGTAATTTTGCAGTGTACCTGTGAAGGTACATAAAATGAGCGTCTAAAGTTACAGGAACATTACTTGTGTATAATATTTCATTGTAAATCTATAAATATGTGCTGCAAACAAAAATTATAAATTTTTTACAGCACAAATTTAAGTAATAAAATCTAGAAACTCTCTAAGAAAACTTTTTTACAAAATAATTTTTGTCCCAATTTTGGTAGCAGATTATTTTCCATTGTAGTATAACATCAATTGCTTTAATCGGTGCATTTAATATTAATTTTTAAGTTGAATATCATTTCTTAAGTATTCAGTTAAAATGATATTTTATATAGTAACAATGTATACAAAATCCTGGAAAAACTGTTAGATTCAATTTTGTCAGTCCGATGCAGTAAATTGAGCTTATTTATTTTTAATGACTGCGCCAAAAGAGAACATATAAAAAGTTTAGTTGTTATTAATGATAAAAAGCCATTAAATGGAAATGAGAAGAAGCTGTGATGAACTAATGGGCATTTTAAAGGAAGCATTAAAAACAAATACAGTTTATTCGGGCCAACATTGACATTTCATAAATATCATATTTTGGTAATTTAATAAAAATCACTTAAATAGATTGAATACGGTAAAATATAATTGAAATTGTTAGTTTTTGTAGATTTATACATAGAGTGATATATTGTGGGTATTTTGATAGTTTTATTTATACAGTGAACTGTAAATTCTATAACTTTTATTTTGTCTCGTTTAAGGTATGTGAAATTTTAAAAAAATACTAAGTCAATGATACTACTTTTTCGGGTGATAAACAAAACTGTAATATTGTAATATTATTAGTTGATAATGAGTGAAAAGCAGCAACATAAGTCTTAAAAAAATTTAGGATTTTAAAAAGGATTTAGTTGGAAAAAGATCAAGTTGCTAATAACTAGTCCACCCATAAACGTACATAGTTTTATTTTATTTAGAAAAATTCTCAATGTTAAACAAAACTGTCTATGTATTTTTTTGTAAAGCGAAGTTTCCACAATTTTTGTTCACGAGCAAATTTTTCATCATTTTTATTTAAAGTCAAGATTATTAACCAACAAAAAACTTTAGTAATGTATCTCCAAACTTTTAAAGCTTTAAAACAGTTTGAAACAATGTTCCTACACAAAAAAGGGGTTTCATTATATAGTTTTTTTATTATATTTCTTTAAAAATTATTTTTTTTGATCGATAAATGAATTATGCTTTGTTCTCCAGCTTTGCTGTTTAAAGAAAGTTTTCAAAGAAAATTGTTAGAATTGCAATTGAACGTCCACTTAAAAATAACAGTTACGAATTTAAACAGCGAAATCACTAACATAAATAATTTGCCTATGCATTTACATTTCAATAAATTTGAACAAATTCAATGAATCATTGTATGTTAACCATTATAATCGATACTTTACAAAAAATCAATACAATAAACTTAATTATGTCCATAACAAAAGGTTACGCAGATAGTCAAAATAATATTTGGTAAATATTTGTTTTAAACTTTTGTTTTTAGATTTTCATCCATCCCAGATCCTGATTATCCTAATTTCCAATAAAAAACACGTTTTTGTCTAAAGTTTATTATTATGATAATTTAATGATATATTCTCCATTTTAAAGTAACTTTTATTTATCAAAATATGCGACAATTGAAAGAATTAAATATACTAACATCAAAACCATTAATGTAAAAAGATATCGAAATAAGACCTTTCACCCAAGTTTAACAAAGGGTCATTGAGTGACAAATTCAATCAATTATGATATGGACCTTGAATGAAGAACCTCTATTCTGATTCTCTTTGAATGAAGTTAATTTCCGAATCCGATACCGTGGCGAAATCAATACGATGACCCTAATTGTGACGAGGACGAAATGTTATAGTTTTATGTGCAAAACAAATTATTTTGTAAATATTTGTTTTAAACTTTTATTTCGACATTTACATAAATCACTAAGATTCTGGCTATCTTAGTTTCCAACAAAGAACATATTTTAGCTTACAGTTTATTATTATCATAATTTAATGATATATTCTTCATTTCAAAGTAACTTTTTACGAATAAATAAGATAATCTAACAAATGAAATATCCAGACATGAAAACCATCACTATAAAAAGATATCGGAATAAAACATTTCACAAAACTTTAACAATAGGCCAATGAGTGACAAATTCAATCAATTATGATATGGAGCTTGAATGAAGAACCCCCATTCTGATTCTCTTTGAATGGAGTTAATTTCCGAACCCGATACCTTGGCGAGATCAATACGATGAGCCTAATTGTGACCAGGACAAAAGATTGCAGACAAGATCTGGACCGATGCCCACACAATCGCGTGGCATCAAGAATTCTCTTCTGTGGTTTGAAAAAAATGTAAAAGATAATAGATTAAATTCGAGTAATGGGGTTGTCTCAGATGATGTAGGGACTGAGAAGCATAGTCAGTTAAGGCGTTTGCCTTGCATGAGAAAGGTCCCAGGTTCGGGTCCGGACATCGCCAAAATAATTATCGCCTGTGCAGCCTATAAATGCCCTATAATGGCCTGTGCAGCCTATAAATGGCATGTGAAGCCAAAAATGTCCGATGAATAATACTTCGTGTAGAAGGAGGGCACGTTAAATATGCATCAAAGTCCCAACGCTACATACGATGTCGCAATTAACGGTTGCGTTAGGTGCCAACTCAGGCGTTCTCTTCACTTGACTGTTGTTCTCAGGCGTTCTCTTCACTTGACTGTTGTTCTAAATTATGACGCTCGTCGACAATAGCCCTCGTGTAGCTCTAGTGCGACGATATTTCTAACTAACCTAACCTCAGATGGTGTAGCTCTCCTTTTTTTTGCTCTTCCATGAGATTTCTAAAGTTTTTTCGATTTCAGTCTCAAAATGAGCGTTTTTTTTTCCTTCTGCTTATTTTCTATATTAGAGTTCTTTGCTCATGCATTTATTTAACTTTATTGTTTTTAATTCGATTAAATTTTAAGTATGCAAATCATTACCAAAACATCAATGTTGTCAAAAAAAAATAGGTTTAGATGATATTTTTTGTCTTATGCGGAGAAATTAAGTGAAATTGTGGGACAGCAATTTAACGTGATTCACGAACAAAGAAAAGTTTTAGTTCTATTGAAAGAAAGTTTGTACACAAAAATCGTTTTAGCAAAATTTTATATAGTATTGTTCAAAACAAATATAATTCCAGAACGACTAAAAACGAAAATAACGCTGCTGGAGCTGTTGCCACTAACGATGTAAAACATGCCCATTTGGGATAAGCAGGTGAAGAAATTGAACTCACGGATGCTTCCGATTCTCCTTGGGGTACAATTTCAAAAAAGCAATTAACTACATCTCGCATGCCTGTTATTGAAATCGCATGTGTCGCGTGTATGTCTTATCGCATTTGTATTTAAATTTGTCCCAGACTAAATCATCTATACAGCTTAAGTATGTGCTAGTGAAAGGGACGACATCGTCATGTGTTAACGATTCAAAATTTCAAGAACTACATGTAGCCAAAAGTCGTAAGGAATTATTACTTTGCAATAATTGGGGTTGGCTTTAGGTTAGAATAACTTTTAGACTATCTGTCTCCCCTCTGAGGGACAGACATATTAACACACAATACATCTGACATTCAGGTTTTCCAACAACACAATTTTTTTTAACATTTATAAATTTAATAATTTTATTAAATTTTAAAATTTAAAACATGGAGGAGCCATTTATCGCCATCTACTACAGAAGTATAATTTTTTTTAAATTAGAAAAGTAAATTTTTAGTTAAAAATTTGAATTTAAACCCTCATGCAGAAATGACAAGTTTATCCATCATCCAATTTGCTTATCCCTCAGAGGATTAACATCTACAAATAATTATCTCATTCAAAATACTCGGACTCTTTTTTTTTGGACAATTATGTTAGTAACAGTTTTATCACACCGGCTGTGTGAATAGAAGGCAGGATTGGAAGATTTCCTATTGTTTGAATATATCTCACGTGAATATCAAAGAAAGGACATTCAAGTGTAGTTTCATACTCCGTTTTTTTTGTTCTCTAAAAAAGTAAAACTACTTGAGTAAAAATATGAGATGTGATTCATATATGCTTGAGAATTGGGTGTAATTGTACTAAGACACGTAGGTTTGTAGATGAATGGAAAAAGGATGAAAAATAAATTTTTCGTGTCAAGGAAATTGAGCAAGTGTAAATATTGTAATGGTTTTGTGAATAATTTAGAAGGGTTTTTTTTAAATGTACTTGCATGAAGGATAAGATCTAAATATTTAATTGTAGCATGTACTTTCAGTGTAAAGTTCATGCTAGTAGAAAATTTTAAAGAATAGTTTCATAAAAATTATCAAGTATAAAAACTTTTTTTTCATGTTATAAGGATAATTAGTTACTTTCTGATATTTTTATAATTATTAAAATGTATCTAAGTTTTGTATATTATACTTTTTTTTCAATATTTATTTTAAAGTGAAGATATAGTATTAGTAGTGCATCTCACTGCATCTGTGCTTCTTAGAATATTTTTGCCCAAAAAAATTCTTTAAAATGAATTTAACTAATTGTTACGTTTTTTTAAAAATGATGTAGTACAAGTTTGCAATTTAATTATTTGTTAACATTTTGTCCACTGTGCAAAATTTAAACAAAAATTACATTACATTATGTCCGAAATTAAAAGTCTTTTGATTGCAAAGCTGAAAGATCTTTTTGCATACTTTTCGCAAGAGTCGTATTATACTAAATCATTATTCTATCTATTCTTATTATCTATTAATAAACTAGTGTTCTAAAGTAAACACTTCTGAATAACATAAAATACTTAAAATCCATAGTCTATTTTATTTTAAAAAATCAAAGTTTTGAAGTGCTACTACTTATTTAATACCGTCCGCGAGCTTAAAAATACTCAACCATATGGATCAAACTTTTCTATCTTTCAACTTTGAAACACAACTTATCATAAAACAACAATACACATTCACTGTAATCTTATACTATTTCCTGAGCACTACAAAATATCTAAATATTCATCCAATTTTTCCTTTCACCAGTAAACCCTTTGTTATTGCGTTCTCGGTCACGAACCTATCTGTAAGTTTCCCACGTACGGCCCTAATTTGATTCAAAAAGTAATTTTGCGTTCATGATTCGCCTAACGAAGGTAAATGATCAAAATAATGACTAGTAATATTGTTGCTAATATAAGGCATTATTTTTTGTATAGGGCTCTCTGTTGAGACTATTAATCGGTCGCTGACATTAACAACTTTCTTAACGATTCATGAAAAAGGGATTATTGCTTTTGAAATGTTTATGGAGGCTTTGCCCGAGAGTAGCTTTTGTTAATCCAGGAAGAGTGTGAAACGTAATAGAGGGTCATTAGAGTTCTGATTACTTCGTTAAGCTACAACATATTAGATGCAAACTAAATTAAATGTATTAAAGTTATTTTTTAATTGTTAAAATATCACTAACTGCTAAGACATCCAAAATATAAAGCAGGGTGTCCACTAAAAGAATGTTGTCTTTATAATGTAACTATGTTATTTTCTTGTTCCGTTGGTTGGTGGAGCACCAACTCTCCTCTTCTTATCTTTACTTATACATACTACTTTAATCAATGTTTTTATTACTTCTTAGATTGTTGATTTGTTCAACTTTATTCGTTTTCTGTGGATTAAAATATGTCATTTTAACTATCACCATTTCCCCAACAGTGTACCTAACCTTTTTATACGGACACAACCTTATATTATTTCCTTAACAAAGCAAGTCAACAGTACTGCAAAGCCTGAGCAAATGTTTGTTTACACTAAATTCGAAACTGATCTTTAGGCACTAAAGCGTTGAACCCCACCGCCGGAACATCAAACCATCGAACACACCTACATCTATTTTTGCAGTCCGCAATCAGTTTTTCAGTAAGAGTCCAAATCGCAGTTCAGCCTAAGCCTTCTTCCTATTAACATTTCAGTTCTCTTTTTTTTAACAATTTACATTTAATGATTTTGTTGCTTTACATTGGTGTTAGTTGTAGTTTTCAAGTAACAACATTTAGAAATGAACCTGAGCAATTTTCTTTTTAAAGTAAATTCTAAACTAACCTTAGTCACAAATGCTACAAACCTCAACCTCAAAATATCAAACCATCTAACACACATATTTTTTTTATAGTCCGACCGGTAACAGTCAAAATCGACCGACCTCGACAACCCTTCTCCGCCGGGTCTCAAATCCAGCTCCAATGCAGCAGCCAGGGCTCTCGACCCCCTGCTCTGATCACTTGGAAGAAAGGCGGATCCAACTTCAAGAATCCTCTGGAAGAGATGGTCACAGGCGGAAACGCTACAGTGTCTCTGTTCTTCTTCACGCCAACGCCTGAAGACCATGGCCATTTGATTACATGCAGATCCGAGAATCCAGTCATACAAGGGAGTGTGATTGAGGATAGTTGGAAGATGGAAGTACATTGTAAGTAGCTATTGAATATGAAACATTTTATGCATGAAATTCCAAGTCCATTGGAGAGTTTCCCTAGACTTCTTCCTTTTAACATTTTAGTGAAAGAGGAAGTGTAGATGGAAATCGTTTCTTGGACATTTCTAGGACACTTTTTTGCATTTAGCAATACGTATTTAAAAATGTTTTTTTGACTAATGTTAGCTGTAGTTTTCAAGTAACAACACTCCAAACTTTCAATTCAAGAAAGTTGGTTTATTCAGGGTTAATGTATATTATATGGACATTATATATATAAAGGGTACAGGTTTTAAAAAAATTAATCAAACACTTTCAAGATTATGTTTGCTATTCTGACGTATTGGAACCTGGGGACCCTTGGCCATAAGGGAGGCTTGGACCACCTTTTAATTTTAGTATTTAAAAATATTTTAGCATTTTCTCAATCAATGGTACTCAAAGCTAATGTCAGCAGACAGCCGCCTTAGTTTCATTGAGCTACTTCTTAGCAGTGAGGAGAAAATAAAAAAGACAGTTTCTCATCCCAAAAAGTAAACATTTTAGACATAATTTGCAAGATTTTTGCAGACAAACCAATTGAATTAAGTTTAATTAGGTGGTATTTTATAAATACTGTTATATTAAGGTATTATTTTAGTTATAAAGTTTGTGCAATGAAGTAGGTTTAAAATCACCATATGCCATTCTTTACAAAATGGCTAGGTTTGAAGACTTGGCCCACTCTATATAATGGAGCGTTGTCCACTGGACCAGGGCCTTAGTTAACTAGTTATGGAAATATACAACCCTTTAAGACCGAGCTATCACGATCGTGCGGGTATAAAAGAGAATATTCAAGCTTTTCAAAAATATCGATACCGAAGCAGCTGACTTGCACCATTCGTTATTTGTATAAAAAATGACTGTTTTTAAGGAGTTGCTGGCATTGATGCTATTTAAGGTATTTTTTCGATAAAACTCTAAAATTTAGTCTCATAAATTTAAATCAGCGCCACCTGATAGCCGGTCTTAAAGGGATAGATAATGTTTATCAAATACATTGTTTATAATTACCTATGATAATAACTTTAGGTAATAGATTGATTATCGTTATTTGTAGCTGCTTAGAATAAAACCAAAACCTCAACTAAAACTAACTTAGGTAAACGTGATTTGTAAATGATTTCAGAGTGTCGAATTATAATATATTTTTTTTTTACATTTAATGCTTACAAAAATAATTTGAAATATTTATCGTTATGTGCTTTAAAATTATGCATTTTTGTATGTGCCAAGCCTCTCTTATAAAGGGAGTCTTGGCCCAGGTTTCTATGTTTTAAAAATCAATAAATTTAAAAAAAAGAGAAAAAAAAGGCATTATCTATATTACGCTATTATATCCTTGTTGCCAATAAAATTTTCTTTAATATGTGCTCTCATCTGAATTTTTTAGTGTAAACATAAAATATATAAAAATAAAATTCTGAAAACATGGCCAAGGCTCCCCAGGTTCCCTTACACATACCTTAAACAAGTAATTTTTAGATGTAACGTTGGCAGTTTTTTTTTTAAACTTACTCCATGTCAGCTGAATTTACGCCATTTTTATTTCATCCAATTCTTCAATATACTTACACAAAAAATTTAAAGAATACGCAATTTAAAGAAAATATTTTTTTAAAAAATTAATTGGATTTAATACCCTTACTTATTTACACAATCTAAAGCTCCAAAATTGAATAAAGGTAATGGGTTAGGTTAATGACTGAAGTTATTTTTAATCCAAAACCAAAAAAATCCGTTAGGGTCAAGTGGGGTAAGTGTGATAGGGTTTCCGCATTTTTCCTTTAAAAAATTAGTTCTCTGCTTCAAGTAAATTCCAAATCCTAAAATTGGTAGTGAATTATTATAAGAAACATACCTATGTAGGAAAAAATTTATATGTTTGAATTCCAAATTTAAGTGAATAAAATTTGAACTTCAAAATCCATTGCTGTTTTATCACACTTACCCCACATAGGGGTAACTGTGATTTTGTTGTGGGTAAGTGTGATTTCAGTTGCAATAAGTGTTTTCAAGCCATATAAACTACCTAGCATACATTTTTCTTAACAATTTAATATAAACATAAATTTATTAGCATTTTACATCTTATTAGAAATATACGGATAAGAAAAATCAAAAATATTGAGAATTTTCGTTTTTGGTTCATGTTGTGATATAATAAACTTAAGTCAGGATGTAAAAGAAACAAACAATTTTAAAGTCAAAATACCTATGGTGCTATTCAATTTTTATTATTAGTTGGACTGCTTTTTTTTACAGATTGTAAATTTCAAAATCTTGCGAAAAATACAGACGTTCTCTTCGGTCCATATTTGGACATGGGAGGTTCAAAACAATATCGTCCTCATCAATTATACACACGTCATCTATATTTGGCCATGAAAATGTCTTTGTTATGCTACCATATTTAACAAATTTTACAGTAATCCCTTCTCGATTCACCTCATTTTCAGACTGAACTTGTCCCAAAGAGTGCTTTACCGTGCGTTTTTTTTTTAAGTAAACAAGAATGTAGCATCCAGCAGAAAGGTCAGTTTTTGGTATTTCTAATTCAAAATCCTCTGACATATTATGAAATGAAATTCCTTTTCCTTTTATTCATTTTTTAATAATAATTTATAATTTAATAATAATGTAATATTTTTTAATATTTATGTATGTTTTTCACAAGGTAAATGGGGTGTTTTGGATTATCACACTTACCCCATGTCACTTATCACAGTTACCCACAACAGATATTTTGAGGGGTAACTGTGATTGTACTTCCATACTTCACAACATTTGAAATAATAAACCAAAATAGTTTTATATCTTTACCTTTATTCTTTTTACTAACAGAGAACGAAAAAAGAACAGGATTTTTATAAAAATATGACACATATAGAATTTGGAAGAAAACCTTTCGAATTTGAAAAAAACCAGAAAGTTGCACTTAAATTCAAAAGCTCAAAACTATCTTTAAACTATTATTTAAAGTCAATATTTCTTTTTAGTTTAAGTATAAGTGGTCTAATGTTATACATTGCAAACTTTCAGATTTTTAGAATGATTCCCAAAGTTACAAGACCTGTTTATCACACTTACCCCCGATCACACTTACCCCACTTGACCCTACAAAAATGTGCATAATTGTATGTTATTCAAATTGAACATTGAACAAAACATAGAATTTTATATAATAGTAAAAAAAAAATATTGAACTGCACAAAAGATTTCCACTTTTATTTTCTTTTGTTTCCTTTTATATTTCTTTTTTATAACACAACTTTTGAATCAATCAAGCACGTTACACTTAAACTTTAACATTTATTTTATGTGTTAACTATTGATACATAATCATAAAATAAAATATTTACAGAATACTGCAATCGATTTTTATGTTGTAGCTCATTTTAAATTTATTGAGCAACGAAAATCATAACTTTTATTTTTGATCAAAAAATTACTTATATAGAAAAGCCTGCTTGTTTATCGCTATTGTTTTTGTTATGGCGTTTAGTGAATCCCTCGGTCTCTTTACTAAACCACATCTATCATAATAACTGTTATCTGTAACATAAATCTTCAGAAACTACCTAGACCATTGGGAATCAAGTATATATAGCGCCGTAACGGCCGTATATCTTCAATAGATATTTAATGGGAGCCATGGTATGCATTTTTAAAAGTGTGTAGACGCGAATTTAAACGATGTTGATGAAAAAACTGATAATCTATAACCGGTTTGTTGTTTTTCCAACGAATCCGCATAATTTATAAGATTTCCTGTTAGTGAGCTTCAATTTTTGGTTATGTATTTGGCATGATATTTTATTAACTATTCTAAATAAAATAATATTCTTTAAATAAAATAATGCAAATAATGCATTTTTGACGTAAAATTAAGAAATTATTTTAATATTTGTAGTATTATATTGTCAAATTTCAAATAAATAATATCCATATCCAAATATACACTATACAACCAACACTTTGGATTTCTTACAAGGAATGCAACAATTTTACTAGATTTATCAAACAAATCCAGTTACTAACACTATTTTATATGAACATCATACACTTAAGAATTTACTTGAGTTTGAAATTTTAAACTTCATTTCTATCTGGACTTAGTTCGTATTGTTAAAAATTCGTTTGGAGGCTAGACATAGGCAGCCGAAAACACGTTCAGAGACCGACCGCCTTAGTTCGTAGGTTAAAGGCTTCTCTGTTATTTTTATTTTGAAAAATTAACTGTTTAGTTGTAACATTGAAAGTTAAGTTTGTCAAAATCAAATAACCCAAATGTACAAAACAATCAATCAACTTATCTGTAAACGTATACTTTTATTGATACGTTAACATTTTGTTGAAATGAATGTCCCGAATTTTGGTGCAAACCATTTTTATTTTCCTTCTGATTGATTTTCTTTGGTCAGTGAATATTATCTATGAAACATTTTAATGTATGGCATTATCACACCCGGGATTATATTTTAAAAGAAAAATTCAATTACAGCATAATGAAATAATTGTAGATAAATCAACATCATAAACTAAACCAAATTGTTTCTACAATAATAATTTAAATATTGCTTGGTAGTAATAAATATGTATGTTTTGTCTTTGTTCAGATTATTATTTTTTTAAATACTTATTTTGTATTACTTCATTAAACATAAGAATTAAAGTATTATCTGGAAATGTTTTAGTTGAAGTGCTTCTCATACATTATTGTAAAGCACCGAAACTAAAAACAATCATTTTAAAACAAATGCTTATAAATGTTTAAAAAGAAAACAAAAAAAATTCTCAGATATCCAAAGAAATATTTTAAAATTACTTATAAAAATTATTTTGAATACTCGCTTTAAAAAAAATCTTCAAAAAATAGAATACCCAGATAATACTTAAAATTAACAAGCAACTCAGCACTTTATTTTAAATTTAAGACCTGAAGATAGAAGTTTAAAAAATAAATATTTTCAAAGTTTATTCGCATTTTAATAAATTGCATTGAAATGTTTTCAATTGTTTTGTATTCTTCCCCTGATTTTGGAACAATCATGTAAGAAAAGCATAAGTTAATTTCAAGAATTAAAGACAGATTTTACATCTGATAAAGAAGAAAATTACGTACTTCTTTTCTTTAAACTGAATATTAAATTACAGATAGCAATATATAAAATTTCAAAGGGAATATTTTCTTTTAAAATTTAACTGATATGATCATGTTATCTCTTTTATAACATAAAATATTCAGATTGGTACTTGGTTCAAAAGTTGCTTAAGAAAATATCCAAAAAAAATTAACGAAATGTTCTTTATAAATTCTTCGGACGTAAATGATAAAATGATAATTGTTTACTTATGAGAATTGAACATATATTTTCCTTAATAGTCGGCAAATTCCAAGAAATTTATAAAATATGCTATAAAAGTATATGGATAGAGGAGAAATAGTCAAGTCTAACAGCTTTTTTTTCTATTTTACGTATATGGCATGGAATAAATGTATTTTTATAATTTAAATTACAAAACAGAACACTGGTTACATATTTTACCTTTATAAGCATATTAAAGATATGACACTACCTCAAGAAGTAACTTTGTAAGGCAATTAACAGTTAAATGCATAACAACATTAAGAAAAAATTTAAGAAATTACAAACCAAGAATTTAATTTTTATTACGTAAATATATATTAAACTTTAAATAAAGAACCAAAATTTACTAATGTTTAAATACTTTTTTTAAATAGACATTTCGTCAATATGACGGTTTCTATTAAATTAATGATTTATTCAGATGATATATACTGTTTCTTTAACTTAGGACAGTTCAACAAATGGTGTCAGTTAATGATACGCTTTTTAACTAATAATGGGTAGAAAACCACCCCATTAGAAACTAGCAACGATAACTAATATATATATAAACTTACATAGATGTAAAATTCTGTGCAATTGCAATTATTCTCTCATTTTTTGAAAAACAAAATAAAACTATTTTTATCTTAAAGTTTCTCCAGACACCTGCTAATGATCTAACTTAAAACAAAACTCCGGGTACGATGCTAGAATTCGTAAATTACTAGAAAACTCTTTTACACAACCGTAAGGAACATTCTTCCTCTCCCAAGACAAATTATGAAACTGTTAGGAAATATTTAATTGTCTGGACTGATAATTACAGATGGTAGTGTAATTAGCAGTTCACGAAATAGTTAAACAATGGGCTGTAACAGTGGAGACGAAATAATTATTTAGGAAACGCGTCACAGTTTTTTATTATTCAAACGGTGGGATTGTTTAACGTTAGAAGTGTTGGGATTGATTAGAATCATGCAGGATTATTTTGCATAGAAATCAATTGTTTGGTAGAACCTTGAAGTATTTAATTATTCAGATTTTAATTTAACAAAAATTCTGTTTATTATTTAAGAACAAATATAATTATGTAATATGAAGAGAGTTAAACAATTGAAAATCTTATTTATAAATATTTTCAAAAAATGTAGTTATTAAAATTTAGTAAAGTTATACCTTTAAATAATTTTTAATAAAGTTATACAATGTTAAATATAATCTCCTTGCACCATTCTATACTAAATCAAAATTATAATATTGAAATAAAGATTTGTTTAAAGTTAAATAAAAAAAGGCCAAATTAATATTTTAACTCTGAAAATACAGCCCAGTTAATTTCAAAAAGTCATATTAGCAATTCAGTTGGAATTATTTAATAAAAACATCAAGAAAAGTATTCTAACACCTACTCAAAACTTGTAACTAAAGACTGTTTAAGTAAACAATATACATAATGTATTTCAACATGCTAGTGCTTGAAACTTTTGATGCTACATTATTTACATATATTTGCATTTGAGATATTTCCTTGATTTAAATATTAACCATGTTGGTGATTACATTAGTTCTTTTTATTCTAGTCTACTTACCCTTAAATTAATTACATGAGTTTGGATACGCCGAAATCTGGGTCGTATGATTGAGTCAAACTTATTAATATTATTATTAGATAAATAAATTTTTTTTTATGTATTAAAGCAGTTTAATATGGTTTGGAGAAAATTATAGGGCAAAGATTATAATCGTTAGTTCTCGACAAATTTTTCGAATACATTTATACAAATTTTACTGTCAGAAACGTATGCATCTGGAAAGTTGATCCTCACGAAATGAATTATTTGAATTATTTGTTTAACGATTTTGCTATAAGATATTTGTAAAAGTGAAAAGTTTTTTTCTTCTATAAATTACACTGAATGAGTAAGTGGGAAAAAATATTATTATTTCTTATTAGCATCTAAAAATAACTTTATTAATTTCAAAAAAATAAAAATACTAATATAATGAAATGAAAATGAAATATATAATAAATCTTGACCTAATATTGTCTTCGGTTTTTAAAATCTACTGAAAACTATGGTGGCTCTATCATTTTCCCGTTCTTCAAATATAGAAATAGAACAAAGTAGTATTAAAAAATTATCTATATAAAAAATCAATTTCTTTTCTGGAACATATGATGTAAGAGAGCATATGAGTAAGTTACCAAGAAGAAAATTTGTAGAAAATTATTTGAAAACTTGGCATAGAAATATAGATTTGAATCTTGCAATTATTAATTTTCCCAGACAGTGACGATACTGTATTTTCCTTAAAAAATCAGAAAATTTTGGAATTGATGTAGTACATGGGAAAGCCATTCGTTTCTTGAATACTATTTCTAGCCATTTCATTCAAGATGGACCTGTCCAAAAAATTATCACAAAGTGTTGCAACCTAAAATTCCAGTCTCAAACGGCGGTAAATGATAGCCATAAAATAGATATTAAAAAATAAAAATGTGTAAACTTATGCAAGTTTACTAATACATTTTCAGAAAAGATTTGGTTTTTGGTATCAAAACTACACAAATCAGAAGAGCTATCAGAATCATCCCCACAATAATACATATTTTAATAACTATGTTTTTACCTAGAGAGAGGCGACCCTTAGAGTTTAAGGCAACTCTTTGATGAAATGTTTTTGGGAGAAAATGTTCTGAGTTCTTTGAAATTGTTTAGTGGAGCATCACCTTACCACAAATTAAACAATGCTAACTAACACGTAACTAAAATTTAGGCAAATTTCTGTTCTATAAAATGCGAGGAATGTCTTTATTTCTGCACATCTTTGGCATATTTTTTAAGAACTAGCTTATTTTAATTAGCTGTTTGTAATTGTAAATAACTTTTACTAACATTAAATAATTAGTTTCTTGATATGATGATTGGAGCATTACTGCACGTGACCGAAATAACAAAACCTACTTACAGCAAAGTTAATAGTAATCATGCTATCTTCGACAAATCTACAACTACGCCAGAATAACTATTTCCTGAAATTTCAATATGTCCCCGCTCTCTTCAAATTCCAAAAAAACCTTGTCTACCCGATCTCTCAAAGCAAATGGAATTCAAATGTATTCGAAATGGAGTCTGGCTGAAATGCCCACCCTTTACCCTGCAGGCGAATAGATGTGATTTTTCTATATTCGAGAAAGAACACCGGCTTCTTGGAAACTGGCAAAAGTCATTGCGAACGAAATGCAGGTCAGCAAAATGACTTTCGAGTCCAGATCATTCGATTTTTTCCTTGGAATTTTTGTATCTGAGTGTCATGTTTTTTTTATAAAAGAAAATCTTTTTTTTAAAGAATATTTTTTTATATTTTTTTTTTGTTCGTGATTTTAATTGTGTTGCTTTTTTTTTCATTTCTTAGTAAAATATTTTTATTTTTATTTGATTAAACGATTTCTTGCAACAAATGGATGTGCATTATATTTTAAATATTTTTTTATAAATTTTGTTTTATGAATTCCTGCTTTATACATAGCTGAGAGATACTATATATCACTACAAGAAGATAACTTAGTTTAAATGCTACAAAACCGTATTGATCAAAAATCACTTTTGAGATATTTTTTAAAAAATTTATTTAATTAATGACTTGCATGTTTTTTTAAGAATTGTTTGATTGCTAATAACGCAATCGATATTCAAACATTTCATAATCAAAATTTAAAAACAATCTGCTTGGTATTCAACTAAATCTTCAAATAATGATATTTTGCATTTCCATCTAAGTTATAAATTTTTTCACGGATGGCTTTAAAACGCACAGCATTTTTCAACAATATTCCATTTTGTTCCCCATACAAGTAATTGGCTTTCATTCGAAACTCAAACTATTAGTTTCTCTAGAATAAAAAAAACGTCCATTACCCCCAGGACTTTGTATCCAAACTTAAACTCTCGGAGGTGCACCCGGGTAAACTAAATCACATTTCGCTGTGTGTCCCGGTACACTCTTTAAGAGAGTAATAAAATCTCTCAACTTGCTTTCCTCGAAGCACTTTAGCCATCAACTAAAGCTTTACATTTGCAACTTACTGACAAATGATTCTTCCACGCTCAGGATGTGTGTTTGAAGGACGATCCTACTATTCAATAAAAATGAGCTAAAACCAATAGTATTAATTATTAAGAGTTTCGTGGCTTGAATTATTAAGGATTGTTCAAAGTATAATTTTTATTTTGCCCTTTATTTTTTATATAATATGTTAAAACAATTTAATAAAAGGGTACCTTTCCACCTAAGTAAAATAGGCATACAATTACATTTTTATACTTCATAACATCATAAAAAATACGTCATAAATATATATACTATCATAAAGTTTTTAAAATTAAATTATATTCATTTATATTTGATTTAAAAATACAGATGTATATTTTTTTTCTTTTTTTAATGCAGATGCATATTTAATTTGATACTCATAACTGTTAGAAATAGGAAAAATGTTAAACTTTGAATGCACCCTTCTTGCTCTAAACGAGCTTAAATTTAGTTTGTAATAATTAAAGCATTATTGAATGTATGATGGCACATTAATAAATTACAGATAAAATTAATCCCTACAAAAATGCAAGGAATTTAAATGCAACAAAGGAAGATCTTTATATTAACTAAGTTAATTTTTAACCACATTCATGTCGGAAATAATATTTAAAAGATTATTAATTGCATTCATAGTAAGCTGTAACCAAAATTTTATTTTTGTTGATACCGTAGGAATTAAAATAGTGTTTCCAATAGGGTTTAATTAGTAAATTATGTAGATATAGTTAAAATATTTTATATTAATGTTAAAACTAGTCTATTTACCTATAGTAAAACGGATTATGAAATAGTTAAATGAAGATAAAAATATTGTCACTAAATTATACATTAACATTAAATGCGTTCTATTATATTTAGAAAGGAAATACAAAAGCTTTTAAGTTGGTTATTTTTTTCACAAAAATATATCTTAATAATTTTTTTAATTGATTTTAAATGTTATGTGACTTTATTAGTTTTAATCTTGTTATTTTATATTATAAATTGAGAAAAAAGTTAATGGACTTCATATTGGAAATCCATTAAACTGCTTTGATTTTCAAGAAAGTAATATTAAGTTATATTAAAACGTATAATAACTATTAATTAATACACTCAAGTAATATCTTCATGTATAATATAATTCATTATTTCAAAACAATTTATAACGTTATTCCTTAACACATGATGGGAATTTGTAGACGTATGGTACAACGATATATAAATCTATTACAATGATTTTTTACGAAACAATTATCTATTATGCTTTATGAAACTCATTAAGTATTAAAGTTATTATAATATATTCGGTAATACACGTAATGTAGTAGGAATAACAAAAAAATGACGTTTAAGTAACAAAATCAACAACAACTAAGTACGGAGTTTAAGTAACAAGAACAACAACTAACAACGGCAAGATATTAAATTTCATAAATATTTTTTTTATTATACTCTTGATTTCTTTTAGCCCAACTGTTAAAGCTTTCTTCCAATGACCGTGTTCGCGGGGACATGGACATTTTTTACGGTGGCTTATTTGTTAGTTTTTATATTAGCTCGCCAAACAACTAAATCTTTGTAAAATCTACCAGTTAATGCATGAAACGAACCGTTGAATTAAGCCTAGATATTAAGCACATTTCGAACAGTTACTAATATTAACGTTTAAAACTTTCTTAGCTACACAAGAAGATTGTGATAAGCCACCTAAATACAAAAATATTAATTACTCTCCTTATATATTAAAGTGGGATTAACATCTAAAAGAAAGAGTACACATCTACCAATTGCCCCCTTTTTCACCTTCCTTTACTCTTTTACTCTTTCTATTGTTGGAACATATTTTGCGCATTTTAAGAACCTGAACTCGAAACGACCGACAAATGGGCACGCATTCGTCTTAGCATCTTTCATTCAGAGTTGGGCTGTTTTTATTTTCCATCGGCAGCTGATAAAAGAGAAGTGCTTTCGCTAAAAGGCAAGTGTTTCAGGGGAAGTGTTAAAAGGACTTGGCTAAAAGAGTTGGTCTGTATTTAGAAAAATTCCTATTTAGAAAATAATCCATGTTTTTTTTCTTTTTTTTTTGTAGAATTTCGATAAATTCCAATTAAAGAAATTTTAATGAAAACAAATAGCTATGTTTTGAGTTCTGTAAATACTTTAAACCCCTCCCAAAAGAAAATATTGCAGTTTTTAACTCGTAACAAATTAGATGAGTTCTTTTTTGAAAAAACTCGTACGTTTCAACACACAACAAATACTTTCTTTTTGAAAGATTTTTTAAAATATTTTATATAAAAAGGTTTGAACATGAAAAAAACTACAAAACAATTTATTTTGCGTTTAATTTTATTTTTCTCTTAACGTATTTTTATGCAATTACGCTTAACGAAATATTAACGAACGACGACGTCAGACGTTGAAAACGTTACATTGTTGACGTTATCAGAACGTTGTAAAATTTTGTATTTTTCATTAAATCATCATTAGCAGTGTCGATATTAAGTAACCTAGTTTATTTTAAAGAACATTGTAAAACTTTTATTCAAAATGACATCACATTTTGCCGATACTTTTTACATCACAGATTTGTAATGTTTGTTTGAAAATTGATGTTTTCACAACTATAGGGTCACCTGAACAACTTACTCCAAAAGCGTTTAAGATGGCTGCATCCATTCATAACCAGTGAAGCATACGTTTTCGCCGATACCACATAATGCATTGTAAATTCACAGCACATGGGTAATAGCAGAACTTTTACCATCCCACTGCGATGGTAAATAAGGGCGTTTTATACAGTGAACCACACAAAACTAAACACAAATATTTCCTTTCCAGTTGTGCCACAACTCAACCTCCAACTGGGCAGCAAACTCAGACACGCCAACATCCTAGAAGGCAACGACGTGTACTTCGAGTGCAACATCAGAGCCTCTCCATGGGTCCATGAAACGGGATGGCGATTCGACGGGCAAGAGTTGGTGACCAACGTCTCTGCTGGAGTTATCGTCAGCAACCAGTCTCTGGTATTGCAGAAGGTACAGAGAAGGAACAGAGGACGGTACAGCTGTACCGGGACCAACAGTGAAGGCCAGGGAGAGAGTAACCATGTATACTTGAGAGTTCAATGTAAGTTATACTTATTGAATTTTAAACTATTGTCATCTTTAGAATAATAATGCTTTTATGATTCTAACAGAAATCATTTTTAAAAATAGAAAATTTCTGAATCCGTATTTTTTTTCAATAATTTTATACAAGACGTTGAGGTTAAGACTAATAAGTTTTTAAAATACAGAAGCAATTTAAAAATTAAAATATATATTTCGTTCCTTAACATTTAAAACTCCATAACTACCTTAGTATAAAAGATTTACCATATTGAAATAAATGTTCAATTCAATTAAGCCTATTTAGCCTTAATTTTAATATCCTTTAATCTGGTGTAACAGGTATAATTTAAATCTGAAATACGTAAATATGGAAAATGTTTTAACGTTATAAAAATAGCATGGTTTATAGAAATGAATATAATAATGAACTAGGCTACTTAATTATATTCATTTTTGGAATATAAAAAACTGTTTCAGAAACTATTATTAATAGCCTTTTACGAAGTTCTGTTCTAAAGAGTAATTTCATAGAAAGCTAAAACCAAATTCTCAAAGCAACACAAAAAATATTTCCAGTAGATATAGTAATTAAAGATCGTTAAAAAAAGACCTTTAAACAATTAAGAAACTTCAGTTGCCAATTTGTTTCATCGATCATAAATTATCGACAAAAGCTAAAAAAAATCCAAAACTTTTCACTCCAAACTTGACAAATGAAACAGGTAACTTACACCTCACATGTGTAGTCCAAAAGGTAGCCAACAAAAAAAACTGGCTTTGAAAAAATTATTCACATGATTCCTGCACGCAAATTTACCATTAGCAAAAGTTGTTATTAACCTCACTCTTTTAAAATACCCCTTTGGCCGTTCTCTCGTTTAACGCTTTGACATGATGACACGAGAAGCGAGTATTTAGCTGCCTTCCCCAACAGCCAGTTTTCACGCAGATTCCGAAGAGGCTTGTGATTACCGCCAAACCGCCATGGTTGTAATTTTCTTACTTGTTTTTATTTGCGGTGAGTGGCAACGCCCATAACACTTTGGGTGGAATGGAGTTCGGATATTTTTTATTGTCTTATTTTGAACGTTCGAATTTATTTTTTTTAACGATTTTGTATTTGTTACAGATGTAGGGTAAAATGAGAAAAAATACGAAATGTATTTTTTGTGGTTAATTTGTAATAGCCTATTTATCAAAAATAACACAACAGTACATTTGACACGTAATTCTTTAGACATAAAAATTTAGGGTAGAATTTGTTTCTGCACCTTGATATAAATCGAGACAATAACATTTTTAAAAACATTACTTTTTTTATCCAACGAATATTTTCATTTTTCCCATTAAATGAAACCTTCACAGTTTACAAAATCACATTTTGTAAACTGTGTATACTTTTATGTGTACAATTATATTTTAAAAATATAAGAAAAGTATGACTAACTTATCTAATTCATTTATATTGTGTTACATAAAAAAAAATAGATAAAATGTATGGCGATTAGCTATAAACATTGTCAGCTGCAAAACTCGCATTAATCATTTTGTAAACAAATAAATATACTCTCGTAACAGTAACTGTCACAAAGGACTGTTTTCCTATAACATTTAAACAACTTAGCAAATATAGTATGTCAAACGCTGTGATTGCTTTAACCAATATTCATTGTTCATTTTGTATTGTAGTTTATACATATTATCATAAAAATGTAAGTAGAACATTACAAAAATTACATTTAAATATTTATCATATTTATTCTAATTGGTTAGACAAAAGCAAAGAAACGGATGTAATGTATTTCAATGTAATTAGTATGCTGAATATAGAGTGCTAGCTCAAATGTTGATTTCATCACTCAATCGCTGTTTAAAATTAGATTATAAGGTACTTCGTCAATGTAGTTGTAGTGCGAAGTTCATTCAACCAAACCATGTAGTTTGCTGAGTTTATCGTTTCATAAAAGTAAAACCATTTTTTTTTGTTACATTTAAGAATGGTGGTCAGTTCCATAGATCCATTGCATAAGTTTTTAAGTCCAAATTAGTTTTCTATGCAAGCATTTTTTCACCAGGTATGAAAATAGTAAAACATTATAATACAACAAATATGAAAGGAAACTAATATCCAGTGACTTAATTATTAATTGATAAATATTAAAAATATTTTCGCAATCTAAAGTTTTAAGAAATCATAAATAATAATTAAATAACCTGGTAATTTGTTTCTTCAGATTTGTTTTTATTTTAATGTTTTTACTATTTTCATATTTGATAAAAAATGACTACATAGCAAAGCAGTACACTTTTTACAGACGTTAAGATTTCAAAACTAATGCATTAGGTCTGCAAGACTTATCATCTACACTCTTAAAACAAACGAACGGTTTTAACTCAGTCTGAGTTAATTTCCACTCCTTTCCGTGCCGAAAATGCATTTCCCCTATAGGAGTGGTTTTCACTCTTTTTGCGGAGTGGGTAAAAGAAATAAGAATCTACGTCCTACACTCTTAAAACGAGCGGTTTTAACTCAGTCTGAGTTAATTTCCACTCCTTTCCGGTGCCGAAAATGCACTTCCCCTAGAGGAGTGGATTTCACTCTTTTGTTTTAAGAGTGTAGTATCTTAATATTAAGCGCCACATAAACGAAATTATTAGAATATTTTTCTTTTATTTAGGCAAAATTTATTATTCATCAGATAGAACAAAATTCAAGTGATTAATTCAAGCAGGATTCATTAGCTTGACGTTATTAATGACCGAAATTTAATATGCAGATCTTTGGCTTAAGCTCCGATATCACTTTCTAGTGTTTCATTAACTGCTGCGTTTGTGCTCGATGGAATTGAAGATAAATAACAAAAAATGCCTCGACGAAAAAAAAGTGACAGCTCTTTGATACAGATACCAAACATGAAACAACACGATTAATCTTAGCCCATGCGAAAACTAAACAAAAAAATGCATAAATTATTTTCGCAAAAGCAGAAAATATCTTTTTTTAATGGTAAGAGCAGAGAAAAGTTTTTGATGAGCCAGTTAAAACGAAATTATCTTCATTTTTCTTGGACGAAGAAGGAAATTGCAAATGTGTCAAATGGTTGAAACTTCATTAATGAAAAAACCCTTGACGTTTTTGAGCTTCAGATATTTCCGTAAACAAATTTACCGTGTTTTTCTTTATTTTATAACGAAGTCTAGAGCATAGAAAAGCCCTTAGTGACAAGCCACTAACGGAAATGTACTTTTTTGTTAAACACTGAAAGAGTTTTCAAAAAAAGCAGCGAATTATTTAAACAAAGTACATGCTAATGAGAATAAAATATGCAAAGAAACGATAAAGAAACACTCTTACTTGTAAAAGTTGAATGGAATAGTGATGATGTTTTAGTAATTTCATTGAGGCTTAGGTCTCAAATAAATTCGTATCTTCAAAAATACTTTTTTAGAATTTAAAATATGTTATTGTGATTATGTTTTTGGTTTTACAATTGTCGTAGAAGTAAAGCATCTCAACAAAATTCTCAAATATATGCTTAAAAACACTAGAGGAATAAATTAAAAACTAGTGATGCTAAACTGCGCATGTTTTACAAAATATTGATTTGCGGTTATAAGAAATATTATTAAATATTGTATGACTAAAGCTAAAATGTATGAAAGATAGTAGTTGAGCTTACTATAAAGTTGGTGTATTGTTTAAAGTAAAAAAATAAAACGAATATATAGTACTATACATTTACAAAATATAGCTTAGACAACTTATTGAATGAAAATAAACTTAACTTTAAATAACCTTAAATTCATAAATATCTATAAAATGAGCAAACAAGCTTTGTTTTATGTTTAAGTACTATAAACAAAATGTAATTACAATAAATTTTAGTGTTTACTAACAAACACAAATTAATACGCACGCACAAACAATAGTCCAGTTCACAATTTCTAGCGGCTATGAATGGTTTTGGGAGAAAATCCATAATAGTTCTCGTAAAGTAAATAGTGAGAATTACAAATGTTCTCAGTTCTCATACTAACCATGTGCTAAGCACGTAATCAACCAGTTTCTAAAGTAGATCCTTTTTTTAATAATCCACCAAAAAGTGATAAGCTGATTTCATGATCTTTTTTTCATAAAAAAAAAACATTTTATTCTTGAAGACTTAGAATCCGACTTGGTGAGGAACCCAGAATCGCTTACATACAATCCTGTATAAAAGTTTAGACACAGAAGCAATTCATGAAAATATCGATAGTATTCATTAATTCCCAATAAATTATTTTTAATATATATTGTTAAACTCGTAAGAAAAAAGGGTAACAAAAAGAAATTCAGAAAAAAAAATTGTCTAACATCAACAAGTCGAAATTTTGCAAAATTGCCATGCCTCAAAAGTACAGACATAAATGTAATGTTTATGCAAATTCTTGAGCGGAAGTGACTGTGTTATCAAAGGGGAGTGTCTCAAAGCTGCTATAAAGGGATTGGAATATTTTTTACTGCTTATAATGATGCCCAAGTCAAAGCAATTTTCATTTGCCGAGATTATAAGAATTTGGAAATTAAAAAGCCGAGGTAAATCAGTTTCTGATATTTCACTTGAACTGAACCGATACAAAAGATGTATTTATATAGTTTTAGGCACTTTGTGATGTATACCAGGCTAAAGCAAGGTCTGGAAGAACAAGGGCGACCAGAAAACGAGATGAAAGGCAAATTAGGAAACTTGCTTCAAACAGACATGGCTCTGCAAACTAGATTAAAACTGAAATTGTCTCTCAACAAGGTTTCCCGAGAAGCTATACGTAGAAGAATTGTGGCATGTGGATTTAAAACAAAATCTAAACTTAAACGTAAGCCGCGGTTGCAGTCTCATCACAAAGACGCAAGACTAAATGGGCTCAGAAGCACACGTCATATAGGGATAAAGGGCTAGAAGTAATCATCAAAAAACTCTTTAGTGATGAAAAAGAAAATGGAACCTGGAAGGCTCCGACAGGTTTTCTTACTACTGGCATGATCTTCGTAAAGGTCCTGTGACTTAGTTTAGCCGAAGTCAAGGCGGAGGGTCAGTGATGGTTTGGGGAGGATTTTCTGTAAACGACCAGACTTCCTCAGCGTTTACAAAGGGGAAGCAAAACTCTGAAAAATACCAGGAAACCCTCGAGAGTGATTTGTAAATGTTGGGGGAGGATTTACGTGGGCCTAACTGTAAATTTCAACAAGACAATGCCTCTATCCACACATCCAGCTCAACGAAAGATTGGTTTCGAGCCAAAAAAGTCACGGTTCTCGATTGGCTTACATATGGCCCCAACTATTATTCTATAGAAATTGTATGGGGAATTCTTACAATAGTTTGAGTATGCCAATGGAAAGCAGTGTACCAAAGTTTCTAAACTTAAAGAAGCTATTGAAGCAGCGTGGTACGATATCAAGCCTGCAACCCTGAAAAAGCTTTGTGCTTTCAATGAAAAAACGTGTTTTGGAATTGATAAAAAACGATTAGGCTTTTTCAACTATTAAAACTTTTCATGTGTTTCCAAAAATTAAAAACATTTATTTGTGCCTAAACTTATGTGCAACGGATTTTTGTCATTTTTTCTATCTTTGCTGCTACTTCGCCATATATTTCTTTTTTCATTTTCTAAATTTATATTTTTGAATATAGATGTGCATATGTTTAAGTGTAATAAATAATAATTATCCTCTTTAAATACTAATTTGTAAAACATCATATTTGTGTTGTGTCTAAACTTTTGTGCAGGACTGTAGTAGCCCAAATACTAAACCGGTATGCCACAAAGTAATTACTTTATCACGAAAGCCAATATTGGATACTTGTGCTGACTGTGATACCTCTTACTGATGCCGACTGGGCGGCTGAATAATCAAGCAGTCAAATGGTTCCGGGTTCTAGAATCCCGACATACGGAATAGCCCTCGTGTAGCTCTAGTGCGACGATAATTCAAACTAACCTAACCTAACCCGACATACGGGCATTGATATGTGTGTTTGTCTGTATTTGTCCTGAGTACACTGCGACGTAGGTGCTTGTTGAATCTGTGGAGTCAAAAGTCCCAAACATGCACACGATGTTTTTGACTCAACTGATTTGCTTTGAGTTCCCTCTCAGGTGTTGACCTCGTCACTTGGCCAGTGTTCAAAAGTATGATTGGGTGTGTTAAATATTTATGGAGGCTAGAAATAGACAGCCGTAAAACAAACCTAACTTAACCTAACCTTTGCTGATTTCATTTCAGTCGCCCCCGTATGCAAGAGTGGCCAGCAGACTGTCTACGGGGCCATGTTGCACTTCCCAGTTGAAGTTTCCTGTGAAGTCGAGGCCGATCCTGACGATGTGACCTTCCGATGGGAGTTCAACAGTTCTTTCGGCACCGTCGAGCTCGTCCCCGATACTATTATTAGCCGAAAAAGCGTCGTCAACTACCTTCCAAGGTCAGAGCAGGACTACGGGACCTTGTCGTGCTGGGGTAGGAACAGAGTTGGGATGCAGAGGATGCCCTGCCTTTTTGTGGTGATACCTGCAGGTAAGGGTGAAATATAAAATGTGTAATGATATAAACTTAATAATGCAATTTGTTTGACACTTTCGTACGACTTAAACCAACACAATAAGTGTAAGGGTTTCGTATGTGTGTTAGAAAGAAAAATATTGTAAAAATGCAGCACATTTCCTGCATATTCACAGCACTTTCGGGTTTATTTGATGGCATCTGCTGCAATAAACACAATGCATAGCAATCTGCTGTAGTTTTGCATCTTGCGTGCAAGTCCACGATGGGACCTCATGTGACTTTGGTCAATATTCTACTTTCCTATCAATCAGGAATTCAAACTGGATCATGTCTTAGGCACATGTTTTTCCAAATTACAACAAATGCATTGCCTTTTTGTGGTGATACCACTAGATGTAAAGAAAGTGGGAAAATCTATTATTGTGGAAATAGAACACACTAATAATAGTTTAATTTAAAAAAAATCTGTCACTTCGGGGTCGATTGCCGAAATGAAGCGTCCTTTCGACATAACGTCCACAAACCCAATAAATTAATCTCTTATTTGAGGTTTTTTAGTTAGGTTTTAGTATATTATTAATCTGTCTTTTCTCAAAGGAAATAATTCTGAAGCTTCACCTATCGTAAAAATATCACTTATTAGAAGTCTATATTTTCATTATTTATTTGAGAGTGATAATTCTACATTTTGTTGGCAGTGTTGAGGTCGTTCTAATCATGACTAGTGGTCAGTAGTCGTCAACTACATTTCGAGGTCAGAGCAAGACTTCTCTGACCTTAGAATTTAGTTGACGATGTGACGTTTTCTTGCTGAAATCGAAACAGAGTTTGACTTCAAATGATTCCTATCTATTTTTGGGTGTTACTAGTAGGTAAGGATAAACTGTGACTGTTTTCCTCGTAATATTTTCCCGAAAAGGTTTTTAAAATGAAAGAAAAACTGTTGAAAATAGTCTATCAGCCCATCCAATTAATATATTATTGGAGTTTATTTATTATAATGGGTTTGGACAGCCATTTTTCAAAATGAAAATTTCTGAAGCTCAATGTAGTTATCGTTTAGGTTGTCGTTGTTACTAAAGCCCATACCTACACTGGCAGGCTGGCAATCGCGTTTCGGTATTTTATTGCGACTAAATTTTAATAATTTTTTATTTAAACTAATATTACTCACATACACACATATTAACTTGAGCAATTAATTAAGTTTATGTCGTTATTCTCTGTTAAAAATAACGAAGTCTAAGATTTCAATGTATTGAACCAAATCATTTAAATACAAATTTCAATGTTTATTATTATGATGCTTAATAAGGGTTTAAAAGATAATTTGTAATATTAATCATGTATTAAGAAAACAAAAATGCAATCTACAGCAAATTTAACAAACATCAGTGCATGTGTTTCAACATGAGAACAATGCATATATATTTTCCAAACTAGTGCAGAATTCAATTAATTTTTAACATGAAAAAAATCCCGAAGATAAAATTTTATTATATTTTATTTCCTTTATTCCTTTTTCTAACTAATTAATGTAAGTTGAATGTAAACATTTTAACTAATTAAAAAAATTGTAAAATCTTATTTTAACAAAATGGGTTTTATTATAGTGCGAGTGAATTGATTTTTTAAATAATAAAACAGCTGGAATTAAAGGTTTACTCTGCTTACAAAACTACAATCTGAATAAAGGTTGCTTTGCATTTAAAAAAATAACGTTATGTAAAAATTAAAACACCCTAATTAATTTTAAGTTTATTTAAAAAAAAACTTTTCTATAAATATAAAAATATCTTAAAAATCTTTTTTAACAAATATTGTTATTCTGACCAAAATTTCCATTTATCGTTAATCCTAAAACTCAAATGGAATGGAAATGATAATAAAAATGCATCAAAGAATTGTGGAAATA
Organism: Oedothorax gibbosus; assembly: GCA_019343175.1. Taxonomy (NCBI): domain Eukaryota; kingdom Metazoa; phylum Arthropoda; class Arachnida; order Araneae; family Linyphiidae; genus Oedothorax; species Oedothorax gibbosus. Next base: position 18,716,808 of record CM033270.1, read on the forward strand.
AAAGTTTTCTTAATTAAAAGCAAATTTTGAATTCAAGATAATTTTTATTTGGATTACTACTGAATAAACATCATGAAAATTTAATTTAGATTGCATTTTAACGCCATTTCAATGAGAATTATTTATAGATTGAAGTGATGATTTTAGTTTGAGTTTTTTTTTTCAAATAAATTAGAAATGAAAAGTTTAATTACATAAGTGGTTTTATTTTTTATTATTATTTATTTTCATTTAAGACGTTGTTATAAGCTTGAAAGATAGTTAGAATAATATATTTAATATACATAATACTATATGCGTTTGATCTATTTCTTAAATCAAAATATTGATTATTTTAATTAAAAATAGTTAATGTTCACGCTTAAGAATACCTTAATAAATTATTCCAAAACCAAAGAAAAAACGAATTTCATATAAAATTTTACTGATATATTACTCGTATAATAAAGACATTTTAACCATTTCGAGACCAGCATATTCACCTTTTTTAACGACCTTTTTGGAGATATTATTGCATTTAATTTCCAAATGTTGACGATTATTTCCATTAGAAAACATTTTTGAACAAAACGGTTCTTTTGTATTACCTTTTAAAACATATGGTACGATCTAATTGCGTATCTTGAAAATGCATAAATCAATGTTGGATTTATATTTCATTTAATATTTATTAGGCAAAAAAAATTTTAAAAAAACGTATCAAACAAGCAAAAAAAATATTAGTTTTAGGTCAAAGAGCGAAAAATTTAAGTATTTTAAACTTTGGTTTTTAAAAATTGACAATTTTAAATGATCCGATTTAAGTAAAATAAAAACTTGAAAATTTAGATAATTATTTTGGATAGGGATCTATAAGAGGATAAGAGGTCATTAATAACAGCATAATCAATGATAAGGAAATTTAATTTTAAATGAAAAAGTAATGTTAATTTTTTTAAAGCATTCCAGCAAATACCAGTGTTATTTTTTCAAGTGTGTTGGATATTTGTAATTTTTTTAAAACTAGAGTACGGTACATAAAAACCATTTCTTTGCTAAAATATATTAGTATTATGTTTTAATAATATCGGAAAAAGTAAATATATTAATAAAGTATTCATTCCCGATTAGTTTTTAAATTGTTTTTTAGTATGTTCATATGACTTATTTATCATTTAACACCAAGAAACCCGAACTCGGATGTCAAATATTATTTTTAAGTATTTTAGGATAGTTTTGAACTACGCCCCCTACAGTCTAAACCAAACGATAATGGAATAATCATGTTCAAATATTTGTTGTGGGTGTGTCTGGGTATTCCTTCGCCTTTGAACATATTTGATAAAATGCCGAGACACTTTCATTATCTACTGTATTATGAGAGTACTAAGTAAAAAGGACACACATCATAGCACTCTCGCTTATTGTTTTATTAGAAGTCATTGTATTTTCGAGTAAAATTTAAGGAGTAGTTATGCCAGAAGAGTTTAAAGTAACTTTCAGAGGGTTAATCGAATTGGCTGAAACTTGTTTTCACTTCATGATATTAAAATTTTAATTTTTAAGTGAAAAATTATATATTTTTGAAATTGAAATTATATTTGTGTTGCACCTTCCTACTTTAAAATTTAAAATTCAGTAAAATTATAAAAATTATGATTTTTTTAAAACTATGTGTTGCTGAAAAACCTGTCAGGTGACGGACGAGTTTATACGTCAGTATCTCAGAGGGTTATGATGAAATGCGTAAAATATTTTTCTTCTCTCGTTCCAGAATCTCCCTCATCCCTCCACAACTGCAGTGTGGGCCAAGAAACAGAGCATTTCCTCCGGGTATCCTGCTACGAGGGCAAAGACGGTGGCCTCAACCAGTACTTCCACGCCGAGGTACGAGGGCCGGACTCGAACCTCATCCTCAACCAGACATCCCCGACAGCGGACTTTGCAGTACGAGGCTTGAGTCCTGGCACAGCGTACACTATCACCATGTACGCGGTCAATGCTAAAGGGAGGAGTTCGCCCATCGTGGTGAGGGCTTCGACGCAGTCTACGCCGGAAAGTCAGACGAGGAGAGGTGAGTGGTTCCTTTGTCTTCATGAAGGTCGGCTTGTACTACACTGTAAAAAATCTGTTAGTTTTACAAAGAAAAAAACATATACCGAAAATTGCCGTTATTGCCTTTAAATAGTTTTATTTCTGTAAGAAATATGCCGTTTAAAGTAAAAAAGAAAAGTTTGTTTCTGCTTTTTTAACCGCGTAAGAGTACTAGATCGCAGCCAAACAAGTAATTTAACTGTTTGTTAATATCTGTGTGGGGAACTTGATACGGTGTGGTTCAATAGCTATGTTGGGAGACGTTGGACTGTAGATCCAAATAACCATGGTTTAAACACGTGTTCGGAAGTTTTGAATTCATAAATTTAATCAGCGACAAAAATAAAGAAAAAATAATTCATTATCTCCTCACGAAATGTCAATTTTTTAATACATCACGTTTTAATGGTAACATTAATCAAATAGATAGTTTCATTTTGAAATAATCTTGCACGTAACCATTTATGAAAATTCTAATCGGCATTTTGTTAGAGTTTAAACACTTTTATAACAAAAATTATTTGTAATCAGAAAAATTTCACCTTAATTTTGAATTTACAAGGTTGATAAAAAAATTAAATTAATTTGCAATTTGTTCATAAATTCATCAATGGACTTTAAAACATTTGACTATCTGCCATATAATAATATTTTTAAAAAAATGATTAATTTAATTTACCAATTCAAAAAAGAGGATTGTTATGTAATAAAAAGTCTGCATTTATGAAATGCAATATGATCAAAATCTATATATATATAAAATTCAAATTCCTGACTGACTGGCTCACTCACTATTTAAGAAGTGATATTTTCGTAATTCGAACCCAAACGGGTGTAGGAGTGTAAAACGTGAGCCGATTTCTCCATAGGAATAGCATTGTAAGATTAGAATTTATACTTTTTATTTCAATTTAGAAATTTCGGCGCGAAAATTAAGAAAAGAAAAGAAAAAGCACGTGGATTTAATTTGCTGGATTGTTAATTGAATATCAGTATTTTATTTATTGTTTTAAATCTTTTGATTTTTTATGGTGGATTAGATTTCCTCAACTAGATTTTAATTATGTTTCCGAATTTAATTTAATTGTTTACTAATAGTAAGAAATGACGATATGGAGGAATATTTTCAGCATAAATAAGGAATTTGTACTTTATAAAACTTTTTCAACCATACAAGAGGATGAATCTCTGTTTTGTTTTCTGATATTAAGATGGCTCAATGGCCGATTGAATTTTGGCATTGGCGGCTTTTCGCGAAGTTGAAAATTTAACGTAGGTAGCTATTCCCATCCAGTTGTATGGGTTAGGGTTAATTTGAAATATCGTCGCACTAGAGCTACACACGAGGGCTATTGGCCACGGGCGTCGTAATTTAGAACCACGGTCAAGTTACGAGCCGATACATGAGTAGGTAATACAACTTATAAGGGCGACATCGTACGCAGCGTCGGTTGTACTTTAAAGAAGATTTCACGTCCACTCCATTCACACGGGGTATTATTCGTCGGAAATTTTTTGGCTGCACGAGCCGTTTATAGGTCGGCAGTTATTTAGTTATTTTGGCGATGCCCGGACCTGAACCTGGGAACTTCCACATGCATGCGACCGCCCCCCCCCCCTCCCGAGCCCTATCTATTTTTATGAAATATGGAGAGGAAAGTTTAACACATTTTTGCAGTTTCGTTGCGCTAATCGCAAAATAGAAACAGGCTATTATATCATAGCTGTTCTGGCAATTTGATCAAGGGCCTATGGGAAAATTCTCTAACTCCTGGAAGGGCCTGGATACAATCAACCTCTCACATCAGAATGGGAAGACCTCTCATATCAGTATGGGAGGAGATTATAATATCCTGATAGAGTGGACCAGTGGAGAGGGAATCAATTGGTATAAAATAAAAGTTTACATACAAAAACTACTAATTAGGGTTATTAAGGGTACACCCGTGAAACGCTGGGTTTATAAAGCTAATATAATATAAACCACTCTCAGAACTGTACATTGCAGACAAGTTGTTGTAAATGCTGCACATAGCGACATTTTTTCTCTTAACTCAAAAAAATATATTCCCAACAAATAGCACCCACATTTCTCATTTTTATGCATGAAATAAAAATGTAACAAGGCCTAAGCAAACTTTCTTTTTTTGTAATGCTTTTTAGAACTCATGTTCCAGAGATACTTCTATTCTATATAAAAATGAAAATACTTTTCACGTGTTTTTTCTAAAAAATAAAATATTTATGCACACGAACACAATGTAACTTTTAAAAATGGGGATTTTATAAATACCAAATTCTAACAAAATAAATATTTATTATTCCAAATGAATTATATTAATAAGTTATACTTAATGTAATTAGATTTCAGTCACCAAATACCAAGTTATGGCCAACTGTTATATTTTTTTTCGTAATCTCTGTTTCGAAAACACATTTAAAAAGTCATTTTTTATAACAAGATGACTCTTAACTAAGGCCTCAAACAACTATGTTAAAAATTATACTACACCCAATATAACTATATGCAAAGTCCTTGGATATGTAGAAGGAAAGTCCTATCATCTCCTCCTCTTCTTGAATAGTTTATACTAACAATTATCAAGTACTACTCCTCCTATCACCCCGGGCGGCGAGCATTTGAAAACATATCATGTTATACAATGGTTAGACAAGACTATTGACACACTTTGTATTTTATATTTTTCCACGTCTCTCATAAACTATTACGAAATGTGTAAAAAAAACTTTAGACAACTATAGCACGTGTAACTAATAAATTTTTAAGATATTTAATGAATTGTAAGGATAATTTTAAATGTTATTTTTATAGAAAATGGGAAGCTTCACATTTTTCACACTTCTATTTACAATAAAGTAGTTTACCTTAAACACCTTTTAAACTAATTTATTTTTTGAAAATCATTTGGTTTCAAAGTTTATCAGCAGTAAACTTAATTTATCGTAAAACAGAGTTATCACTCTACAAATTCGCATTGTTTTATAAATATTAAAATTTTAGGTTAATTTTATTTTTAATTTCAGTATTATTTTAATTCATTTGTATTTGATTTGCTAACGAAAGAAAAAAGATATCTGCGTAATATAGAGTACAAGATACTTTTTAAGTGTTTTTAATACATTTTAATTACTTTAAAATGTTAAACCAAACTACTAAGTACAACAAGGAGGATTAAAATACTTTTATTTATAGGTTTAAATTGCCTTCCAATCAAAAATGCTCCAAAAGTTAAATAACATGCTATTCAAAAGCATTTAATTTAAAGTTTATATAATTTAATTTAATGCTTGTATATGGTACATCTTAACGGTTAAATAACAATTAGTAAGTATTAAACCTCCTATCATCCCAGGCGGCGAGCATTTAAAAACATATCATGTTATACAATAGTTGGACAAGACTATTGACACACTTTGTACTTTATATTTTTCAACGTCTCTTATAAACTATTACGAAATGTGTAAAAAAAACTTTTGACGACTATAGCACGCGTAACGGCATACAAAAGGAATCCAAAGATGAAAAAAAATTGGAGCACCCAAATCTTAAAATTCCATAAAAAGATTATTTCGGTTAGGGAAATGTTTACCTAAACAAAAGCTAGAATTCCGAAAAATAACAACTTTTATATGCAATATTTTAAGAGATATAAAGCATTTAAAAAAATAAAAAATATGTTCTGCGGATAAATATTTGTTTAGAAAACTTTTTTTTAACTAAACAAAACATTTTGATCATATTACAAACAGTATTTCTATATTTTTTTAAAGACATTATACTAAACAGTTTTATGTGTTTATATATTTGCGAAAATATCTTACCAATAAATTTGTAAAACATGCATTGCTATTTAGGGATTCATTTTTCACTAGTTAAACCTTCTCCACAGCGAAAAATGATAAAGGGGCTTTCGAAAATTGAGTTAAGTGAAAGAAGGTAGTACTGAGTTAAATATGGTTCACTTTCCTTTGCTCAATTTGTAGACTCCGCCTTTTTTTCTCTCACTTGATGTAGAAGATTTTAATTAGTGGAAAACGACTCCCCAAAATATCTGGTATGATCTCCAAATTCATAAATAAAATATTTTCAATTATATATAAGATACACAAATTTGTTTCATCTGATATCCCACATAAATTAAATCTCATAACTTAGGCTTGGAGAATGACTTAAGCTATTTGTTACAAGTAACAAAGCTGCGGTACGCCAAGTTAAGGTGCATAAAATACAAATCATCCATACTATAATGGTCGGCCTGTTTATTGGCGAATTTTGGAAATTCCATTTACGGTTGATGCGTTCTGTTCAACAGTCACTGTCTGCACGGACACTTACAATTTTTTTTTCTATTATGTTTGATTAGCTGTTGGTAATTTAACTTACTAAATTTCCAATGAGTCGTCGCAAAAGCTGTCTTTTGCAAATTTTCTGACCTCGTAGAACTTAAAAAACACACTTTTTTTTTAGTTTTTATCGTCGATTCTTAAAGAAAAAATCAATTATTTCAGATTGAAATATATTATTGATGGCTCTTTTCGACGATCACTATCCTCGCGGACGCATAGAAATTTTTATATGTCTAATTGGCTTTTGATAGTTTAACTTACTTAACCCAATCAGTTGTCACTAAAGCTGTCTGTGTCCGCGTGTACAGGAACCGCTGAAAAGACCCTCTATCAATCTTTACACAGCTTTACTTTTTTTTGTCACCAAGCATCGCCAACTTATTCTCACATTTATAACTACAACAAATCACGACAAATTCATCCTATTGTTACGAGGACGACACACACAAAAAATGACAAAACCTTCGGGACCTTTTTCCAACTACTTACAAACTTTCGGTTCTTAGCATCCCGATACTCGAATCCTCGGAAGCACACGTGCAAAAACCTCCCACACACTTCTTGTGCTGGAAGAGAGATATCGATCGGGACTTATCGGGAAATTCTTCCCCATCCCGTGTCATCTTACATTTCCGGTATCCAGGACACCCGGACATAAAAGGGGGAAAAACGGGAACATGGACTTCACTTTGTATCAACATGTAAGAACGGAGTGTAGTGCAGAAAGAAAGTGTTTTCTGTGATTAATGAGGGTACTGGTGGAATCAATGACTGCATAAATAGTTTGAATTGATGAATAAGTATCATAAATACCATTGTTCAAGTACTTATAAACTATTACTAAGTATGAGAGGATTCAAGAAGGAAAAAACGTGGAAATGGGCACGAATAGTTTAGCTGCGCCGGTAATCTACTTTGCTTCCTTCTTGAATCCTCTCGTGTTTCATGCGAAAAGTTAAATATATTTTCGGAATATTACTAAGTATAAAATAAATATACAACATTGCTTAAGTGAATATTGAAGAACAATTTAACTTTTCTTGCAGAAAAGGTGTGAAAATAAGTTGATTGAAGGATAACTTTCCTCTCTATATAAAAAAAGCAATAGGACTCATTCACTCGCGTATTAGACGGGTTAACAGAACTATTGGAGTTACAAATGTAAAATTTTAGTTATTATTACTTGTGTAGTGAACGCGTCGATTTTTTAAAATTCGCACCCGGAGTAGAGAAGGGGGCAAAACGTGGTTTGCACAGATACCTTTATATATCAAAGACAGAGGCAAGTATACATACGATTCTTACTTTGATATGTAAGAAACTCAAATACTTAAAACGTTATATCAGTATATTTAAGAATTTGAAACCCAATAAGGGCAAAACGAAGTTAGAGATTTTCTCCATAGTAGAAGCATTGTTCACTGTTGAAACCATCAGATTTTAAACAAATTTCCATTTCCAATTTGAAAATCAACTTCAGTGTACGGGAAAGTAAAGTATGAGCAATATACACAGACATTCATAAAATAAGTTACCTAGATAATGTGTGAATATATAAATCAATATATTATTTGTAATAAACACCATTGAAATTTATGGTTTAAAAAACGGATCACATGTGCCTTTATTTACTGTTTATTTCAAAATATATTAAAAGATAAACTAACCAATTTTAGTCATAAGGTCATGCCATTCAAAATTAATTTAATTCAAATAATAGTAAAATCTGTTTATGTTCGTATCATTTGACTTTTAATTAAATTTTATAACGTTTCGATATACGTTACAGACTATAAACACCCCACCTTTCTAATTTCTAACGTTTCATTTTACAAGGCGACATTTTTGTGAAACGCATACCAGGAATATTTCGCCACTTTTTCGAACAACGATTAAATTTCCAATCTTTTTTTTAGTCAACAAAAGCAAAGAAACGAAACATTATTGAATTTTCCTTCTTTCCAATATTTTGTTCTACAGAACAATTTTTTTACTGTTGTGGATGTTCGATATTACGTGAAAAAAAATTCTTAACGTTTCCTTTCCTTACACTTGGATTGGCAATCCGACCATGTATTCGTGTCACCAAAACGTTATTTTGGGTGAAAAATACAGAATAATTGATTTTGGAGAATCGATAAGTTTCTACAGAATTCTATAAAAAGTAATGTGTTCTTTAATCTATCATTTTAAAAAGATTTATGGTATTATAAAATTAAGAATTTAACACTTAAGTTCATTTATTGCTACAATTATTTCAAATATAAACTCTGTGAATAAAAATGTACTGATAAACTTTTTTAAGTTTAATGAATCGTAAGGATAACTTTGAATGTTATTTTACGGAAAATGAGAAGCTTCTTAGTTTTTACACTTCTATTAACAATAAAGTAATTTATCTTAAAAAAACTTTTAAATTAGTTTATTTTTTGAAAATCATTCGGTTGCAAAGTTTATCGTAATGCAGAATTATCGCTGTACAAATTCGCATTACAAATGTTAAAAAAATAGGTTTAATTTATATTTAAATTTAATTAAGTATTATTTTAATTCTTGATATGTATTCAATTTGCTATGTAAAGAAAAAAATATATGCGTAATATAGAGTTCAATATATTTGATTTAGTGTTTTCATATATTTAATTATTTTAAATAATGTTAAAACAAAACTAATTGGTACAACAAGGAGTAATAAAACGACTTGCATTTATAGATTTTATTTGTCTTCAAATCAAAAATACTCCATAGGTTAATTAAAATATTATACAATAGCGAGTATTTAATACATTGTTTTTATTTAAATTTAATTGAGTACTTGTGTATGAAACATGTTAACGGTTACACAGATTGTGTATAAATTAAACTCGTATTTTAATAATATGTTTAAAAGTTTAAAAACAACATCATTGTCGAATATCAAATATTATTTACTTTTGATACATCAAATGAGTATAAACTTCAACATGCTAATCTCCTTTAAAAAAAAGCAATTCACTCTATTTGATTTTAAATTCAAGTGTTAGCAATTTAAAAACGTGGTTAAAATAAATTTAAAAATATTTTTTTTTAAATTATGCTAACTATAAATGTCCTGTGACGTAAATAATATTTATATTCTTCACAAATATTACGCGCACTTTAAAACATTGTTGACAAACCACACATTTCTACGTGGATACCATCTAATGTTTTCCAGATCATATTTCCCCTTGAAAGGGATTTTGGAGAGTGAGAATACAGCATTACGACGTGCTAAAATCCTTTTAGGAAAAACCATAAATCCGTTTTGGAGTGCGAAAACGACTTGAACGATAGTTAAGTCCAGGCGAAATTACCGTTGAATTTGAAGAAACGGATCTGTGCCGCATTGTGTAATATTGTTGCATTGTTGTATTTAATCTTGCGAAGTTGTAACCAACAAATGTGAAGAATATATTTCACTTAATATTATAGCACGATGCTGTAATAAAATATAATAAAATTTAAAGGAAAATAGAAGCATGTATGTTCTTGATTTTTTTGTTTGCTTATTTAAAAAAACCTGATGTGTTAAATAAAAGTTACTAAGCGTTCTCGAAAAGCAATGTAAATGAGTGTCAAATTGTACAAATAACTTTGTGAAGATTTATTACTATCTTAAGTAAAAGAAAAAAGTTTGAATTTGGTTAATACTACGAATTTCTATTCCTGTTATTTAGTTGAAATTCAAATAATTCTTTTTTAAATCAGTTATTATGCGGTGTTTTTTTTCGCATTTTTAGGCAACTGTAAATATCGAAACGTAACAAAAAGTAAATTTTAATAATGGGAAATCTATAATAAAAATTTTAAAAGTTACTACTTTAAGCTTTTATATATTACATTTTATCTAGGGGTGCGTAACACTACTGGATTTTCCATTTATCTCTCAACGAATTCATACGCATATATAAAGGTAATTATATATCTTATTAGGCAATTTCAATAACTTTAAAACTTAAAAATCTAGGACAGCTAAGACTTTCTTCATTATCAAATTTCTCGATAACCTTATTATGGCGGCCGGCAAGTACTGGAAACACGGTTTACAATACACGGTAATACGCCTTTAAATTTTTAAAATATAAGTTAAATATAAGACTTATTAAAATATAAGTTACTTAAAACATACTAAATTATCTGATTAGATTACTATATTAAAAAAAACATCTTTGCAAAATATATCTTATAACTACTAAACCATGGGCAATAATTAGAATACATTTTGCAAACAGTTGATAGTTAGTTAAATACGCAAATTCTACAACAAGTAATCACCAGAGAAACCACTTGACAGTCATTTTAACCACGTACCTATCTAATGAGGCAAAGGAAGTTATGCTGATTATTATGGTGTACCTTGTTCCACACACCTTGAATTATTGGAACTTCTATTTTGGCGTGCAGTATTGGTGAAATGCTCAAAGAGCTCTTATCATTATAGCGTGAGTTTAAGAGGATTCTTTGAATCTGAGCAACTTTCTAGTCATGATGAGTTTAAACCATGGATAAATTTAAATTATCATACCATTAATTGCGGACTTACTTTGCAACGTTAGTTTTAGTTCAGAAATAAAGCCAGAACGTTTTCGAAATAACAGCTTATTAGTATTGCAAAGTATTTTAAATTGTATCTGGAATATTTTGAAATAAGATTATTTCAAACTTTTGAGATTACTATACAAAGTAAGTAGGTAATAATTTAAGTTGTTATGAATTTGAAAAAAATAGCAATGATTTTATTTTCTTTGAAAGAAAATCTAATCTCAAACATGGGTAGAAAGTAATTTCGTTAATTGGAAGAAGTGTAACTAAGGAGCAGTTTGCAAAGGATGACAAATTCTAAAAGATAGCTATTTATCAATAGATAGGTTTTAAGAATAAAATTCGAAAATTTTATAAGCATTACCCGAAAATTCGAATATCATTTTCTGAACATTACCTTTCAAAATTCAATTGCTAATGTGTAAAAAATAGCTAAATTATATAAACCATTTTTTAAAAATAATAGTAGTTTGAAAAAAAGTTATTAATAACCCTGATATTTATTTATATTCTCGGTTCGATTACAAAACAATTTTCCCAAGAGCATTTTATTTACAAATAAATCAACAGTGCATCTAATATTAGTAACGACGAACTCCCACAACTAAGTACTGCATTTATTTTTTCCATTTAAATAATCTACTTTTTTATAAACAACCACGTAATAAATGTATTAAAACTTTAATTTATTTTCAATACCCAGTACTTAATGAAATTGAAAAGAATTGTATTCCGGTAGATGCAATGTATGACAAATTTTATATTTATTCTCATTAGAATTGCAAGGAGTAAATATAATTAACTACACATTTCGAAACATCTCAAAACGTAAATTCTTTCTATTCCTATAGAAAAATCTACCATTCAAGCCTATAACTATCATTGTATTGCGCTGGTTTAACTTAATTAAATAATAATGTGGATTTTACCATTTTAATATTTAATGATTAACTAAAAAGTAGACGAATCAAAATTTATTCATTGGAAGTTTTGGAGCTATAAGCCCTTTTAATCTAGTCATTTTAGTTTAAAAAAGGAAACATATAGAATAGTACACTTAAAACTGCTTTGAGTAGCTTTAACAATTGCTTATTCTTTATTTAAAGCTAATTAAGCTTAGATTTAACCATTTATTTCAAACATAACACGTTTTATATTTTAACTGATTTAATTTAAAACTTAATAATGATTTATTATAATGTAATTTTTATAGCATAAAAACTGTAAACATCTCTCGCTCGCCTTAATAGTAAGCAATTAAATCTTTTGGTATTAACGATTGAAATTAACTTGACAGCATTATTATTTACAGTAACTTATTTTGAGCTATTTTAAAGCTTAGTTATTAGTAATTAATAAAAATTTATAATTTTGTCAGTATTAAGCTTTTAAGTAAGCTTGTTAAAAATATTTCGATTTAATTTTTTAAAACATAACTTAGAAAGAGTTAAAATATTTATTTTAAATGTACGCCGATATTATATATCTTACTATAAAATATTTGTTTTCATATTAAACTGACAGTTAATTACGTCTTTGTCAAATTACAGTAACGAATTTTAAATAAATCGAATTATTACTACCATTTTCTAGAAATCTCATTCACTTCTGATTTATATTCAAAGTGTGTAAAAATTCAATTGGAAAATCCATTTTTCAGATTATGTATTCGGTTGGTTTCCCATTTACTATAACAATCGCTTTTGAATGATAATAAGAATTTTAGCCACACTTTAAATTCTTTTCTAATTGTTTGATTACATAAAAGTTCTAAACTGCAAGTTTCAATTTAATATTTACTCTCCAATTTTTAAAGTAAATGTAAGTGTACCGGTTCTATAAATTGTGTTTAGCATATCTTGAACAAATATTTTGTAAGATCACCGGAATAAAAGAAACAAATTCAAATAATAATTGAGACATTTAAATTAAATATTCTGTCCGTAGCAAAATTTTATTGCTGCATTAATTTTATTGTTACTATCGGAAAGTATGAGTTTTATTATATTACATTATTATTTACAAACTTCTAAGTATTACTCTTTTAAATTGGACAACTTAATTTTTAAAGGATATAGATGCTGTATACTCTTTCGGATAGATAAGGATCGGATTTTTAAGGTTAAGGGTTAGTTTGGTTTAAAGGAACTAAAGCCAAGATACAATCGAGGCATAACTTTTGGAATCAAAGTGCTATATGCTGCTTATTCTTGCTAGGTGTTTTTGTGTAGTATCCGATATTATATTTTTTTTTGCAAAAAAAATTTAAACGGGAAATATTTATTAAATATAATTATATATATTATAAAATATCTATCTTTTAAATGTTACTAAATGAAAAAATCTAAAAAGTATCAGTTTAAAGAAAATGTTTGCTGAAAAGAGCTAAAAAGTTACAATTTAAAGCAAGATTAATTGCACTTGTTGAGTAAAGTGCATGAGGTGCATTTCCCAAATATCTTATAGCTAGGGAACCCAGTCGGTTAAGGCGTTTACCTTACATGTGCAAGGTCCCAGGTTCGGGTGAATTATTTTAACAGTGCAACAGGGTTTCAAGCTGCCTCATATTTTTGAACTACACCCAACTATAAATCTCTCTAGTTATAAATGTCCAGTTAAATCTTTCCAGCTTCCGGGGCTTGGGAGTCCAGTCGGTTAAGGCGTTTGCTTTGCATGCGGAAGGTCCCAGATTAGAGTACGGGCATCGCCAAAATAATTGCCGACCTATAAACGGCCCGTGCAGCTAAAAAATTTCCGATGAATAATACCCAGAGTAGAGGGAGTGCACGTTAAATATGATCCAAAAGTTTAACGCTGCGTACGATGTCGCCCTTAACGGTTGCGTTGGGTGCCTACTCAGGTGTCGGCTCGTCACTTGACTGTGGTTCTAAATTATGACGCCCCTCGCCAATAGCCCTCGTGTAGCTCTAGTGCGACGATAATTCAAAACTAAACTAAACTTTTCGACGATCACTGTCCTCGCGGACGCATAGAATTATTTCTATGTCTAATTGGCTGTTGATAGTTTAACTTAACCCAAATTCAAACTAACCTAACCCACAAGTTTAGAGAAGCAATTTACAATATAGTTAAAATGCAACCCAAAGTAATATACCGAAATAAAACAAAAAAACTAAAAAACTTCATTCTTTTTAAATCATTTAATAGTCTTTCTTTAATCATATTGTACTATCTATATCTATTATACTTTCCAATTGATAACTATGTAAGGATTCAAGTGTTAAAATCCTTTTAGCAGAATGACATGAACCCATTTCTATTATTAAGATGCACAATTAAGATCCGTATATAGCCCTGCAAAATTTATATGGAAAGGTCTCTTTCCCTTAATATGTCCCAGTCCATAAATCATAATTTCCCAGCATTAATTTGAAAAACGTTTAACTAACTAATAATTTAGTTTGAGTATATGTTTTTTAAAATTATAATGAAGGCCTTCATTAAGTAAAACTAATAACCTTTTTTGTCCAAAAAATGACTTTTACAATCTTCAAGAAAGACGGTAAAAGGCCTGTCTAGGTCACAAAAGCTTTGCCGCCCTACTTGACAAAAACCTGTGAGCAGAGATGCTAATAGTTTTCGAAAGTTTTTCAAAAGGAAAAATACTAACTTATTTTACCTTGGTAGTTCATGAAAAATGTCGCTTTTTTGTCGTAAAGGCAATAATTATATGAATTGATTTAAATATAAACTAGTTCACGAATATGGTCGCTTTGAAACCGTACCAGGTACCGCTGATAAGTCACCAGGACGTGGCTAAACATTAAGAAGTCCATCGCCAACAGCCCTCATGAAAAGATATCGTGACTTTAATCCGACTGAACAGTTTAGGACTAAAACGCTAGGTTATCCTTTTTCTGGAGTCACCTACTATGTCACCATAAGTTTACATTGGTTGACAGCTTAGGTGATTCATTGTCTGTCTGCTATACAATTGAAGAATGCAGGGAAAAAAAACCTCATCGACAAGATACCTGTCCGTATCAGGCTTCTTTGGCGACGATAGCGAGTCAGCACCTAAACTGGTGTAAATAAACTGGTTTTTCACTTGGTTCTTCTCTCGCGGCAACCTTGATTCACTAGAGGCACGAGTCCCACATTTATACCGCGAGAGAAGAACTAAAGGAGAATCCGGTTTTCTGTCGCCAATGTCCGCCAAGAAGACAGGAATATGAGAAGATTACTAATCAATCAAGGGGTTCTTCCCCTAGACTCTTCAATTAAGAAGCCTATTGCCCAATGTAACATTTGTGCTATTTTAGTCCAATGAAACACATTGCACCCAGTTGTTTCGGATTAATCTGTCAGATACCTTTCTGTCAAAAGAACTTAACCACCCACCCTCATCTCACTTTACTGCTTATGTCTTGAGACAACTCCCTTGCAGGAAGCGTATGATGCCTTCGGGCGTTCGTTTAATGTCTGTCATCAAGAGAACTTTTGATGATATATCCCCTGGGGATAACTGAGAAATGTTCATCAATTATTTGGGGCTTCACATTTTGGTCCGGCCTCGCTTTTCCGGACAGCACCTTGGCTTTTGATCGGTTTGTAAGTAACAACGCTGCAGTTGTTTTGTTTTGTAGGGGATTTTTTTTTATAAAGGAACTGATTGGCCCCGATGTGTGTGGGTGTAGCCGCCCGAGGGCAAGTGAAATGTTACGGTCAAGATATATCGATAAAATGCAGTAATAAGAGTTGAAGGTCCATTTTTTTAAGGTTGCGGTAAAATAATAATTTGTCTGTAATATAAAAAAACACGAACAAATTTTATTCTTTCAAGTTTGGTGAACATAAAAAAAGATTGTTTAGGGGTACCTTTTAAGGTAGTTTAAGAGGGATTGTCAGTCCCATAGAGCTAAAGCAGTAATTGTTGAATCACAACCTCCGCAGAAGTATTGGTTTGCCATGTTAGCCCTTTTTCCCCATCAATAGGAATCAATATAACATCGAAATGAAACAAATTTAAAACGAAAATGTTATCTAGTTATTTAATTATATATTTTTTAAAGTTTTAAATTGCAAAAAATATACAGCAGATGGCGACACTATTTTAAAACTTTATCAATTATAATTAAATAACCGGATGATATTTTCTTTTCAATTTTGTTTTAAATTGATGTTATGATAATTCCCATACCTGATGAATTTTTGCAAAGCAATTATTTTGCAAAAGTTGGGAACTAATGCATTAGCTCTATGGGACTGATAGTCCCTCTTAAACATTGTTGCACAGTTTGAAGATTTGTTCTGATTAAACTCTAAACTATAATGAACTGTATTAATAGTAAAAATACTTTATATTTACGAAATTACTTACTTCTTTTGATTACGTTTTTTGTTAAAATATTTTTTGTTGGTAAGCTAGTTTGTTAGTTGATACCTATGTGTTGTAACCATTTTGTATTACGCAATATAGTTTTATTATTATTAAAAAACGTTCTACTCGACTCAAATACTTACCAAACATAATACTACCTTAGGGTATCACTAATAATACAGTCTTATTAATTATTTGAAGAGACGCCCCCTAGTCATTCATTGCTCCCCTTTGAGAGAGATCTTGTTTTTTTAACCTTTACTTTGTAACGACTTATAGTAAATTATTTCTGTTTGATTCTTTATACAGCTGAGAGCTTATCTTTAATTACATTAAATATAGCCCAGAGAGCTCTAGCTATGTAAATAATTGATAGATGATAATTCTATTGATTTTAATGTATTGTTACAAAACCAATTAGTTTTAATACATATAAAATGTATTGGATCATTTTGTGATAAAGCATTGTTTCGTATGTAACTGAAGGTTTATATTTTTGAATTATGCCAACGCTAAATTGTTTTAGGATGTACTTTTGCATTTTTTTTCAACCAAAAATGCTTTTTTTGTAATTTTATTACAAATGTAAATAAATAATTATATTAATAATTACTTGCATGATTAAATATTATTTGTTCACTGTCGGTTTTTCATTTGCATTTGAAAAATCAGTTACTATCTAAAGGCCAAGTTCGTATCGTGATCAATAGATAGTTCGTGTCTTTGATTTTTGAAATGATGGATTAGCTGGAGTAGTAACCATAGAACTATTATGAATCTGACAACGACAGATTACTTTAGACTGCCAATTTAAAGTTTCAAAATCTAAATGCTATTTTTTCTTTCGTGTTAGAACAAAAAAAAATTGTAAGTAAAGCTGCATCACCTTTTATATTTTGGTTTTCATTTAATTGTACGCACATCTTAAATACCCTATAGTAAACAGAATTATTCTGTACCTTATTTATAAATAACCTATAGATATTTCTACAATTAAATGTTATGCACACAGCATGTATATGGAATTAATGTATAAATTTAACTGTCCCACAATAATAAACACAACGACAACAGTGTTCCATTTATATCATATCCCTTTATGGCTCCATTATATTGAATATTTACCTAACATATCACCTACATTTCATCCCCGTACGTTTAATCCATAACAACCAATCTTATCGCAAACTTGAGTCCTGCATATCGCACCGTGTGCGAAATTGAGACCTACAGCCAATGTTATTTCAATAGGAGATACATCACTTTTCCGCTTAAATTTCAATACAAAGAGAGCGATGTAAAATTATCTGGTGTGTCATAAAATACTTCGTAGTGTAATTTCAATGTTGGGTTTCATTTTAATAGCGGAAGTTGCGATACAGATCAGTGGATATTATTATTACAAAATATACAAACAGAATAAGCATTAACTTGTTAGTGTTGAAATATTAGAATTGGAAACAAAATATATACATTAAAAACAAAATTAAAATTAATTACTTAAATGATAATTGTTTGCGCTGATTTTATAAACAATAACTGTTATCTTTCCTTTTTGAAAAAAAAAGTTGCCAAGCTCAATTCGTTTTAAAGTAAAAATGCAGTATTTTTATATCAGTAGCTGAAATATATTTAAAACTGATTATCAGACATTGTTTAATGTTCAAAATTGCATTCAGTTTGTTCAGTTTCAATAACCGAAATTTTATGGTAAGTAAGTCTATTTTTTTATTTAATGCAGATAAAACGAAATTCTTATAAGTAATTTAGATAAACATATTGTTTTGGGTTTTCAAAAAAGTCTGAATTTTATCAATACCGTTTTTATTTTACCCATTAAACAATCGCTCAATTTTTGTTTTAACATTAAATTCTTGCCCATGTCTCACACACAATTGAAGAGCTTAGTGGAAAAACGTGCTAAGTGACAAAAAGGTGAAAACAAGAAAATCAGCTCGAAAGTTTTTCGTTTGCACTCAGATCTGTTGAAAACGGAACTTGTAAAGCGTAAAAAATATATTAAACTTAAAGTTTATGAAAAAGAGGTAACTTGTTATCGTTAAAGAAGTTAGTAATATGTTCATTAACACAAAAATATTTTTTTTCAAAAATGTCACTTAGCACGTTCTTCCACTAAGCTCTTCAATTGTTCCGGTGATATTCAGAACATTTTACTCCCACGCACTGTCCATCCTCTCCCTCTACACCTCTTTCCGGATATCATGTTTCATAACTTCGCGTCGTCAACTGTTAGTTTGTGTTGTGTGGCATTCTCTGATAAATGTAGGCGTCTTGAGTTCCATTGAAACATGTAACTTTGTATAGTCCACCTATCACTTCTTAGCTGCTATGACGTGCGTTGTAGACGAGTCCAAACGATCTCTCTTATAACTACAAGGTTAAGAAAGACATTGGTGCAAGCTTTTCATTGCTTTTGCAAGCGCATCTTTCTGTAAAGTTCAGAAACAGTTTTTCAACTGAAGGTAAGTTCGAACTTGCATCAGGTTCATTATTATTGCATAGCTGTATTGTAACTTATAGAGTTCCCCGAGGGGATACTGAATGTGTTAAATAAACATGCTATAGTACAGATGCAAATCATGAAAACAATCAAATGACGATCATTTCAAGTTAGAAAAGCAATACACGTGCAATTGATGACGGCCATCAGCAATTAGCCATAATCCATCTTTCACCAATAACCCATGTGTAGTTTTAGTGTGAAACATTATTTCGAACCAAACTAACCCAACAATCCCCTATAATCGCCAAACACCATGTGATTGGAAACCCTGCCTCCTTTAAGGTATCCACCTGTTTTCAAAATGGACTCTTCCACAATGAAAAGATATGATATCCTAAGAAGTGACTGGCGGACTATACCAATAAACTATTTGCGCCAATAATCTCCGTTGTTTACTTTATAAATATTCTCATGTTTCGGTAATGTTCATGGTACTTACGGTGCAGGATGATCGAAGAGGAAGTGATAAGTCAATTGGAATTCTCATATGCAACCGAAATTAAAATCATACTTGCGGTTTTCAACGAAGAAGTAGGAATGGGGTGAAGTGTGAAAGAAGTTGCTGACGCACATTGTTGACATTGCACTGCAGCAACATTGTTGACATAACATAACAGAAAGGTGCGCATTATAAGGCTGTGCAACCAATTACTCTATACGCATAGAATGACAAAAACATGTTAGAGGTCCATTTACTCGACTTGATAAGCGGGGAAAGGTGATGATGATATTACAGGGATCATGTCAATATTACATGCCATCCCCCATTTATGGTACAACGGTATAGTAGAGTGGCTACAATCCGTTTCACTCCTATAAGGTTCTACTGGCCAGGTCACCATATTTCTGCAAAAGTAGATTTCGCAGGTTAGGAGTCACATCTTAGTCGGAGGGGGGGTGGGGAGGTCCTGCAAGGTAAAATAAAACAAAGTTCAAAGCTGCATCATTGTTACTAATTGATTTAAAAACTGCAGATAAAACCGTATGTACGGTTTAGCGTCCACCGCATGCGAAAGATCCATTTGAGTTAACATTGCTACTACGATCATGTGGCACCGTGCGGTAAAATTACCGGAACCATTTCGTGTGAAAACCGTTCGTCAAAGGCTCCACTGAGTAAAAAAGTAGTATTGGTTAAGCCAAAGTTTAAAGGGAAACTTTAAAAAATGGTAGAGAAAGAATTTGAAATGCAAGACGAAAAATGTTTCACTTAAACGTGAAATTTTAAAGAAATTGCTGGGGAAGCTTACACCTCAAGCATAACTTTTTGAATAATATATATAAATATTAAAATTTATCAATTTAAATATACTAAGAACTGAAAATAAAAGAGTAAAAAAAATAAGTTTAAGTAATTTTTTATTAAATTAAAACGATACATCGATAATTCGGTATGTAAAACTGTAATTAATACTTAATTTAAAACCAAACTTTTTCTTTCTATATATGCATCCACTTGATGCTTAATGTTTTGCATTCTTTTTCTAGGAAATAAGGTAAAAAAATATTAGCAGAAAAAACTTAAATACAAAAGCTTAGCTAAATCACGTTAACTTTAAACTTGTTACAAATCACAGAGTTCTGCGAAAAAACTGCTTTAAAAGTATTTATATTTAGGTTATTTTACTTTAACTAATAACTGTACTGAAATTCTTCACCTGGAACAATTTTACTTCGCCTGCTTCTGAATAAATTTAATTTAATTTAATTATTGTTAATTATTTTATTACAGGTGTTGCTGTGTGCATTTACTTAACTTTGATAAATGGTTTTATGAATACCGTGTAACGTAACAACTTCCATTTGGGTTAGTTGAACAATTCAGTGTATATTCCGGTTTTCGCTGTCATGAACAACGTTAATTATAAGTTTATTCATTATGCAAATAGCTTTCATGACAAATTGTTTTACTAGGATATTTATCCAAGAGTTATATTTAGTTATCGTACTATGTTTTCGTTCATAATTGACAATTGTATTAAGAGCTCATTTGGAATTAATTTCGAAAGGTTTTTTTTACAATATTTTGTGTGTTATATGAATATGTTATACTTCGAAGTCGTACGGAGTGTTTCATAGTTCTATCACCGCATAATATCAACGTTTTTTAAAAGTCT
Source organism: Oedothorax gibbosus (assembly GCA_019343175.1). Classification (NCBI taxonomy): domain Eukaryota; kingdom Metazoa; phylum Arthropoda; class Arachnida; order Araneae; family Linyphiidae; genus Oedothorax; species Oedothorax gibbosus. The sequence goes on from CM033270.1 coordinate 18,737,794, forward strand.
TGTAAAGGTTTTTGAAGTAATAAATGACAAATAAATTACAAAAAAAAATAAAACGATTTCGAATGATATGCATTTTATTTGCACTAAAATTTTGTTATTTTCTATCAGAGACGTAGTAAGTATATACTTCCCTTGTGAACTTGGTGTGCACCTAGCCCTTTTAAACTTGTTTCGGGTTTTCGTAAAAATGTGTTGTGGATATTAAAAAGTATATTTGATATAATTTTTATTTATTCAAGATTAAAAATCTTTCAATATACACTTAACTAAAGAGCAGTTTGAACTCATTAACGGCGATTTTCAAGAAAATTTTACATTCGGAAATAAGCTTCCTTCTAAAATGTATCTAAATAAACAAATTTCGTGACAGATATAGACCATAGTACCGAACAGGTTTTGTATGACAAATTAAGTTCCATAATAAACGAATATTACAAACTTAAAGTGTTAATTCGGAAGAAGATATTAAAGGCGTTCATTAAGGGGTCTTCAACAGGTTCATATTTAATAAAATTATTTTTAACTTTCCATGGCCACAAATGCACTTAAATGTTACTTTCATATTTTGTACAACTTAATTCAATAATAAATCAAAACTTATGAAAATAAGTACTTTTACCAATACCCAAAGAAATATCAAATTAACCTACTCCCAAGCGGATTACAACTTCATCTACTTCGCAAAGATCCTCCACAGACCATACATTCTTTCCGATTTTATTCCGTTCTGTTCCAAATAAGACGTCCCTTTCCCATCATCATTTCTGTAGAAAATAGTTTTATAAGAAATCAAAGGGCAGTATCTCTCATCCATCCATTCATCCATAGGGGACTCGTACAGAAACGTCGATCAATCCAGAGGATGGACTTGGCCTTGGTTTTCTTCTGGCTATCGATCTACAGTTAACTTGTCCCAGAGCAAATGGCAGAATCGGTTTGATACAGAACTTGCGATTTTGTAGAGTTTAGTTGCTTTTGTATAGATAATGTAATATATTTTGATAGACTTACCGCGGCAAAATTACCGTACTTCTTACGAATCGGAAAAAACGAAAAAAAATAATACTTTTAAACCAGTTTCTGAAAAATAGTGGAGACAAGATGTGTCTGGTTTATACAGTTTGGTTGAAAATCGGTTTGTAGAAAATATAAACTATTTAAGAACTACTCTTATGTTATGCGTATCAGAATCGTCATTTAAAATTATCTTTCTTGGTTTTACCTTAAAATAAAATTTCTGAGAAATATGGTAAATAATCTTCAACTCTGTCGTCCTTGTTGTCTGACTTGACTAACGACACCTAGGCATACAATGACGTTACATAGTTGCCTTGGACATGTTTTTAATGCCCCATATTTGACCACGGTTCAAAATTCCGAATCTTAACTGGCTTTGTAAATAGGAAAACCATTGTATTGCTGTGTCAAAAATGATTTCATCAATTAATTTAAATATGCTGGTAGTTTTTCTGTGTGAATATTTCCGTTAATTGACAGTTTTTCGTTTTTTTTTTCGTTTTAGAGCAAGAAATGTCCATTAATCGACACCATTTCCGTTTATTTTTTCTTTCTTTTGGAGAGAAGAACCCCCCCAGTAAACTCTGACGAATACATTTTATTATCATTGCCGGCACAAAATGCTTTATAAAATGACCGTGCTTCGCACCTGGGCATACTCGACGGGAGGCGGGTGTCGTAACAACTTTAGAAAGAGTAGTTTGACACCAAAAAGCAAACCGAATAAATATAAAGAACCATATTGAAAATGGCGATTTAGCATGCGGTAAAAGAGTCCCTACAAAATCTAGAACGATTCGTAAATTTAAAGATAAACAATGTTGAAGATAATAAAGATAAACAACGGAGATTTTTTTTTGAAAAATGAGCAATATAAATTTAGTGTAAAAGACCAGTGTTTGTAACAATGGCGCTTTATAGTCTCTTTAAATAGTAAAAAATTTAAATCAAACATTCTCAGACTTACAACCATATCAAACCAACACTACGAACGTGACATAAGACGTAATTCCTGCATATGTCGCCTCATTCATCTGCAATGTCTGTTCCCGACGTTTCGGTGATAGGGGACCGAAAGAAATTGAGCCCTGTATCCGTCCCCAAACCCCCATTACTTCTGGGGTTTTGCATACAGAGAGCGTTGAGTGCAAAGCATTTCGTCTTTCTGTCGCGGAATGTTGTTGTTTAAAACGCAATTTAGGGTTTGATCCGACCCGGTCGTTTGTTAGGGAGTGAGAATTTGAATTTTATGGCGAGATGCATGGTGTGGTATCACTTGAGGCGATGCATTTTTAGAGAGAATGTATCCGGAAAACTTGATGCGGTGGTTATCTTGTTTATACATGCTTTATCTTAAATCATTAATGAACAAATACTTATAGAGCATAATTTATAATTTGTAACAGATTTATCAAGTGTAGTATGTTAAATGAATGGCTTTTTAAAAATGTATATTAAGTAAAATGATTCATTGAAATACAATAAAAAGGAAAGTTTAAATAAACTTTCTGTGCCTTTTCCATTTACAATAATTAGCTTATTTGATTTTGCTGGTGTTTGGGTCTAGAATGTTTATTAATTTCTTCTTGTATACTTTTCCAGTGTAACTTATCCATTATATCAATAAACAATATTCTTATCTTAGTCTTATCTTTAAGTATGTTTTTATTTGTTAATCCCACATTCATAAGATAAAAAAAAACTAATTTGACGCTCCTTCTTGTCCCCTTCTAAGCATTTAGAGCTTGCCTATATGGACGCTCCAAAATTTTAAACACATTACCACTTAATCATATATTATATTACTTGAATTTTCCTCAAAATACCACTCAGAAAATCAGCAAAAGTTCACTTTAATAGAGAAACAAATAAAAAAATAATAATAAAAAGTTTAATACACTAACACGGTAAATTTGTAACTGTAAATCACTAAGTACATTAATCCTAATTTTAGAAGATTCGCTAACAACTTGAATGAATTTCTTTTAAACCTATTTGTCGTTAATGCCAAAATTACTTTAGCTTGAAAAACATTTTCAAAGAGGTCATTAAATGTTGAAGAGCATAAATTAAAGTATGTTTTTAAACGAAAAATGTATTTAGGAATCATTTGATTTAAGTGGGAAATTTTAATTTTAAAACAAGATATTATATTTTTATGATTAAGTTCAAAATTGCTTTTAGTAAAGAAGTAATGACTAATGAAGTAAACACTAGTACATTATTTTTGTGCTTAAAACTTGCTTCAAACTCAAATTAGTCATTACCAAGTAATTTAAATCATAATTTCGTAACCAAAAAATTATGTTTCTGGAATTACTTCCTATTACAATAACCATCTAAATCTAATTGAACAAATAATCCATTTGGTCACCTTTTAAAAAAAATACAAACACTTATAATATTGTTTGAAACGGGCATTTATTTAAAACAGTAGAGGAGATGGGCATATCAAGACATAGGGCCACAGTGTACATAGGTTCACTGCCCATAACCTAAAACTACTTGGTTCTCAGTGTTGCTACTTGTTTGTGTGGATAAATTTATTTAAACTAATTCCAATGGATCAGAAGCATGTGTTGAGCTGAATTTGGTGGGCAAAAGTAAATTTTTTTCATCCACTATCTTTTTTTTCTATTTAAAAATATTTTCAATACTTTTATTGAACACAACTTAAAAAAATATGTTGTAAGATAATGTATGAAAATAACTATGAACTAAGATTCATTTTCACGTAAGTTTTTGAACAGAATATCTATTTTAAATATTTAATACTGATCAGGTATCAATTTAATATATCAAATATCCAAAAATAATTCAATTTTCTAAAATTATTTATATAAAACATCTTACAAACAATAAAATCTAATAAAACAATCTTACAACAAACAATAAAATCCCAAAACCCAGCTTAACCCCTCAACAATATCTCACACAAACTACAAAACAAATCCCTCATTCATGCACCCCTTTTCAACACTCCACCTACATAAACTTTACCAACACTTTTAATCCCACATTATTATTAATATGTACTTCTTATGCCCACTTTACAAACAAACTTATTTATCGTTCTTTTATATACAGAGGACGTGTGGGAGCTAAGCCTGAGCCCTGTTCTGCTAATCCTCTTCGCCGTTATCGGAGGAATTGTCCTGGTGGCCTTCGCCATTATACTCTACCTCAAGTTCCAAGGCAAGAGGAACATTGCTAAAGGTATTACGGGTTTACAGTTTTTATGATTTCCTGTTGCGACGCACGTTGCGACAACTTTAATTTCCCAATAGGCGGATGATATCTTTTGCAGTTGGGCAGAGAAAAAAAGTGTTGATAACAGGATTTGGGTTCTTTTAGAAGTAGAGATAAGTTGGGATCTTGGTATAAAATCTTGTATCAACTCTCCGAGGGATAAGGAAAATGACTAAAGCATGAGCTAGTTTCAACTGTATGATATTAAACTTTAAAAAATTGATTTCTTTAATTTTTTTAAAATCATATTTCTGTTGTACATGATTATAAGTGACTCCTCCATACTTGAAATTTTAAAATTTAGAAAAATTATTAAATTTATAATTTATTATAAATTGTGGGTGTTTCTGGGAAACATGATAGTCAGGTAACGGGATTATACGTCTGTATCCTTAAGAGGGATATGTAAGTGTTTCAAGAAAACTTATATTTAATCGAATAAAAATTAGTAATAATTTAAAAATCAACGCATAAAACGCAAATACGAAGTGTTTTTTTTAACCTCCGATGGGCTGTAAAGAAAATACCAGTCACAATAAAAAAAGATTTTATTATCAAAAGTAATGTAAAATACAGATTATTTCTCAACATAATCATCTTGACGATTAAGACATTTGTCATATCTGTGAACAAGCTTTGAAATACCATCTTCCTAAAATGTAGCCGCCAATGATTTGAAGGGAGTTGTGATGGTCTCTTTGAGCTTCACGTCAATTTGGAAGCTTCACGTCAATTTTTTCTGCTTTACAAGCCACTGCTAATCGATGATTCACATATGGTAAACCTTCGAGTCTCCCTAACCGCTTGGTCAACTCGCTGAACAATGTCGTCTGTAGCGACAGACTTTCTTCCTTCTCCCCCTTCATGAACATCAGGTGGGCCACCTCAAAATTTTTGACAGCATTCACGAACAACACCATCACTTATGAAGGTGTCTCCATACACTCGACTCATTCTTTGATGAATTTCCATTGCACTGTTTAATTCTGCCTGCGAGAAACGAATAACAGCTCGCAATTCTCCCTTGGCGGCTACATTTTATAAAGAGGGTATTTCAAAGCTTGTTCACAGATATGACAAATGCCTTAATCGTCAAGGTGATTATGTAAAGAAATAAGCTGTATAGTACATTACTTTTGGTAGTAAAATCTTTTTTGTATAGTGAGCCGTCTTTTCTTTACAGCCCATCGGAGGTTGAAAAAAACCCTCGTAAAATATAGACAAATCTTAAAAAAGCAAAAGGCCGTTTTGGGACTTAAACAAAGTCCCGTCTTCAGTGAATGAAAATGATGAATGAAAGAAATAGGAAATGCTACTGCGCCACTATAAAAACAACGAGAATTTTAAAAAATAATGTTACCAAGAAACTAGACAAATTAAATAATAGTGGTCCCAAACACTAGAAAATAAAGTGTATTGGCTATGTAATATACTAAGTGATCTCTATTATTCAAGATGTGGTATTCCTCCTAGAAATCTAGGTCTAAAGGAGGACATTTGTGTATAATTTATTTAAAACTCTTATTAATAACGCAAAGGTTTTTTGCTTTTTTTTTATAAAGCATTGGTGTCTATCTTCTCTTTTTTTGTATAAGTTTTTTTAATTTAAAAAACCTAATGAGTTTCAAAGCAGTATAACATATTAATATGAAAATATAAACAAATTATTGTTTTAAAACAATAACTTTACAAAAACACTAACATAAACTATGAATTTATTAACTAATGAGTTCCAAAGGAGTATTGCATTTTAATTTACAAGTGTATCGAAAATGTAAACAAAATAAAATTTTAAGAAAAACTTACGTTTTTGGTAAATTTCACAAAAACAGTGAAAAACGAACAAGTTTATAATTATTTACCATCCCACAAAACGGGGTTGCGTACCTCGGTTTTGTTGTTAGTTTGTCCCTCGGCATTGAGTAATCCCAGTGGGTGTCGTTTCATTCTTCTGTTAAAACAAGTGGTAAGTTTGCGATGGAAGCGAGGCCATGCTATTGTCGATTCATATCTTTATAATGAAGTTGTTTTTTATTAGAATGATATAATATGATTGTTTAGTTCTTAAAAATTAAATAAGCATAGACTGATATGAAAAGGTTTTTTTTAATATTAAGCCCTTTAAAATATAAATTGATAAAAGTGTCAAATGGAAATTAATTTTAAATGCTTTGTGATTCAATTTATCTTGAAAAGAATCTGAAAGTTTTCCGTTAAAATTCTTTTGAAAAACAAATTATTTTCATTTTACTTTTGTTACGTTATCTTTATAAATGGTTCGTTACATTAACAAAAACAATGTTCAGATATTTTTTTAGAAAGAGTCGAAAAATCATTGATTCGTATCAGTAATCAGCTTTACATGCAAATATCCACAGCTAAAAATATTGTAAGAATTTTAAAATTGAAAACAGAAAATATCTGACGACTCAAAATAAAATACACAAACAAAATTGGAATATTAAGCTAACTTTATAATACACGTTTTTTTACTAGCCATTGTTGGAATGTCAACATATTTTTACTTTAATAGTACACTGTAAAAAATTATGCACTTTGTTTCACCAAAAATATGGTTCCTAGTAGCTGCAACGGCTGTGTGGTGAAACGTTAAACCATATTCTTGGTATTCAGTTTAACCATTTCTCAGGTTTTTGTTTCCAAATCCAGAAAAATGGTTCAACCAAACACCGAAAAAAAGGTGAAACATTTCACCACACAGCCGTTGCAGCTACTAGGAACCAATATCAGGGTGAAACCAAGCACAAAATTTTTAACAGTGTACCTTGAAGAGAAGATGTTTATTATTTTGAAGACAAATACATAGTTACGTAGAGAGAGTAACCACATTTTAGTATAGGCAATGATAGAGCTTTAAGTTTAATTTAGGATTGAATGCAAGCATGAAAAGTTATTTAACGTTGAAAACATCACAAAAATAGCTCTAAGGAGATTATTTCACGTCAGCTGAACAAAGCTTTTTATGTCACATTTATACGTAATGCTTCATAAACCAAGCAGCCAGTTAGCAACCCCTCACGGCTCACTGCCATCCAAAAGCCCGGGAGAAAACTTACCCCATCGGATAACAACCCCCGGTCTCCTCTACTTAAAATGTAATACGATTTGACATTTGATTTATAAAAATCATAGCTAATTATTTATTCACAAATTAGGCTAAGGGCAAATTAAGCAAGCAAATTAAGCTTAATTATTAAAGCTAAACTACGAAAAAAATATTTATTAAAATAATTAAAAAACTTACTTCTCTGATCTAATTCAAATCATGAGTTTAGTCAAATGTTAGAAAACAAAATTTAAAAAAGCAAAAAAAAAACTTATATGCGCAATAAACAGTTGAAAAACACAATAATTTGATACTTTCAAAACAAAGATATAAAATAAAAACTTAGTAACAGACATAAAAGAAATAAACGTAACGCAAAATACACACGAAACTAATGATATAAAACATCACTAACGTAAAAAAATATATACGTTTTGTCAGCATTCAAATAACATGTATATTTAATACCGTTTTCGCACGACTCGATAGAAATACTACATCATATATCGATATATACTTTAAATATCATCTGAATCTAAACTCCGGCTGATATTCATCAATTTCAAATCAAACATCTCGTAATCCATCAAAAACTAAAAACTCCCATTTTAAAGATAAATTTCCTTAAACAAGCGGGCTACAGTAAATCACTTTCCTTAATGTTCATTTTGTCCTGTGTCACGGGATAAACAAGATTCGGGCTTTTATGGGCAGACTTTCAGCTGAAATGCGGAAATAAAATTCGTAAAGAGTTTCCTGGAAGCGATCTGCAGAAAATCATTTTTCAAGTCCCTCAACTCTGACAGCCGCAAATTCTCCTGCCTCTCTTCCGAAAGCGATGTGAAAGACTGGAATACAGTGTTTTTTTAAGCTTTCAATTTTAAATTAATACTGTTGCTACAAAGTTTTTTTATATTTTTATTGGTGAAAAGTATTTCGGAATTAATGCGCAGGTTACTGAAAGTAGAATTCAATTTGTTTTTAACAAGTATTGCAATGCGTTGAAACTTTAAAAAAAATTATAAATTTGTTATAAGTTTTTATTTTATTAATTAATAGTGAATAATAAGTCAAACACTAAGCCAAAATTTAAATAAATAGTGATTGAATTGCTTAAAAAGTTTATATAAAATTATTGATGATGTATCCTTAATATCAATTTCTAGCATATAATGCAAGTTTAAAGTACACACTTACGTTTGGACTCAATATATCGAATACAATTATCTTAAATATATGTAATATGCATTATCTTAAAATGACAAAAAAAATATTTATAACAAGGAGATAGCAGAGCTGTTCAGTCAAAATACAGATACCACATGTCTACTCTGTTCTAAGAGTTCACCCCTCTACTCTTTTTTTTTCAATATTTCTACACTTTAAGGGCAGAATAGGGTTATGAGATCAATATTCAGAATATTTCATGAAATTTTATTTCTTTCTAGCACAATATTCTAAAAAAATCGATACTTTCCGATTGATGGGCAAAAGATTAGAGGGCATTTAACGTCGATTTAGAAGAATTGTTTACTGGAAAAAGAAATGGAATTTTATTTACAATTATTGCAAAGTAATCGTATAATCTATTTGATTCCAAAAAATTTTAACGGCTTTCTTGGTTTCTTTTGCTTCCTAATTGATCCAAATCTTTTCGTAATCTTTTGGTTTCTTACATAAAAAAGTTAACGTCTACCGACGTTTTTACAAAACATTTACGTTATTGAAAGAATCGCATTTGTCAAAACGTTTGTGTTTTTAAAAGCTATTTTTTTCAATTGTTCGTAAAATGTTTCAATAAAAATACAGTTATGTAACGAACTTATTCTCAATGCAGCATTGAAAGCTGTTAAACCACTTCGTTAAAAGTTCACATGATATCGTAAAAAGGATGTGCTGAAACGATACATCTAAACGCTTTAGCATTTGACAGTGATGTCAATTTAAATAAATGTGGACAGTTCAAAATAATGTATTGACTTTAAAAAATAAAGCAAAAAGCAAGTGCTATTAAAAACTTACGGTAACAATATGTAACTTTACTTACAAAATCAAATATACTTTTCAATGGCTGACAGCTAGAGCCGAAAATGTGTATTGCTATAAAAATTTGGAACTGTAAATTTCAAATGGGTATGACAAAAATACTAATATTCAAAATTCAATGTCAGAAAGTCATACAAAACGTAAACATGTCCAACTAGCATTTAATTATTATTCTGCGTCATACTTGTTATATCTTGAATTCCACACTTAAATAACAGGTCGTTAAATTTGTTTCTCTCCAGAAAATACCTATAACACAATGTATTAAACTTTTATTAAATCTATTTTAACTTGGTCTTATTATATATCCCTAACATCACAATCCTATGCGATTAATTTCATGCAAAAAAAAGAATCAAAATGGCTGTCATAACACAACAACAACAAACTCAAAACCAAAAAAATCCATAATTTCACCAATTTACTCAGCGATAATAACACAGACATATTAGAAACAAGATAATCTGTTCTACATTTCGAAGAATTCCTCTAACATTGATTAAGACTGAAGGGCGCATCAGATGAAGAGGTTTTGGCTTGATAGCGTGGGACAAGAACACTGATGACTTAATAGCTACAAGACTCATACCGATGATGGATCACAACAATAAGAAATTCGTGGATTGGTTAGCAAGGAAATATCGCTAATGATACTCTGTCTTAGATTACTTTTTCCGGGAATGTAAAAGTAGATGTAAAGCTTGGAAATAGTCGTTGGGGTTTGAAAGTTTTTCATGAGTTCTTGAGTTTTTCTTTGACTATAGGGTTAGTTGTTTTGGATATTATGTTTCAGAGGTTGTGTTGCTGTAGATGAACCTATTCATATTTTAGTATATTAATATACTATGTTGTGCAAATTAATGTAGTGATGTCATGTTATAATGTTCAGTATGTTAATGTTTACAAATAATAGTTGTTCAAAATATATTGTAATTTTAATTAAAACACCTATATTTAATATGTAGAGGGTCTTGAATGGATTTGTTGAAGAATATTAAATGTACTTATTTTTTATTATTTATCTTATGTGAATTGTGAGTTTTATTTGAAAAATTCCTGAGTTATAAAATAACATGATTTATTATGTCTTACTATATGAATAAATTCTCTTTTTAGGCAATACACAATCTGAGGAGAAAAAGTAAGTACTTTAAAAGTTTATATTTAATAAATATTCAATGCGAAAAAAATAAAAAATAAATAAAAATATATTTGATGCGAAAAAAACTTATTTCATCGTCGTTATTTTTTGTTTGTTTTCGGTTGCATAATTCGAAAAATTTCAAACTACAAGTTATGCAAGAAATGTGAAGAAAAAATGGGATTAAGAACATATTTAAATAATAATAATTAAAATAACCCAGGCATAATTTATTAGGTAAAGGCCAATGTTAATCTAAAATATATCAATAATTATTCCAGTTTCGTTTAAACATAATCCTACCTTAACCTTCCTACCTCAGTATAAATATTTGAAGATATTTTATAATTGAATTTGATAAGATATTTTTTTTGCTTTGAATTACATATTATTTATTTATATAATTAATGTTTGCCGCATTCTATTTTTACAAAATGATTTAGTTTAATCTATATGTAGGAAAGGTGTCAAGGGACAATTATAAATTATGTGACAATTGAAGATATTAGTTGAAGAACGTGCTATGTTACAAAAAGGTTAAAACGTGTAAAAGAGTTTTAAAAAGTGTTTCGTTTGCATTTAGATACGTTAAGGGGACGCATTATCCAAAATTTAGGGATGCCTAGAAAATAATTAAACATGCTCGAACGCTGTGATGTAAGGATATTGCAAAAAAAGGTGTTCTTTATAATGGAGGAGGTTTATTGAAAATGATATAGTGGTTTGGTAAAATAGTTTTTGAAATTTTAGGTTTATTTTTTTAATTTTTAATTTTTTCAGCTTGTGAATGGTTAAAACCCTAAGGCTTTTAATTAATGTAGAGCTCCAAATTTTTTTCCTGTGTTTAAACATATGCGTTTAACAAAAGTTGGTATGGGATAAGGTCTAGTGTGATTAGATTTTTTTTAAATGATGAAGTTGAAAATTTACAAAAAATCTTTTTTTTTTGGCCATTTTTATACATAAAGCTACATAACTATTTTTGTTTAACTGACAGCTCAATTTCCTTACCAACTTTTAATAATCGATGTTGTGGGAACATTTTGAAAAAAAAACCCATTAAAAAAAATTCTTTAAGTTGTAGAGGAGTAGCATTTTGAAAAAACGTTAAAATTTTAATTTTTTAATTTTTTGAAAAAACTTGCGTTTCATTATTAATCATTTTTTCGTATGTTTATTGAATGTTACCTCTTTGTAAAAATAGTTCAATGTGAATGCTAGCGATAAAAATATTGGATTTAATTTTTTGGGTACCGCTTCCCCTTAAAAATGCACTTTTCTAAAGGTAAAAAATGTATTTATGAATAGGGGGAATCTTGTTACTTTTGAAGGAGAGAATGGCATACTCAACGATATAAAAATCTAATATTTTTTTTAATGTCTCTTATCACGTTCTCCCACTAAGCTCTTCAAATAACAGTTAATATGTTTCAGTTGAATTTTTTTTTCTTAAATTAGCAATACGTGTTCGTGAATTACCTGTTTCATATGTAGGTCCTTTTATAGTCTTTAGTTGAATAATTATAAAATATGTTTTTGTGCCTATCCAAAATAAGTTTTAAAAATCTGCCTGCTGATGTAATGCGTATGTTTTAATGTTTACTAAAGGGGAAAATTAGAAAAAAACCTTCTTTAACGAATCTGTCTTATGTTCAAAAATCAAACACATCAAATCAAAAATACACTTTTGAAATTTTAATAAGTTATATGAATAAGAGTGCAATGATATTCAAAAAGAAAGCAATTATTAGAATAAACACAGCACCTAATTCTTCGCTATGCAAATAGGTCATAAAAATCTTGGGATGCGTACATATTTTATTCATAGCTAAGCAAACATTTTTTTTTTACAAAATCGATTTGAAACCCTACCATGGATGTTCAAAAGATTTCATAAAAAGAATTTCGTAAAAAAAATGTTTGATAAGTTGTTCGAAAGCATACTTGTAGTTCGAATAAATAATCTACATATTACGATAATTCTATATGTAACACATACTTTTTTTAAAAAAATCTATTATAAAAACACAACTTTTATTAGTATCTTAGATTTTAAAAAATTTAAATAATTATTATGATAAAAAAGCAAGTGCAAACGCAGTTTCCTCCAAATTAAAAATAAAAAATAAATTATTCATTTTAATTTTATTTGCACTACATGCCTGCTAAGAAACTTACAATATTCAAATTGTGAAAACACTTTGGCTAAGTCATGAACACCTAGAAAATTAGTTAATTGAAATTCTCATTAAGAGTCATTTTAAGATTCCTGCTAATCCTCTTAGAGCTAATAGTAAAAATAGTTTGGCAATAAGTTAAAATTAACAAGCAGTGAAGAGCGGTAAAAGAAAGTCACTATACTTTATAAATTTAACTCTAAAACTTAATTAACATGTGCTTTTTTATTTTTATACCTGAAGATGAAAGATATTTTTTATTCAATCCATTTTAAGTTCATTTTTAATTTAATTTTGAGTTATCAGTTATTAAGTTTAACCTAATTATTTAAAAAGGAAGTACGAAAAATAGTAAAAGGAAAAATTGTAAAATAAAAAGAATTTAATGTGAAGTAAAATTTTATTGGAAAACAGAATGAGGAGTCTTATCTAGCAACGCCTTGTATCATTTAAATATTTGACACATTCTATAAACACTTATTTTTATAACATGTTTATAAATGTTAAGTCTCTTATAATGCGTGCACATAAAAATTATAACTTCTTAATAAGTGTTTAAAAAATTAAAATATATGTTTTCCGGGTTCTTATATATTTTCCTTGCTTTTTTATACTAAGTCTGCCTAAAGTTTTGTTACAGATCGTCAAACATCCCCTATTAGGCTTTTAGAAGAATAATGAAAGTGCAAGGACACACTTAAATCCTTCCAAAAGCCGACAATAAAATATTTTTCTTTTGCGGACCTGAGTCAGGAAATTGGACTTAGGACTAAGTGCTTTACGAATGGCGACAGCTTGCTGTAAATTGTCTTTCATGTCTAGCCATCAACTTCTTGATAGATGAAAAATATAGGACAAATCTTAAGCCCCGTTCTTTTTTGGAACAGAGGGGGTTTATGACAAAGATACTTACACCTGATTGGAACGTTTTGGGAAAAACACGAAGGTTCTTAGGAAAAAACTACTCTTGATGCGTAGAAATTAGAGATTTAGTATAACAGGGTTTAAAACGCAAAAAATAGGTGCTTCCCAAACTTGCATCTCCAGAAAGAAAATTCAATGGTTGTTTTTTTACGTCGGAATTAAACAAGTCTAAATTTTCGTTTAGCTACAACATATATTTAACTGGTTTTCAGGATTAATTCTTTAATAAAATATAGACATTGCAACTTCACGCCAGATATTCTTTTATAACCAACTAGTTTTCAGGATTAAAAAAACCCTATTTTTTTTTACGGAATATAAAATTTATAATTTTATTTCAATTTTATATTTTGATTTACAATACTCAATTCAAGCATGCACCTTATTTTAGCTTATCTGGATAAATTATAAGTATTATTTCATGAACTTACCCTACAACAGATATTTTTTTTATAAGTTATTCACTCCAACTATCCAGCATTCCCCATTAAAGACCACACAGACTTCACACCAGATATTCTTTTATATCCTACTGGTTTTCAGGATTAAAATTTTTTTGTACAATAGATAAACTTAACGATTTTATATTTCAATTGACATTACCGAATTCAAGCATCCACCTTTTTGAGCTTCCCTGGATAATTTATAAATATTATTTCATGAACTTACCATACAACTAGTATTTTTTATAAATAATTCACTCCCACTATCTCGCATTCTCCATTAAAGACCACACAGACTTCACGCCAGATGGCTTATCCCCTATATCTCATCAATAAACCATCCTTTGTACACCAGATGTCATCCGGTCGCTAAAACATACTCAAGTTTCATTCGGTATGCATGACCCATCCCCATCTCCAGATATCACCACAAATAAATCCTGGGCTTAATGGAAACACGCCACTACTCCAGTACAGAACATACATCTATGCCTCTTAGGAAAAATTGCACTGCTTGGTACAAGAACTTAGTCCAGTTTGCCATTCAGGTTTAGGTGCAAAGGTCCCGTGATTTATATGGCCGAAAAAATATATCCAGGAATGATGGGTGTCTCGCGATAAATTTCTGAGGATGACCAGTCTGACAGAAACAGCATTTTTGTGCCAGTCGGATTTTCCAACCGGCAGCATGTTATTGCCGGCAGCAAGTGTTCGGGATGATTTATTTTTAAAAACGGAAATTTACTCTCTTCCACAATGTTAGAGACAAATCCAGTAATGGCTTTCCCGAAATAAATCGAATTGTACCAGAAAGAAGACAACTTCCGATGAATTAGTAGAATTTTTGTGAAAGTCAAGTTGAGGAGGAGGCCATGAAATAGTCTAAAGTATCATTTATTAAAAACTAGGTACCATTTAAACAGTTTATCATAACGTAATAAATGTGTATTTAATTGCGCCTTGGGATTAATTTTATTTTTTACAAATACACTGACTAACGGTTTTGAATGTATGATGACTACACTATCACATAGTCAATAATATTACTTTAAAATTTTGCATAAACAGTTTTAAGAACAGTAAATATTTTTTTTGCAAGATAATATAAAATTGCATATGAATATTTATCTCATATAAAGCAATCAATGTTCTTAATGATGATATAGCGGATGATTTTTTCAAAGTCCTGAAGAAAATAGTAAAATAGGTAACAAAATGAAACTTTCCCCATTGAATTAGGTACTATAAGTACATATATTTATACACAAATCCATTTTTATAAATCATTATTAATTTTTTCGGAAAAAATTTGGCTTTTTTCTGGACGTAGTCGATTTTTGAAAACAAATGTGCGTGTTTTCATCAATTATCAAAATAAGAGTTTTTGTACGAGTGTCTCAGAAAATGCCGAAATACAAGCTACATTCAAATGCAATTTCCACTGCATTACAAATCATTCTAGCAAAGCACCATCTTCATTCTGTATCAAATTAAAGATCTAATTGGACCTATTAACAAAATTAATATTGCAGAAAGACATAAAACTGCGCCATTTCACGACCTAATTTCCTATCCCAAACAATTCCACTCTCCCCTTTAATTATGTTAAATCTTCTCTCTCGACAAAAATGGCACCCTAGACCCATCTGCCCATTCTTTTTATTTCTAACACAACATACATGAAAGACACGATAAGGAATGAAATATATCGGGGGACGTATCGAAGCGTGGCGGGAAAGTGGCGTATCGTCAAAAATATAATTTTACTGGAGAATCGATAGAAGTTTAGCTTTTTCCATTGCGTTTCATTTATTAAAAAAAATTATATGCTAACCATATCCCAACTATTATAACGACCAACTATACCAATCAACAATAAGGTGCTTGCCATACAAGCGAAATATTTTAGATTCGGACTCGAACATTGCCGAAATAACGGCCGACCTATAAACGGCCTGTGCAGTTCAAACATATCACAAATAATACACCGTGTAAGGAAGTGCACGTTATACATGTTTCGAAGTCCCGTTGTCTATTTATTCCTCTCTTCTGGAACAGCCGACAACCTAAACCGGACTTATAGTGTGACGTCGGGAAAGCTTCTCCGTCCTTATTTGTTGAATCGTCCGTACAGTGGTGAACGTTGAATCTGTCATGGTCGAAAGTCCTAACTCCACGTTTGAAGTTGCTATAATATTCAGGTGTCGGCCTCGCCCCTTAACCACGGTTAAAATTTGCGAAGTCATTCAAAAAATGGTTTGTTTGTGTGAAAGTGGACAATGCTTGAAATAACTGTGGCTTGTCTGTAGGCGTGACCGTTCTAGTTTTCAGGAATGAGTTGCCAGATAGTTAGTTTGTGGGGTTTACGATTACGGTTGACACATAGATATCATAGTTAAAGTATTAGATTGGCAGATTAAGTGACCTCCAATGTTTATGACGGGACGCGCATGGAGACCTGAATAAGAGGGCAATGGGGCCAGGGTTGCCACCAGTTTTAGGAGAAAAACATTACGAAACAATAACATTTAATTCTAAAATTACAAAACAAGACCATACAAATTTTAGCTGCATTTTGGAATCTTTTTAGTGACTTAAAAGAAACGTGATACGCTTTGCTAGTATTTTAATGGTATGTTTTTGTAATTTTAGAATTAAATGGTATTTTTTCGTAGTGTTTTTCTCCTAAAACTGGTGGCAACACTGGCCTCATTGCCCTCTTATTCTGGTCTCCATGCCCGTCCCGTCGTTAGCATTGGAGGTCACGTGATCTGTCAAACTAATACTTTTACTATATGATATCTATGGGTTGACATAACTGTGGCGTCATTGCAGGCATTGCCATTTCAATCGTTCTTTGTTGGATATCTATATTGTTGGTGAATGAACGTCGCACTAAGAGTGTGACATTATTTTAACCAAACTAATTACCGATCAATTTAAAATATACTTCCGTTGTTAGATTTAAAAATACCGTAGTAAGTATAACGCGAAAAGTCATATTTATCCCATACGTCACTTTTCCGCACACGATGCCATATCTGAGTACTCTAATTGCTAGGTGGGATGAAATTTATTGTCTCTGTATCTATGTTTTTAACTTCTCGGAGATTTAGATTATCAGAATCGGACTCTTGAATCATTGACTGGGGCTTAATCACTGTATTTTGGTGGCTCCACTGTTTCGATGTCAATGTTACATGGGTAATTAATTAGCATGGGGTCATCCATTCTGCTGTATAGTTGATGATCGATTGGTTTTGAGGTTGGATGCTGGACAAAGATAAGTGATGGCCAGATCGAGTTTGATACTGTGGACGGTAGTCATTTTTGACTTGTACACATGTCTTTATTAATATTTTATTGGACATGGAATGAACGTTTATTAAAATAGCATAAAGTTGAATGGGAGTGTTTAATAATGTTAATGGGTTTTAGTAAAACAGGTCATTGTTGTTTGAGTCTTAAAATATTTGTTCATTAGTGTTATTGGAAGGGACAAAGATTCCAGATTTAATGGATACGAACTTGTAATGGAATCTAGACATATTTTTAAACAATTTGCGTTTCCCACATGTCTCTAGATTTTAGTTCAGGTTGTGGGTAACAGACATAAGGACACAACGAATACAACACCTTCCTATTTTTACGCTATGAAGAGCAATGTGGAAGCAAAAGGCAATGTTCCGTATTCATCACCAAACTCGGGCTTAAGAACTTTTTAATTAGAAACTAAGAAAACGGATTACTTTTAAGAATATTTTTTTATCTTGGCTGAGTATCAGACTAACAATGTTCTTATGTTTTTAAATTCTAGTGAAAAAAATAGCAAACGTGAAAAATTTCCCTATATTGGGAAAAATTCTTATATGAAGCATACTTAAGGATTCAATAAAAACAACTACCTTTAATTTGCCAACGTTGAAAATTTACTCACTCTTTAAACTTCAGAAATAATCCCTCTACAGTGGCTAACATTTTACCTTTTCTGCTCGAAACTACCCAGAGTTTTTGTGAGGGCACCCGGACAATTTAGAGAGAAGCTGTTAGATGTTCCTAAAACGAAGACGTCTCATAGCTGACAGTTTTAATCGCTTTTTTAAATATTGGATGAAAAAGTACGATGTTTTTAATTTGTTTACCGCTCAAAGATGTGCAAGTTTTCCGCTCCTGAAAGAAAAAAATAATCGACCTGTTGAAAGACATTTGCTACTGTAGGTAGGTCAAAACGCCAAAATATGTGTGTTATGATGCAACGCGCATACCAAAAACCCAAACATAATTGTAACTATAACAGTTAAAACTAAATACATAAAAAGCGTTGTGTAAACTAACCGAAAACAAAGCATAGTAGATAAACAACCAATTACAAATAGACGACTGACAAATTTAATTACTTAAGCAGTACAAAGAAGAGTTATTCTGATAAAGAAATTAACGTATAGAATAAAAATTCAAATAAATATAATTATCAATTAATTGCCGGACTGGGGCTAACTGGATCCGAGCGTCAAAGTCGAAGTGCAAGCATGTCAAGAGGTCCAGTAGCGACCATCAGACCATAGGTCACGTGACATGAGTGGCCAATGTACCGCTAAATGACGCCACGGCACCACACGACAAATGTGAAAGTAACAAATACGTTAAATTTCTTTTTATTCTCATTTAAAAGTCCAATCGCCGATCTTCTGCAATCTTTTCTCTAGCAGCAAGTAAAACAATTATGCAAATATACCCCCACAATGGAGGTGAAAATAAAGACAAATCCCCGTTTGCCTTTTGGAAATTTAAAAGCTTCTGTCGACAATTATTTGTCTAAGGAAAACTTCTGCTTTTCTTAATAGCTCTGAACAACTTGATCAAGGGGGTTCCGTGTACGTCAGAGTTGGTGTGTTGGAAATCACCATTTCGTGACTTAGACTGCAAATTATATCGGATTCGCTAATTGCTGCGTATTTAAAGGGGATGAGGTAATTATCGAATAAGAGTGTTTATTTAATCAAATAAACTATTTCTAGCCGAAATAGGTTGTTTGTAGAGATACAACCGAAGTGAGCTAAAAGAAATCTTGTTTGTTTGGGGGATTATCAGAATTATAAAAATTATTGCTGATATACTGATGAAAAAGAATTTTCAATTTAAATATTTAATTCTTATAATTAGAAATACAAAAAATATAATTAAAGTGTTTAAATTGAGTTTTTTTATATTCTCAAAAAAGGAGTACAAAAAGTACTTATTTATATAATCCTATTTCTTGAAATGATTTTTTTTCCAAAGTCATGAACTATTAGTTCATTTTTAAGCATGTAATTAATTTTAGGAAAATTATTTCAATAATCCTTTGTGTATAAATTAGTGAAAACGAAAACAAATTAGTTTAAAATTTTTTTGCGCCTTTTTATGTGAAGTACGCATTCTTTGGGATTTTAATTTCGATACTGTTAGTTTATTTGTTCTTTTTCATTTGAGGTTAAGTGCACTAATTCTTGAACGAAAAAATTAATTCCAATCTATTTTCATCTTAGATTTTTTATTTATTTGTAAACATTTTTTAAACCATGTTTAAAAAGAATAGTTACAGGATTATCTCCCTTTACAAAACCTAATTAACTGAAGTCTGAACTGTCTAAGAATATAATTGTAATGGTATATTTTGTATTATTGATTGAACCCAATGAAATTAATGGAGGTGCCACATACCGATTATAAAGTAAGCTACAAAACCACGCCATCATATACCCATAAGAATCTAACTCTTTATTTTAAAACGCTTGATTTTAAAAAATTATATTTATCTTTGTCTGACTAAGCTAGGCCAACCTATCAAGATCACAAACTATTTACTCCAAAGAAAATAAGAACTTTAAGCCTATAACTCGAGTGTCGGTTGCGGTTAAATAAGTAACCTGGTTGCCATTGTGGCATGTTTTGTTTTTCATAATTTCATCAACTAAAGGTTCATGATGCACAACAATGCATTCCAAAACAAATTATTTTAATAGTTCTTTCTGGACGACTTTTAGTTAGTTGTGTTTATAATTTTTGCATTGTCAAAATTAATCGAAAAGACCCAAAAAATAAAAATCAGATTTTGACATTACCTCTAACAAAAATACTATTTAGTTTTGATTAATACTTCCACAAAAATTTTAACGGAATCGTTTATTAATTGTACCTTCAAATTAAAGGAGGGGGAAGCAAACTCCTTAGAATAATTAAAATTACCTTTAAAATTAGAAACTCCACAAGTACAAATTTCATTCGAAGAAGTAAATGCAAAAGTATGAATGTTACTGCGCAAAGGTTTACTCATCAATCGTATGGATTCAATAATTTTTCAATCGAGATCAAAACACTACTAATTATTTTAATTGTCCTCCATTCTTTCATACATGTTTCCACTTTAATTAAGCAGAATTCTCTAATCAGTCCCACCAGGCATCGTAACTTTCCAATGCAAAATTTTTCTACTCCTTTTGTTAAGTAAGCTATGTTAAACTAATAGCTCCGCAATCAGTGATTTAGTCATTAATCTTACGTTTTGATTCATTAGAGTTTTCTGTGCATACAGCTGCATATTTTGAGAAAAAAACTATCAGTGTTCTGGAATTTGCAAAGGTTTTGATACAGATCCTTTTAACAATTAGGGGATTAAATAAATTATTTTGTAATTCTTCTTTTATAGAAAGTCGACATTCTTTTCCTTAATTTATATTTATTGCTATTTAATCCAAATAAATGTTTAAATAACTTAAAGATAGATACTTTTTCAATAGTAATGATATTTTTACAGAATATAAATTCCTTTCTTAATTAATGATTTTTAAAACATTTTTTTTTAATTTAGATTTTTTAGTACAATATTTAGTTATATATCCGAAAAAAAAATTAAATTATAAAAGTACTTGATTCTATTCAGTATTTGTTCATTGTGCTTACTGATTTTATACATCACATAACTTTAATGTGTAAAAATATACTATATAATATTATTTATATATGTATATACGAACCTACACTGATTTATGTGTGAATAGATTTTTTTTTGAATTTTTAAAATTAAACTAAAGAAAATTCTTGAAAGATGAATTAATTATATTCATATTAAATTAAACAACTTTTAACACAAGTGTGTCAGTAAATATATTACCTAATTCACACATTCTAGTATGTTTGAATTACAAATGTGATTTCATTTATATGTTGAAAATTAGATTAAATTTAAATCAAAATAGTTTCACGTTCTCAATCAAAAACCGCTAATAGAAACACACAAATAGTCCTTTTAAGAAACTCCCTATAATCTAATGCACTGCTTCATGACCAAGTTGGGGCCTCGTAAACTCACCCAATTTACACGATTCTAATTTCCTCAATCTGTCTTCACGTACACGATAAAGACTCTTTCGAATGCTATCGACGAAAGGGAATCTTTTGCGATGCAAATTTTCTACAGAATTCCACACTTTGCTGGAGAAGTTTTGACAAAGTGTTAAATACACTATACTGAATATTTAAAGATTTTAGGTACATAACTTTACTTTTATATTTCCATTGGATTTTTTCGTCGTTGAAACAATTAAAAATAACGCTAATGTGCTTTTGAATACTTAGCTTAACAAAGAAAAACGTATGAAATACTAACTTTAACTTCGCAAATGTCAAACAAATAACAAAAGTGAAGGTCTTCAGTAAAAAAGGATTCTAAAACTTTATTATAACAGCCTAATACAAAAGATTTTGTTATAATGCTAGCATTCAATTTATACTAATAAAAAAATAGAAATTTTTCAGTTTAATAACTTGTTCCACAGTTACGTTAATTCTATAAAAATCTCTATGTAAGTGCAACATTTATGTCATTAAATAACGTATTTTCAAGTGACATTCCAGGGTATTTGCAAGCAATGTTTATTACAGTCACGATCATTTATTGACTAAAAGAAAGTACATTTGTTCTCCCATGGATTCTCAAACTGAAATATCTTCAACAATGACTTGCAACATTATTGCAAGCACATAATAAATACAGCTTACAAGAAAGTATACAAAATATTGATTAATTCAGGGCAAAAATATTCCAGTTCTTTGTTAATACTGCAGTTATATATATAAACTGTCCACGACAATCTACACTAAAAAAACTTGTATTGGCTTTAAATACAAATTTTTATTTGTTATTCTCAGTTATGACAAGCTGTGTTGAAACAATACAAAAATTATTTTGTGACCAAATAACAATGCATGGCTGGTACAAAAATTGTGTTGAAGGTGCAGCACGCCTGATTTCTTCCGAAATGTAGTTCAGCATCTGCTCTTTAAGTGTTTTGGATAAATAGCTGTGCCAGATCTTAATATATATTACGGTACTTTAAAGTAATAATTTTGTCATACATATTTTAGAAAACAAAATAGTTTACTGGTTTTTTATCTATCGCACATTGTTATAATGATTGTCTCCTCTCATGATCACCAATTGTATGGAACAATACACATTTGTGTTCGTATGTCATCACCACATTTTTATTAAAAAAATCTCAATATTGTAACGTTGCCATTTTTACACAATGCTTGTGTTCCACGTCTGCTCTTTGAATAAAAAAATTTTCTGTGTAAACCATCTACTTGGCAATACGCAATTCAATTTTTCCTTACCAGTTAGAACCTTACCACACCATCACAACTACTTTCAAGTAGCGATAAATCTTAAGACACTCTCAAAAATTTTAATTACCAGCCCCCCTTTCCATCTCTTGGTCTCAGGGCAACTTCAGCATCTTCAAAGAGTTTCGCAATGTTTAAATCATTAGCCGGCCTTTTCTGCTATTGATTCGGGTGAAAAGGGGTGGTGCGTAATTAACAGTCGCAGTTACTGCGCGTGAGATTCCACACCGCGAAATAAGGGTTGAGTTTCGTTTTAATTTTCGTTTCGCGAAATTGCAGACGAAGCTGTTCGTATTAAAATGAACTTAGCAGCACTAAGTATTGGTTGAGTGATAAATGATATTGGTGGTTTGGAAAATGATAATTTAAAATATTTTTCTATATTTATATATATAATTCACTAATATATTTTATTAATACGGAAAAAATAACTATTTAATCAACTTATCAAAAAAACTAGTAAATAAACATAAGATACAAAAATACGTGGGTTGTATCTGGTTCTTTCGTTTTTGAGTAAGGTTATTTCTTTAACACCCATAAATCAGTTAAAATTACCTAAATGTTTGAATTAAGAAAATTATAAATACGCTTTTTATATTTGCTGTCATTACAAAATTATTTCTTGTAATATTTTAAACTTAAAACAATAATACACCGTCGTTTCACGTATGAACACACATTCGGATTCATAACGTATACATAACATGACCCTTTTCTTAGCTTCTCAGCCTTAAATGTGTTTTAATAAGGAAACAAGTTTTACAGTACAGTTTTAGCATAAGCTTGTATTAGTTCTTAGCCTTAAAGTATTATAGACAAGTTTACGTACGGAGAAAGATTTTTGTCTTTAGTTCTCGCTTAAAGCGTAATAAGAAGTTACGTACTAAATTGTTCTACATTCTTAATAGCACTAACTACAAATACATTAACTCATTACACCCCATTCGCGAATACCATTAACAACTTCATAACCGAATGGTAAAACGTTAACTTTAAGTATTTAAATTTTTTTATTTCGTGTTGCTGTTTTTCTCATACTTAAATTATCACACTACAGTGTTCATTTGTCTTTCACTTTATTTATTTAGATAAACTTATTCAAAAAATATTTATTGAAATGGTGCGTTTACGCACCGTTGGCCCGAAATGGGTTAAGTATGAAAATTTCAAAAATCTTATCTTGTTATAATATTTGTCTAGTTAAAATATTAAATCCCCACAGCTTCCTGTATAGACTCAAGATTAGTTAGTAAAATTGCAAGGAGCACATACAATATATTTATCTACAGCGACAGAGAAAATTTAAGACATAGGAATTAGTTACTAAAACAATTGTTTTAACCCTTTTATGCTTAATTGCTGCAATTAACGCAAGACAAATTGATTGAGGCAAAATAACAAAATGTTGTTTCTGGATGAAATCCAAGTTTATCTTTCGAAAACATATGCTAACAAATTGAATTAAAAAAATAAAACTTGCACTTAGTTTATAAATCAACCCAAGTAGTTACAAATATACCGTGGCCATAAATGAAGTTAAAACTAGGAATTTTACCTAATGTTATATTTCTGTAAAAATAATAACGTACATCTTCTGAACACCTTAATCGTATCCATAAATCAAGAGAATTTCTTCATTTTACGCACAAGTAAAATTACGATATTTTGTCTCAGCAGAGCTTAGCTAAGCAATCCCAAGTAAAGCAAACAAGATTTTATATATCAACGCCTAGAGTAACTTATAACTTGGAATCAAGGACTCTCGTTTGAAACAGTTTGTGAGTCCTTTCCTATTTTATTAGCACAGTCCCTGTAAGCAGTATAGGCCGGACCCGAAAGACTGTAAAAGGCAGTCTGTAAAGCCGACGATAAGGCTCGCAGCCGTAAAATACGATATTTTCAGTAAAAGGGGTCGTTATGGTTTGCATGGGCGAGCCCAGTTCGACGAGTCAGCGATTTAAAGGTGGGACCTAAACCAGATTGAGTCCTTTATTTTGAAAGGTTTATTTCAAAAGTGGTATAAACTTGAGATCGTTATCAATATTTTGAGACACATATTTTGTGCAAAAAAGCTTTGACAGATATATTAACATCCTCTAACTATTTTCATTTAATGCAACTACGGAAATTTGAATACTTCGAAGAAACATATGTTTAATCCAGTTTTTCTTTTCCTCGATAAAGATATAGTACGAGTGCAGGAATAAACGCAACAATATATTTTGTTTTTATATTCTAAATAAAGATGCTTTTAAAGAGAAACTTTATAGCGGAGAAATATTTTTTAACATCTATTAAATGACGCACGAAAGTAACATTTTATACAAAATCTAATTTAAGACATTTCTTTTGGTAAAAAGGCTTCTGTATGCTTACTATATAAAAAAATATTTTAGTGGTCTTTTGGATTATACGACTTTTGTATTATAGAGATAGTTAAAGTGATATGATGATAAAAATAAAAAATATATACTTAAATGGCCAGACAGGGGCTTTTAAAACAAAAATCAGCGGAAAAAATAAAAGAAAACGTAATATTTTCATTCTTTATGGCATTCATTATTGCCTTGAACAGTTTTTTTTTAATCTCTTACTGGGTGTCTCAGTTCAAGTTTTAAATTGTATTCTTCCATTCATTTTTTTAAACTAGTTCTCATAATGTATGCTTTAATGTTCAATTTATAAACAAAAACTAGGTTTAGGTAATTTAAGTTAAAGACTTGAACCATCTATATATATAATACTCTTATACGGCTCCCAAATTTCCTTATATTTCTAACTCTGCAATGGAAACAACCGAGTTTGTTTATACTTTATATTTTAAAATAAGAAAATCAGAACGATGAAGGAAAATGGACAGGATCAACTTATAATCAAAGTCGCGCAAGTAAATTCTCTAATGCAAAAAAGTTGTATAAAAAATACTGAACTATTTGATAATTATTAAAATTGGATATTTTTGGAAAATTTAAAAGATAAGAAAAATTAACGTACCAGGAAAAGTTAGTTAAATTTCATACCAGTTTTTTTAAAAAGTGGAACGTTAAAAATGTCAAATAATTGATTAAAAAAAAGTAAATAACTATTTGAAATCGTTAAGCATATAATTGATAAAAGGTTGGTGGTTAACCTAAAGAATCGTGGCCGGCAATTTTACGCCAAATCTGGTAACACCGACAAGATGGTATTACGGCAACCTTTGGCGAAATTAGCAATTGCATTGCCAATTTCTAAAAGTTAATACATTTAAATCTTAAATGCATTTAATTCATTCTGAAGTTTTTTTATATTAATCTTTTATTAATTTTATGCTTAACGATTTCAAATAGTTATTTACTTTTATTAAATTAATTCTTAGGCATTTTAACGTTTGTGCATAATATTTAAAGTTATTTTTCCCTTTTCCAAGCCATTCCTGAAAGTGCACTTTTTTATTGTTTTCAGTCGGCCATTTTGTAATTAGGTAATATTTTTGGTCAAGATGGCAACCATCTCGGAAATGCCGGGGGGTTGTTGTCATTTCGACTTGGCGAGATTTTTGAAAAGTCGCCAAATCCGGCCACGATTCTTTAGGTTAACCAGATTGGTATAAAAAACTTCAGAATAAATTATATACATTTAAGATTTAAATGGAGTTTTCAGAAATGGCAGGGTTGTAATATTTGTCGAATTGCGAATAAAATTTTATCTTTGGAAATTTAACCCGATTATCATCGTCAAGGTTCCCATAATATCAATTTGGCGGGATTACCAGATTTGGCGAAAAAATTCCGGACATGCTCCTTTAGGTTAACCAAACATGCATAATGTTAGAGACGTTTAATGTATGAAAATTTGAATTATAATTTCAATCGACTGAACTACCAAACACTATTGTTAAAAAAAACATACGTGGAATTCACGTGGTTTGCTGAAATCCAGTTTCGTCAATATATTTGTTCACGTTATTTCATAGTTGAAAAAGACAAATTCAAATTGTTTTTAAACATAGTTTCTAAGCGTTGACGGCTACCACGGTTTCCAATTTAGTTACAAATGTATCGTAGTCAAGCAGCGAAATATGTTCGCAATAATCTTAGCAGATAATCGGAGCAAGCAAACATAAGTTTCAATAACTTGATATACATGCGGGTCATTCAACGTAAAATCAACCAAAAAAACTTGGACATATCACATCAAGGAAAATTTTATAAGCATAAATTTATTATTATTTTATTTTAAAAGGATACTAAAGGCTAGACTAAAATAATTCAATGAACGGTTAGCGAGCGAAGCGAGCCAAATTGAACTGCGCAAGCAATACCCGGGGGTTGGCGAGCGATGGCGAGCAGGGAGCGTGCCCCTAGTTTATACGAAAACGTATTAAAGTACTTTTTACTCAATTATTTTAAGTAGATTTGTTACAATAACTAATGAATATTTGTTATCATCTTCTGTCAATAAGTAGATTGATCACATACATCACAACTAATGTTTCGTATAAAAACGCATTACTTGGAAATCCGATGATTAAGTTAATTTGTTTCGTAAGCTGCGTGATTTATGGTATAAAATCAATTTAAAACATTAATTAAATCATCTTAACTTACCTGTTTCTTACGTTGATTGATAAACAAACTATTAAGGTTATTAATGAAGTAACACAACACTTCGATGCTGTTTTTTACTTAATCAATGTTTCACTTTTGAGAAATTGTTCCTAATTGAAAAGGATTCTATAAATGGTTATGCGTATGATTTATTATTTTATTGATTATAATAAAAATTATATTTTGCGCTAATGATAAGACTCAGGTCACTAAGATCATCAATAGTTTTATTTAAAACCAAAAAGTGACATTATAGAAGGGCAACATTAGGTTATCACTTCTTTAGTCATTTTAAGCTAATTCATTAATATTCAATAAATATTATTATGTATGGAGTTACATTTTTAATCTTTATGTATTAACTAGTTTATGTAAATTATAGAAACATCTATAATAATAAAAGAATATGTATGTGGATCGTAAAAGACCTACTTATACTGCCCTCATAAATTCGAAAATTTTAAGATGGATTCCCTTTAATACCAACGTGTGCACCTGAGGCTTAGTTTTTTCATATTTGTTCCATTTTCAGAGAAAATTCGAATTTTTTGAAAAACATTCACCACTTTCGCTCAAATCCGATCATTTTTTCCCTTTCGTGTTGCCATTCAGCACAAGAAATTAAAATGAACACAAAAATTAATTAAAATTGAAATTGCTTTTATTTTCTTGCCATTACCTTCAGAAACTAAATTAATGATTTGAAAAATAATTGGCACGTTTCGTGTGACATAATTCCGTCTGAACTCCATTCCAGGATTTTATTGAGGGTATAGGTGATGATTTCATTGATGGTTCTGTTGACTGCATGTATGAGTATCTATTATATGCACCCATGTTTAGGCTATTACGGTGAATTATAACTATGATGGTTGTTCAAGGCCATCGCACTAGAGCTGCATATTAGGGTTTTATGTCTTCACTTTTTCGCCAAATACGTCGCCAAACTCTCCAAATTATTACCTAAAAACGCGCAAAATGGGAAAATGTATTTTTTTAAAAATAATTTAGTTGTGTGGTTTTAAGAGGTCATCGCGATAGATCTGTATAATGTCAGTGTTTGTAACAGTATTTATTTTCTCGTCAAATGACTACTAAAAACGTGCCAATGAGCTAACTGTATTTTTTTTTAAAAACAGAAAGGGTTTTTTGACGTGAAATAACATTGTAATTCAATTATGTTTAATTTTGAATTTATCAGGAAAATTGCGATGACAGTAAGTTCATATTGAAGAAGATTTTTGTGATATGAGGATGTGCATTTTATAGTGATGTATTTTTATTTTGGAATTTTAAAACAATATAAGTAACGGGATTTTATTCTTTATAATAAAAGGGAACAAAGGCAAAGCTTATTGTCCTATAGCAAATTAAATGGCACATATACTTGGATCGATTTGATATTCTCTTACTCCGTGCGAAGAAAGGGTATCTATTTGCTAGTTTATAATAACCCACTATATACTAAGAAAAGTTGCAAACGACACATTGAGTTAGCGTAACTGAAGTCTTACTTTTCTACGTAAGTTATAATATAGAAAATAGAGTTGAAGCTTGGCTACATTACTTTTTTAAATAAATTCTTATTATTTTATTTAACAATTTATATGTAACTCTTCATTATATCAACGTACTACAAGTTTTCTTTACGAAAGTTTTTATTACATTTCCGCATGCTTTAACCTTTTCATCATCAATCATGGCATTTTACTTTTACCGATTTAGGTGATTGTATAATTTACTCGTTAATATTGGTTGCCTTGCTGATCTGTACGTATGTAATAAGGATTAAATGTTGAATTGAATTTGTTATAATTATTGCAGAGCATAAACATATATAAATCGTAAAATTTTGTTTCAGACCTCAAAGTTGTCCAGAAGGTGAGCATAAAAACTTCAATCATTGCTTATGTGAGCACAGAGAAGAAGAGCAACTAAAACACTTCACTCCAGGTAAATGAATTTTTTAATTAAAAGGTCAAAACAATTCTGGTAAATAAATATATTATTGCAGTAAATTAAAAAAAATATTTAAAATACGTATCACAATAATTTTATACTATAGATTAAAATGTAAAAAAAATATACTTTTATTAACTCCAAATTCTAACAATTAATTATTTTTTTAAATATGTTAGTATCGAATTTCTTCAAAAAACAAGAATGCATAAATATAATGTGCTAAATTTATTTATATAACGATTTACGTTTAAATATTTTGTAATAATAAAGGATTTTGTTCTCATTTAATGTAACTTCTTGAAAGGTTAAAACAATGTAGAAACCAGAATGTCACATTATTTTGTAACTGCCCCATTTTTATGTAAAATATTATATCGCAATTTTTTTTAAAGGAATGTATTTACTAACATCTATTGTTTATGGTATTTTAGATAGCTATGTGATTATAGAAAGTAGTAAACCAGACGTAACAGGTGAGGCTACAGCAAAAACTGAAGGAGTTTACTGGAAAAAGCTGCCTCTCAGTCCTTCAAGTAATGAAACATTCACAAATCCAAGATTGAAAATTAAGGTGAGAATTTTAGCTTGGATTAAAACGCATTAATTTTTGAATAATGTAATTTTGTTATTAAATTAACAAATATTTAATTCTAAGCAAGTTTTGATTCTAAGTAAGTCTGAGTAAGCAATGTAAAAGTAATTACACACACTTTGTTTTAAAAGCTATTTACAGTGCTTGCCTTTATTGTGTGATGCCAAATTAAGAACTTTACAACAGTATGGTAAATAATTAAAACAGATTAGAGGAAATACTTTTGAAAATATGTGTTTGAAAGTATTATTTTAAAATATTTTTTTTAAAATATTTAAAAATATATTTCAAAAATTAATATTTAAAACTTATTAAAATTGTTATTTAAAAATACATAAAGCTGTAAACTGAATCATCATGTTACAGGCTCAGACATAAAATTATTATTTAGAATATATAAAAATGTAAATTCACTCCTTTATTATTGGGGGAGTAGGTTTTGTTTGCTTATAAATAACCTGTGTGCACCTAAAATTTCCAAAAATATATATAATTCTAAATTGCGTACAAATAGAAAAATCTTTAAAAAAATTCCATAAAGCGCCAAGTCTTCTATTTTAGGAAAGATCGGATAACATTTTTTCACCACAAGTAGATCGAGGTTTGTTATAAGATTACAAGAATTTCTTCTTTATTAAATATTAAATATTAAATTGCAACAGAAAATATAATTAAAAGCATATTAATTTGAGTAAAACAGTTAAGGAAATTGAACATGCAAAAAATATTACTATAACAAACATGGGTATTAAATTATCTTAAAAATATTTTATAATCATTTTTATTCAACCTTTCAGATAAGTCTTTCCTCTTGACTTTGTATCGCATTTTCTAACACAATAAATATATATCAAAAATTTATACTAAATAGTATGATTTAAGTCCTGCATTAAACCTCAAAATATAAAACTTAGTAATATTTTTTCAGCGTGGTTCATATAGCGGCGTTTATATGATTTATCAAATAAATGAACTATGTTTTTTAATTTATCTTTGCATACAAAACAAACGAACACATTCGAGAACAATTAAAGTTTAATTGTAAAAAAATGTGAACTGTAAATTAAAAACAAACGCAAAAAGAAAATTAGATTAAGATAAAAATTATATTCCTTTAAGTTTATTTTAACGCGTAGAAATTAGATTAGATAAAATTATATTCTTAAGTTATTTTAAATGCGGCAATTCTTTTAAGCTTTTTATCTCGTTCTTGTTTTTATATAAGTAAAATAAAAAAAATGCATTATTTATCTACGCATTTTGAAATAAATTAAATTTAAAAGAGAATGTATATTTAATTTAACTATATCATTCTCTGAATACAAAACAGCATGCAGTTTAGTTTTTTCTTTGTCATAAACATTTTTTACAACAAAAAAATAATCAAATGTTGTCTATCCGTGTTTATGAAATATTTGTGATAAGAATATCAGATGTTGAAATCTTTTATAAATTTTCATATTGAATACAAATTTTATTACCATGAATATATTTAATAATATAAATGCATTATACAATATATATTATATACCATATTTTTTGTGAAAAACATTTTTTTAATTAAAGAATATTTAAGCTGTCAAAAACAATTATTTAATTTTCAAATTTTTTTAAGCGAACTAAGGTTTAATGTTTATGCTTTTTAATTATACTAGCTCTATAAATCCGGCGTTGAACGGGTGTACTCTTAATAACGGTGATTGTTTTTTTTATGTAAACATTTATTTTATATCAATTGACCCCTTCTCCACTGGTCAGTACTCCATCGGTTTATTATAATTTCCTGCCATTCTAATATCAGCATTAATTTTAAAAAAGAAATCCGATTGTGTGCCCAGTCCTTTCTAGAAGTTAGAGGGCTTTTATATAGGCCTTTTTTAAATTGCCAAAATAGCTGTGATATAATGGCCAGTTTCTATTTGCCCTCCTACATCCGAAAATGCCAAAAAATTGGTAAACATTCCACTCCATATTCGATCACTCGACAGGACTGAGGCGCCCAGTCGGTAAAGGCGTTCGCCTCGCATGCGATGGGTCCCAGACTCGGGTTCGGGCATCGTCAAAATAACTGCCGACCTATAAACGGCAAATGCAGCCAAAAATGTCCGACGAATAATACCCCATGTGGTGGGAGTGCATGTTAAATATTTTTCAAAGTCCGACGCTGCGTACGATGTAAAAGTTGCATTGGGTGCCTACTCAGGTGTCGGCTCGTCACATGACTGTGGTTTGAAATTAAGACGTCCGTGGCCAATATCCCTCTTTTATAGCTCTAGTGCGACGATAATTCAAACTAACCCTAACCCATACAACTGGATGCGAATAGCTACCCTACGTTAAATTTTTAACTTCGTCAAAAGCAGCCAATGACAAAATTTAATCGGTCATTATATCATGGCTGTATCAAATTGACAGTTTCATAAACATAAAGTTTGTACGCTATACGTAGAGGTAATTAAAATTTCTTAAAAGTATTCATCAGATCTAGAATAGTTATTGCATTTACTGTCATGAGACATTGTAGCAATATATTCACTTCTAACCATTTGTAAAAATCAATTAAATTATATTCGGAAAAAAATATTTTAATTCAATAAATAAAATAAAATAATGATATTCATATAACAATCCTACAAATTAAACTCATGTGCTCTTAAGTGCTTATACATAATTTTCGTTCACGCTGAACGCGCTGAAAATTCTTTTAAATTGAAATAAAAAGTATTAATTCTAATCTTAAAATGCTATTCCTAGGGAGAAATCGGCTCACGTTTTGTACTCCTACACCCGTTCGGGTTCCGCTTCTTAAATGACGCCTACGATATAAAAAAAATTCCTAAAATTTGGTAGTGTACCTACCTACTGTAGTTCTGGCTGGGCGTTGATACGTGAGTGAGTCAGTGAGTGAGGCAGTCAGGACTTTGCCTTTTATATATATAGATTCAGACATAAAAATAAACTCGCTTAATAATATTGTGTTTTTTCATTTACATAATTGACATTTTTTTATTTAATAGATTCTGGGAGAGACTGATTTTCATTTCCTTTATTTTAATTTTGCAATATATTACCAGAAAATTGAAAAATAATTTCCATAGAGAACAAATTTAGAACTTTTTTATATTCTCTATGTACGGGACAATTAAAGTTTATGCAATGTATTCATATTCAAAACCTGCTAATGTTAAAATAATGGAGATTTTACTAAATGATTTACGCATCACCGATAGTATAAAATTGACTGCCTATACAAAAATTCCGATATAAAAATTAACAAATATCTAGTGATGGGTTTAGTTTACTTCAAAATTAAAACAAGTTATTAAGTAATGGAATTACCCCCAAAACGAACTCTAAAAAATTTCAAAAATGTGTAAAATGACAGCATTGGTGTTAAAGTTTTTTTTTTATATTCTATAATATTGTCTTATGTAATTTGTTAAGTATATATGTATTTATCTTTTTTCAAGACGACTTACACAACAATTCCAAATTTCTATATCTGAGAGCAAAGTTACATCAAATTGAAAACGTATTTTGCATCTTGTGAATTACAATTACTTTAAAAAAAATAAAATCTAAACCAACATCAATGCAGTTCATTATTGCAAAAACTTAAATTGGAAATCACATCTTCAATATCTTGCACACACATAAAAAACTGAATAAATAATAATGACCAAATTACGATTCCATATTCCTAAAAAGAAACTTCGTTCTACTGTTTTTTCTCGACCATAATTTACGCAAAAAAGTAGCAGCAGTATATTACAAAATCTAAAAACCGTTGAAAGCAGCACCTGAGCTCCCTAATTGCCCTCTTAAATTTCTCGCTTTGTTTCACAGAGATTAAGAAACACATTAAGCAAAGAGTGGCATAGAAAAAAAATAAGAATAGTTCTCTTCCTTTTCCTTACTGCTCGAATCTCATCCACACACTAATTTAGCTTGACAATATTCTAACTTATAGTTTTGATACAGTTTACTTTGGTATAATCATTGGCTGGTATTCTGGTGTGACTACTAAAAATATAGGATTAATCTACTTTAAAAAATATACAATACGTGACGAAACCAGTTTGTACAAAAACCTTAAATTATAACAAAATTTTGATCTCTTCTTATGATTACTGTTAGTGTAAGTTTAGATTTGAACCTAAATTAGTTCTCGACAGCAATTGAGAGCTGTACTACAATGACCACTACCTTTTAAAATACTATTTGTAGTTGTTTTAGTTTGAGAAAATAAGGATTTGTTTACCCAATGGCGACGATTTTGTGAAAACTATTAACACTTTCATTTCCAAATAAAATAGTTAACTAAGTGTTTCTTGTTTGTTTTTTATTAGTTTTTCGTGTAACTTAATTTGTGTATATAAATTGTTCAAGCATGTGGTAATTATTTGTCTTATATTTTGTTTATTTAAATTGACAGGTTTGAAATAAACTTGAAAAAAAGCTTATTTTCTTTTAAAAAATTTTTCTGGATAATCGTAGTTTATGGGTTGAGAATTACAGAGTTATTCTCCCTAAGATTGTACTCTAATAACTATGAGTAGTCTAAAAGTTAAAGCTTGGAACTGCAGGACTCGGGGTGTCAGGTAGATTCCCGGGTGACACTTGGATACAATTTGTAAACTCGAGGTCCTATAAATGGTGTAAAACCTCTTAGACTGCATATCAGTTTTAATCAAAGCAGGACAATCATCTGTTAGAATTTTGTCAAACGTACAGTGTTTAGTTTAGGAGAGCTGCTACTAATAAGTAGCCGTGACTTTGATTGCCTTGCTGAAGCCTCTTTGCACTAATTGAGGCCGCAAAGGTAAAATGGGATATGTGTACCAAATGGCTTCCTCAACAACACACTGTATTTAGTTTAACAAAACTGTTACTGATTTTTTTGTTTATTTTACACTTACATTGTTACTCAATTAATCAGTCTAGTTAATAAAAAGAATATTGTTAATTTAAGGTAGGTTCATAAACAAGTTTGGGCTATCGACACTTTTTCGTCAATCATTTCTTATGTTTCACTATCATATCCATTATATTGAAGTAAATTCACTTAAATTATCTCGTGAGTTAGTTAAAACTTTATCAAATCAACAAATCCTACTTAAGAAGGCGTTGGCGAGTGAAAGAATGACTTTATAGATGCAATTTTCTTCTGAACCAATTAATTAAAGAGATCTCAGTCGGAGTGAAATTGCTATTGGCCTCTAATTTGGAGAAGGGTTTTTTTACATTAAAGCAAGCCATTAGGTATTCAATGGTTTTGCTTTTAGTTTTGTTTTCAGTGCTACCATAAAAGCTAATAGTGTATACTGTATTAATAAGATAGTCATGGTTTCTACGAAAATAAATCTTACGCTTCAAACATTTTATTATTCAGTTAATATATTTTAAAATATGTGGGTTTTAGTACAAACAGTAATGTTTTACTGTATTTAATTTATAAAACATTTAGTATTTCGCTTTGATTCGTTTATATGAGCACACATAAATTAAAAGTAAATTCTTGAAAATATGTACTCATTAAATATGATTTTTTTTTAAATACAAAGGCCGATTAAATATATTTTAAGCCTAAATGTATCTATAATAATAAAAGAAAGAGTCTGTCTGTCTGTGTGTGTGTTTGTCTTCGGATCGTAAAAGACCTACTTATACTGCCCTCAGAAATTCGAAATTTTTAAGATAGATTCCCTTTAATACCAACGTGTGCACCTGAGGCTTAGTTTTTTTTTATATTTGTTCCATTTTTAGAGAATTTGAATTTTCTGAAAAAATACATCACTTTCGCTCAAATCCGATCATTTTTTTCTCTTTCCTGATGCCATCGGCTGAAAAAATTAAATAAAACTTTTAACGAAAACATTTAAAATTCAAAATGTTTATTTTATTCTTTTGCTATTACTTTCAGAAACTAAATTCATTATTTGAAAAATAATTGACATGTTTCAAGTGAGGTAATTCTGCCAGTCTTCATTCCCAGTACTAGAGCTATTAGTGTTTTATGTCTTTATTTTTTCGCCAAATACGTTGCCAAACTCGCCAAATTATTAACTAAAATTCGCCAAATAGGCAATTTCTTTTATAAATAATTTATAATATGGTCGGTTGTTTGAAGGTCATTGTGTTAGAGCTGTATAATGGGTGTGGGTAGCTATATCTATTTTCTCGCCAAATTATTTCCCTAAACGCGCCAAATGAGCTAAAAGGTTTTATGTATTTATGAGGGAATTGTGATGGCATTTGTGAGTGCATTTTATAGCGTATTTTTCATTTTGGAATTTTAAGGCAATGAAACGGGATTTTATAATTTGTAACGAGCGGAAACAATAATAAATTTATGATCCTATAACAGGGTATATGGTACACATATTTGGAATCTATTTGATATTTTTTTATTCCGTGCGAAGAACGGGTATAAATTTGCTAGTACTTAATAAAGTTATGCCAATGAGTTTCAATCAGTGTCTATATATTTTCATTTTAGTGATACGCCTTAATATAGCTAGATTGCTTTGTTAATTTCATTAATCACCTAAATTACTCTTAATCTAATTACTCTTTTAATTCTGAAAGTATACCTATCAATGCTTTTTTAGATGACTCTTCAATAAGATTTTTTAAGAAGACTTTTTTCAATTAATTTACATACAAAACATTTTAAATTGTTTTACAGAATGCGTTTAACATTTAATTAGTTTATAATGCTACTAAGGATTTTGTTAACTATAAAATCAGTAATAAAAAGATTAAAATAGTTTATTTCCTTTAAAGAGTAAAAAACTAAATCCTACTTCTTGTAGTATTCAAGTTGCATATTTGAAGGCTGGAGAACAAAAAAAAATATATATATAAAATATATTTTGGTTATCGTTTCAAGTTCTAGTACATTTACTTTATATTATATTAATTTTACTAGTCTAATAATTTTATCTGTAAAATGTACCTTTATGTTAAAAATTTTATATGTTTTATGTTAAAAAGTTCGTTGTTTTAAGATTTTTTAATTTACTATGCACTTTAAAAATAAAAAAAAGCAGAAAATAATAATTTGCAAGTTATTAATAACAACAGTTTGACATTCACTTTTCACTCAGTTTACTTTAACTAAACCTATTCATCATACTTTAAAACAATTCTATTCACGAAAATAAATCTTCACACGCACATTTATTAATTTATTTACCTTTCCTCGAAACGTACTTAAAAATTAAAAAAACAGTCCAAATACCTACCAGCACTATCCCGAAAATAACTTAGCAATCCATTAAACTACAGCAAATTTACCCTAATATTATTTTAAATCATCCTAACTAAATCACGTCTCAACAAAGTCAACAAAAATTATTCATTTCAAACACGTCTCAACCAATCAACGCTGTTAATTCTTAAGCACTCGGACATAGTGCGAAGTTTAACCCGTCTCTTTGAATAAAACATAAGCAGAATTTATAACCCCTTTTAAGTCGGTGCATAAATTCCTCTCTTAATAAAGTAGCCCCCATCAGAAACTTTCCATCTGCTCTATCTACCTACCATCAGCAAATCCGTCTCTTTATTTTTTCTCTTCTTCTACAACGTTTATCTTTCCACACAGAAAAAAGAACTAAATGTTTTGGTGTGATAAAATGCTAAACATAGATTTTATTTAAGAATAGTTTTATTTATTAGCAATATGGGGTATTTGTAAAGACTTGTTAGATATCTTATAATGAAAAACAAATATTGATAGTAATTCGAAAAATAAATGAGTTTGTGGAAGTAGTTAAAAATATATTTCAAAAAAAACCATGAGGGATTACGCAAAAAAATGTAGTAGAAGAAATGTAGTAAGAAGAAATTTAGTTTTGAGTTTGGTTCATCTATACTCTTAAAAGCTTGGTGCTAGATTGAGCCAGAATCCTGGAACTTTCTAGGTACCACAACTATTTAGACAGGATTTTACCGATTTTTGTCTTTAAACCAAAACTTAGATTTACTGCAAAAGTGTTATATAAATGTTCAAAATGTGATGGCAAATAGAAAGTTCCTGGATTCCAATGAATTTTTTCACCAAAATTTTGGCTGTGTATTTCTTTTTAGAGTATACTAGAGTTATTTTATTAGTTCTTTATACAAATCGACGATCCACAATTTGATTTGTCACATTTTATTTGAGCCGTAATTTAGAGTTACGACAGAAAAGAGGCATATATTATTCATAAAACTTCAAATAATTCCCTAACTAGCAAGGGCTTTTACGTGGAAGCAAAGCCATGAGTTTAAGCCCATTCATTTTTAAACTTCATGGACGTCTATTAACACTGGTAAATGTTTAAAGTATTAAAATAAGTCGATTAAAGCTAATTTTACCTTCCAACATAAGATGCATTTCCAATTATAAGAAGAAAATGGATTTGTAGGAGTCGGAAAACCAATGACGTCACCAGTTCACCAACGCATAATGCTATCTATATCAATGTTGAAAAAGCAACACTAACTTTTCATGTGTTAGAGACTATACTAGAGTTGATAAGTTCAAATAACTATCAATCTTTACTATAGCTACCTACAAATGCCTAGGGTTTTTTAATAAATAAACACGCATTTTATAAAAAAAAATCATTCAAGTGCAAGTTACCCCTTTTACAAATTAACAATGATAGGTGTATGTCAGAGGGAACTGGGTATATAAGCCCAGTGGGAGTTATTTG
Source organism: Oedothorax gibbosus (assembly GCA_019343175.1). Taxonomy (NCBI): domain Eukaryota; kingdom Metazoa; phylum Arthropoda; class Arachnida; order Araneae; family Linyphiidae; genus Oedothorax; species Oedothorax gibbosus. Next base: position 18,776,376 of record CM033270.1, read on the forward strand.
GTGGCAGGTTGATTTAATAGGAATGTCCGAATGAATAGGACCCATAGGTATTGAGATACAGTTTACAGTGTACTGATCCATAGTTGAAGAGTAGTTTGAGCTATCTACATAAACAGTTTGTATGTTGAAGCTACCTGTAAAAAAAAGTGGTATCATGTAGTAGTTTTCTTAAATAACATGTGGGGCTGGGGAGCCCAGTCGGTTAGGCGCTCGCCTAGCATGCGAAAGGACCCAGGTTCGGGTCCGGGCATCGCCAAATAACTGCCGACCTATAAACGGCCCATGCAGCCAAAATGTCCGACGAATAATACCCGTGTAGAGGAGTGCACGTTAAAATACGCTCCAAAGTCCCAACGCTACGTACGATGTCGCCCTTAACGGTTGTGTTGGGTGCCAACTCAGGTGTCGGCTCGTCACTTGACTGTGGTTCTAAAATACGACGCCCGTCGCCAAAAGCCCTCGTGTAGCTCTAGTGCGACGATAATTCAAACTAAACTAAACTTAAATGGCATGTATTGGATTATTGTTATTAATAAAAATCAAACAGTCTAGGCAAAATTAGTTTCATAGAACTTAATTTTTATTAAAATAAAAAAATAATGACTTTAGTGGAATTTTAACTTAACTTACCAAAATTTATAGTTTTTCAAGCATTTTGAATCATTATTTCAGGATAAGGTTAGTTTTTTTAATATTGCTCTGAAACTTAAGGAAATTTTTAATTAAAAATTGCACTTCTAATTTGGTCATTGTTAAATTTAATGAATATAATTATTTTTCAATGCACGTTTCCAACTTTCATTTTAGGATTATTTTTAATTAAGTAGTACATTATTAATATTAAAAAAATCTCCTTTTTTAGTGAATCCTAACAAAAGATTGCAAATTAATACCAAAAGCTGTCATATAAAAATCCTTTATTTTTCGAAAACAAGAAAAAAAGGGCTTTCATTAGCTACTATTTAAAATCTTCCCAATTGCATTATATTAACTTTTTTAAATGCTTTGAATAAAGTAAAATATTATAAAAATTAAAATATTTCGCATATTTATCTAAAACTAATTTATACTGCAATTTTCATCCAAAATTAATATCCAAGATGAAATTAGGTGATTCCTACATTATTTCTTTACTTTTACGAAATGATAAACGCGTCATTAGAAAGTAAACTATACCAAAATTAGATATAAAGATATTTAACCCTTTCAGTCCCAATGATGCCATTTGGCATCATCATGTTTCTGATCATAATATTAAACAAATAATAGGGCTGACATCTATTGGGATTAATAAGAAATATTTTCTAATAGAAAAAAAGTTTGAAGAATCGAATTATGTGCTTTTTGATATCATAAATGGCTATAGACGATCAGATTTTTTTTTCTAAAAGGATAATGCCAAATTGTCATTGGGACTGAAAGGGTTAAGAAAGTCATCATATTTATTACACTTTTTTGTAAAATTAACTTGTTAAAATAATTCAGATCTATTAACCACTATATTTGCCATAGCCACCTTAGTTTTATTGAGCTACTTTTTGCATTAAGGAGAAAATAAAATAAGAAAGTTTCTCACCCCAAAAAGTAAACATTTTAGACATAATTTATAAGATTTTTTCAGAAAAACCAATTCAATTAAGTTTTAGTATATGGTATTTTTAAAATACTGTTATATTAAGGTTTTATTAGCTATAAAGTTTGTGCAATGAAGTAGGTTTAAAAGCACCATTTGCCATTCTTTACGAAATGTCTAGGTGGGAAGGGTTTGCCACTCTATGTAAGGGAGGGTTGACAACTGGACCAAGGCTCCCTAAGTGAACTAGTTATGAAAATCTATACATAATGTTTATCAAATACACAGTTAATAATAACGTATGATTATAACTTTATTAAGGTAATAGATTGATTATTAGTAATTGTATTTGTTTAGAATAAAACGAAAACACCAACTAAATCAAAATTATCATTTGTGAACAAATATCAAACTTTTTCTGCAAAAACTATATAAGTTATTAATTCAAGTATAATAACACTCCAGATTAATATTAAGATATTATCAGATTTTTTCTTTATCGGGGGAGGAGGGACGAACGAGTAGCTTTGAAAGTGCGCTTTGACTTTTACAGTTTGTGCCGTTAAAATAAAAAAAATTCAAACTGAGGCTTATATCTTGTGCATTTTAATGTGTGTACAAACTGAATAAAATATATTTAACATAACTATAAGAAATTATTGGTTATGGACAATATTAGAATTTTTAATTCATACAATACTAGAAAAATGTGTTACTCTAAATATTACGGTAAACATGATTTTTAAATGAGTTCCAGAGTGTTGAATTATAATATAGTTTTTTTTTACATTTAATGCTTACAAAATTAATTTGAAATATTTATTATTTTGCCCTTTAAAATTAGGCATTTTTGCATGGGCCAAGTCTCCCTTACCATGGGCCAAATCTCCCTTAATAAGGGAGACTTGGCCAAGTTTCTAAGTTTTAAAAAACAATATATTTAAAAAAGAAAATGCATTATTTATATTATCACTATTATATACTTGTTGCCAATAAAATTTCCTTTAATATGTGCTATTACATGAAATTTTTAGTGTAAATATAAAATTTATAAAAATAAAATTCTGAAACTATGGCCAAGGCTCCCCAGTCTCCAATACACTTATTAGAAAAAACACTAAATATTTTCGTTCATAATCCTAATATTTATTAATAAAGCTTAAATAAATTTAATAGTTTATGGTGAATAAAATGATGTTTATAAATCCTAACACCATCACAATGTCATCTTTAAAACAAAACCCTCACCAACAAAACAGAATCAAACATAAACTTAAAAATCACCCATTCTTTCGATGTCACCTCCGCAAAGCGTTATCATTTTTGTCACGTAAACAAGGAAACACAGAGCAGCGGCTGAAAACGAAAAGCCTTTTTTTAGATAAAAACCAGAGCGGTTAAATAAGATGGAAAGCTTGGCGACAAAATAAGTGAAGCCGGTCGCACTTATTTTGTCGCCACCGGGTGGTAGCCGCCAAGTCGATTTTATGCTCCCCAACAAACCTAAGCGTTTGTATATTACATCGCGTATAAAGAACAGCGAAAATGAAATTAACAAAGCGCTAGATAGTAGACCAAACGCATCATTAATATATTAATGAATAATTTTAACAAGTTGTTTCAACACAAATAATGAGTATTTGCCTAGCGGCAGGCAGAATTTTGAAATACAATGATTTTAAGGAGGAATAGGAGTAAGAGAGTTGAGTCTCGAAATCGAAGTCTTCTCTCTATGTTAATCCAAAGTAAAAAGACAATGTATCAGCCAAATTAACTTCGGCTGTGTTAAATATTTTTACCAAAGTTTTTTATGCATGTATGATAAATGTAGTTGGCCTACACAGTTCTATAATGCCGCTCTTTGAAATTACTTTGATTTTTTTTTCAATATATATTTTTACAACTAAATATTAAAATAAATCTCAAAAAGTGGATTTATAGGAATTTTTTATCCAGCTACATTCATCGTATAAAAAAAAACCATTTGGAAAAATATTCAAAACAGACGGAGTAATTTGGCTTAGAATTATTTTTTCTCTATTGGATTAACACAAAGAGAACACTTATAAGAAGAGACCTGACATCCGCTTCCATTCCCCCTTAACTTTTTCTTTTGCCTTTTCTTTGAAATACGTATAGTTTATCGTGGTAGATATTTTCGGCAACAGCTATCCCCTCTTAGAATAGCGCCAAATCAAACGCCAAGTAGTTTATTTGGACGCTCATGGCTTCACTAAGCAAACCAGTTCCTGCAAAGTTTTTCTTCCGCCATCATCTTCATTTTATTGAACCTCCGTGATAAAAACCCTCTCGCCCAAAACAAGAATAATAATAACAACCGCGGCCACACCAAAAATATTCCAATCTTTCGTATGAAGAATTTTTAAAGAGCGTTATGTATGAAGGAGAGACAATGGCAAGAAGCGGCATTTTTCCGATTTCCAAAACTCTGATAGGCCCATGATTTATGTGACGCAGGGCCTTTTATACCCGGGTGTTATTAATCATACGTGCACGTGGCTATGACGCAGCTCTTTAGACCGATGATTCTTGTCAGCTTCCATTTCGATTTCTTCAGTTTGACACAATTGCAAATAAATTTAAATTTTAAGTTATAAGCTTTTAAGTTAGAAGCCTAGAGAGGTCTTGTTAATTTAAAATAATACATTATGCAGGGTTACACACTATAGTGCATGTCATCCGGCTCTTGAATTATCTGCCCTAGCCTTTGCAACACATTATGGCCGATCCCCAAACAGGTGAAAATCATAGTACACAGACACACGTTGATTGGACATAGCCAGGGCCGGATTTCTAAATAGGCTAAGTAGGCTGTAGCCTAGAGCGGCGAATTTTTGGGGGCGGAAAATTTAACGACCAATTAAAGCGGCATTCGGCATAAAAAAATTATTACAAAGATACGAATATTTTTAAGAAAGAAAAAACAAATAATTTACATTAATGCGTAAACCGTAAACGTACATATAGTACTAATATCTCGTAGTCGCTGCGAGGGCAATTACAGCCCCTCCTCCCGGATTTCGAAGTTGAAAAAAATAGTACAACAGTTTTAAAAAATTCGCCTATTCAGCTTTCGATTTACTGAGTAAAGGGTACATAGATGATTCTAATATGTGTATCTATTTTAAAGAGAACATACCACCCTATTTTGCAGCTAACCAGCTACCTTTTCCCGAAGGGGGAGAATATTGTGACAGTGGCGGCAAATCAATTGTAGCCTACAAGCGGCAAATCTTTAAATCCGGCCCTGGACATAGCAATAGGTGAACCACACACATAAAAAATTTCTAGATTATTTTTGAAACAGATTAAACAAAAACAAAGTATCTGATTACCGAAAACAAACGTTGGATTACTAAAGGTAAAGTTGTCTAACAAAAAGGGTTTTGAAAATCAAGGAACTTTGGAAGCCAAAATCAACATATTGTTGGATAGAAACAAAGTGTTGAATCTGGTATCTCTGAGTTTTAATTAAAGGTTTGTTGAGATAGAAATACTATTTTTTTAGGGTTTGCTAACTTTATAACTCTTTGAGAGTGTCGATAAAATAGAAAACACATTTTTTCGGACACAAATGTCACTTGCAGCTGTATCAAACGGACACAGCTATTCGACGATTTTAGAACCCGAATAATAACCCAGATGGAATATTTTCTTCTTTTGTCATTCATATTTTGGGAGCTTCGTTTTTTTTTTAGCTTAAAATCCGTTTCCTTTTGTGGTGGTGTAACTATTGAGAAAAGCTCTTTTGATGTATGTTTAGGTAAAGAATAATTACAATAATAGCTTGTAGAGAGAGAAAATTTTGTTGCGAGTTTTAAAAATGATGAATTAATTCTAATTGTTGAACTGTTGATTGTGGTTGACGTACTTTAAGTGCTTGTAAGGAACTGAAAGGTTTGAGAATTTTGCTTGGTTACAGAGTAATTAGTATTTTAATTAAACTTTTGTGTTTAAATATTACACATGATTTGTATTTCCATCATTATATTCTTTAGAAAAAGATATTGGAACTTTTGTATTATTCCTTTCAATTTTGATTATAGTTGCTGATTTAACCAGTAACTTCCATTTTACAAAACATTAACTTTTATCATTTTTTTAATTAAAAAAATATTTTTTTCATGCCAGGTGTTTATTTTTAAATAAAAAAAAACTATAATGGTATTTATTTTTAAACGAAAATGCAAATGACAAACGCTTGTTAGAAATTTTTCATTTGGGTATTCCCAATTATGACCATCTTACAAACTGAAAAATTTTAAACTTTCCTGACTCTAAAGAAAGGCACGACAAAATCAAAATTTATTAACTCTCACGGTGAAACTTTTTCAGAATTTAAAAATATGTAAACCCTAAAAAGTATTTTTCACAACTTGTTTGTCTGCTTTTCTTTTTTTTCCGATATTTTTAGAAAGCTTTCAGTTCGCAATTCACAATTCAAATAAACAAGCTAGCTGATAAAACTTTTATTAACTAATTATGCATGCAATAAATTATGTTTGTTTTGCATGCATATTTTATTTAAGCACACTATTGTCGTAAAATAGAAAAAACAAATGATTTTCTCTTGGATATTGTATATTAAACACTAACTTTATATTTTACAAACAAAATATTAGCACATATTACATTGTGAAAGTGAAGTAAATTATTTTACATGTGTTACCATTCGGGGGTTGGGGTTACCATTTTCCAAGTGACGTAGTGAGAGTAGTTCACTCTGAGCAATCACTTATCTAAAAAAAATTATTTATATGTCTTGGAATTGTTTCTCGCTTTTGTGATTACTTATATCAGACTACTTCCATCACGTCATTATTTAATGCAGATGGGCCTTCTTTAAAGAAGGTGTTTTGTCCCATTCCGCCAGCGAATGTTTTAACCACTTCCATAAGGCTAAATCCCCTATACAGTAAGAAAAGAATGTAGAAGCATAATAGCTTCTGTAGCTATAGTAGAAGCATATGAAATATATTAGTGCAAGATAAATAAAAGAAAACAACATTTAAACTTATATTTTTCATTCCTAATACCTGTGATGCTTTTATTTTTCTGTATATAAATAGTTTGGTTGTATAAATGCCTTTAAAATTAAATAAAACTACAATGGATGCCGTATTTAGTATTTTATTTAATAAGTATTATATATTTTAATTGCTTGACAGCAAATACTAAACTACAAAACATAAGTGTTTAAGATAGTGACAGTAGCAGACTTTATAATAATAAATATATAAATAAAATTTATAATGAAGAAATATTCATCCAATTCTGTTGTTGCTTATTAATATTAAGAAAAGAACAAAATTCTTTTAAATTGACGAAAACAACTTAAATCTTTCCTCATAAGGTCGTGCATTTTAATGTTTTCAAAAATCAGAACTATTAGTATTTAAGAAACTAGTATAAAAGACTAAAATTAACTGCACTATCGTATTAAAAATAGTCGAATTATTTTATACTTTAATTCAAATTTCATTTTACATTGCTAAACAACAGAAATTACTACAAAACGGTTTTATAACGTAAGAGACTGAGCCAAAAATATTTTAAGACTTTGTATCTCGATTAGTACTCTATTAAAATTGCATCCCTAGCAAAATAATATATCTACTTCCAAACTTCTATCCCATTAAATGAAAACCTTTCAAAATAATAAGTTCTCCAGCAAAGGATTATTAATCTTTTGTTGTCTACTATAAACTTTCACTTTTCTTGCTATTAACAGTACACATTTATCCACTTCTTTGCGACTTTATAAGGTGGGTGATATCTCTTTTAAAACTAAGAATATTACGATTATATTAGAGAACACTTTCTATACGTTCCAGCTGTTTATTTCCTTACTTTTACGTATCAAAATTTTAATAGCTATGAAGAAATACAAGTGGAATTGTCTAGCCCTCCGATCGTTAGACCCTGGTTTTTCCATATTTTGTGCATCAGACTTCCTTACAATAAACTTAAATTTTAAAATTTTATAATTAGCATATTTATATTTATAATGTACTTTTTTCCTCTGGAAATATATTTAAGATCATCTCTTTCAAAATAAACCTGATTCTATTTTTTAAAAATATTTTATTTGATATAAATTAAATTTAAATTTTATGCAGTAAAAACAACCATACATATTTCCCATTTTCTGGCCGTACGGGAGACTAGTTGCAAAATTCAAATTCTTCAAGGTATAACTAAGGTATATCCAATAAGCTATATCTAGTTATGCTTTGGGTGAATTTCTGCATGAACTAAAACGAAGGGTCGAATTGAAATACTCACATTCTCCAAAAAATAACAAAGATGAAGGTTCCTGTCCATTCATTGGCAACTTCATCAAATTGAATTTGCGATCGTCAATGCAGAGCCCTATGTATTTTACTCATATTTTGTAGAATAAGAATTTTTTTAAAAGACCATTTAATGAACAGCTTCAAACTGAATTAAAGATAAAATTATTGTTATAACTAGATAGATAATAATTCAGTTAAAATTATCTATTCAAACTTCTTATCATAAAAAAATATATATGATTAAAAGAGGATGGGCACAAAATCGCTTTTCAGAAGAATGTATCATGCAATTGAAATTTAGTTTGCATTTTATTTTATATGAGCATAGTTAAGATATTACTTTACTTGTTTCTTTTGCTGTCTTCTTCTCAATTTGCGATTGATCATTTATAATGAAAACATCAATGTTCCTGAAATAATTAAAACTTAATCCAATCACAAAAGATAATAAAAAATATTCATGTCATTTTTGGTTTCTGATGAAAATATTAATTGGTATATATAATTCTCAAATTGCTTATACGATTAAAAAAACTTTTTTTGTTAAACACAGAAGTTTCAGTGCCTTTTTGGGTGTATTTTCAAAAAATTGGATACCCTTGAATTATAACATATACTACATTTATATTTCTACAAAATAAATTGCATTTAAAAAGTAATGTGGATGTAAAAATAATAATGTATGTTTTTAAACACACAAGCTATCTCATGTTTGCTCTTATTTGCGATAGTATTTTTAATTACTTAAAAAACAATATTAGGGCGTGAGTAACCCTTAGAAACTGGTTGAATAAAGCAATATTTTGTTCTTTAATATCCCGAAAGACTATCTCACTTTCCCTTGGCAGTTTCATCAAAGAGCGAGACATTGATTACGTTTCGCGATTCCATCTCCCCGAATGGTATCTTTCATATCACACATAATTACAAATACCATGCATTTTATATCTCCAATGAGTAAGGACAAAATCCTTGGCAAAAGACTGTCAAATCAAAGTATTCCACAGTAAGAATTAGTTTGGTAACTAATCAATAGATTACTTCCTTTATTTAATGTCCCGCCATACAAAGATTCTTGGAATATTTATTCAGCGTAAATAGTAAGACGTAGAAGATAAATGTTTAATTTTGATTTAAACAAGTATCGCAGTTTTGATTAAATTTCTTATTCAAATTCTTCGTAAAAACTTGGTTTTGATGGTTAAAATCTACGTGTCTCAGTTTTATCTTTTTTCTTTAAAAAATATTTTTGAAGCAAAGAAGTAGTTAAAAAAAAGTGAAAAATTCGGAATAGTTAAGAACTTTTCGGTAAAGTTGATATTAAAAAAAGTTTTGCTTAAAAAAAAAAGCTTGTGTTCAATAATTTATTTTAAATACACTTCGAAACCATTTTACACTTTAACGGTTTTAGTGGAACAACCTATTTACATTTTTCAAAACCTGTTATTTTTCAGGTATACTAAAATGTACAATTTATAACCGGATAAATATCAGTTTAGTCATTTTTTTCAGATGAAGAACTGCAGAGAACAGAACTTTGGAGAACTTTTCAGAACTTTATTTTAAAAGATTCAATTAAGAAAATTCGTGTTTTTTAACTTTTTGGCTTAATCCCGAAACGCGGTTATTATGACGGGTTCTGCAGCCTAAAAATAGTTCGCTACAAATGGGTTAACTAGTAATTATATGAGATGTGGGAAAGCAAAATCGGTAAGTTGCTGTTCTAAGACAACTGTGGTTCTAAATTACGACGTCGCCAATAGCCCTCATGTACCTCTAGTGCGACGATAATTTAACTCAAATAGTAATTATAAATCTGATTGCGTTATTTGACAGATAAGCAATTTATAGAAAATAACCAATAGTTTTTCTCATTCAAAAAATAAAAATTGAAAGCTTTAACTTCAAAAGTCACAGTCTCCACCATTTAAAATGTTAACAGAACCACAAAAAAGTACTAGTCTCATTAAAAAGTAAATTTTAAACCTAGTGAGAGATATACCTTTACATATTGTATTCAAAAAAATCAAATTCACTTCGGGTTTTGAAAGGGGACAAACTTTTTTTACGTGAGTTAAATGGCACATTAGTCCTTATTAAATTGCATTCTAGGGAATCTATAGAAATTTAATGAGAAGACTTTGTACACTGAAAAAAATTCCGAAAACATTTTCGCCTTACCTGAAATGTTTCTGAAAATAAGAGACCTCCTATGAATAGAATATTTTCCAACAGTCTGGAAACATTTTCTTTGTTTATAAAGTTCAGAAACTAAATAACTCTATACATGCGTAAATGATTTAAACCCATCACTGTCAATACGAACCGGAAGCGAGAAAAGAAAAACGCTACTTCAGCCAATCAGTGACCTTGTGGTTCCGGCGCCTGTTTCAAAATTGAAAATATCAGGAGTACGGAGGTTCGATTCCCATTTCACTGAGATCATTCAATAAACAGATATTACCATAAAATAGTTTTTAAAGCTTAAAAATGTTTTTGAACGTTTCAGGAAGAGGTTTCTGAAAAAAATCGAAAACGTTTTTTATAAAACAATACGCACCGCAGAGCTGCCCCAGATATTCAGGAAAGTTTGTGAATTATTTTAACAGTACAACAGGGTATTAACCCTTGCAATCCCAATGACAATTTGGCATCATCATTTTAGAAAAAAAATTCGGATGGTCTATAGCCATTTATGATATTATTAAAAAGCACATCTTTCGATTCTTCAATTTTTTTTCTATTAGAAAATATTTTTTATTAATCCCAATAGATGTCAGCCCTTTTATTTTTTTTAAAAATATGATCAGAAAAATGATGATGCCAAATGGCATCACTGGGAATGAAAGGGTTAAGCAGAGGTTACACATTACACTGCCTCATATGTTTGAACTATATCCAGATAACAATCTCCCTTGTTATACAGGGTGGCGCAAATAAAAGTGGCTACGGCCTGGAGCTACGAATGGAGGAAGATGCTTGGCGAGAAAATCTATTGAAACCGCCTAAAAGCTTTTAAGTCGGACTCATAAAATTATTCAAGCGTTCAATGGCTTCACTTGGCAAACCTGTTTTTTCATTGGTTGGTTTGGTTGTTACTAGACTAGAGTTGCACATGAACTATTGGCGAGTTCAGGTCTTAGTGCGAGCTGTGTAAGTTGCGTTGATCAAGTGCACAGATGAAGATGTCATAGTTAACGTCAAAAATTTGCTAAGCGTCTGTTGGGCTTAATATTGAAGAGATCAATGGCTTCACATGACAAAGTTGTTTTTACATTGGTTTTTGACTTGGTAGCATTTTTTTGTCTTATCCTTACTTCTAAGCAGGGCCACTTTTATTTGAGAAACCCTGTAAATGTCTGGTTGTCTTTCCAGCTTCCCCTTCAAAGCGATCTGGAGACGCCGGACATTGAGCGCACCCGGACATTCGTGACCAGTCCAGCCGAGAGCTTCAGTCACAGCAGTCACGCGGCAGTGGTCGTCAGGCAGAGGACTCCGGATGACCGCAGTCCGACATCGGTCAGCATAGCTATCCGGCACACTGACGTCTAGCACACTGAGCACATCCCTTCCTGACACTGTGCCAAACAAGACCGTTGCTCAACTGACGCATTTGCGAAGGTAAGACATAGAGTGGCGTTGACTAGTAGATAGTAACTCTACTATAATTGAAGAGCTTAGAGGAAGAACGTTCTGACATTTTTGAAAATATTGAGATTTTTGTGTCAATGAACATATCACTTACTTTTTGAACAGTGACAAGTTTTTTCTTTTACATAAAATTTAAGTTTAGTGTATTTTTACGGTTTGCATCATTTTCTCGTTTTCGCCTTTTTGTCACTTAGCACATTCTTCCACTAAGCTTTTCAATTGATGAGTCGTCTAGTTTCAAAAGCAGATATGTCCACATATGATTTAAAGTAGTTTTGTTCTGAAACACACAGGATGCAGTTAACTTTACTAAGCATAAACATAAAATTGTTTAAAGTTAACTGTAAACTTATCTGGTTTTAAAACTAGACGACTCAAACAGAGTCGTGACAACCTTGGTAATGTAGGCCACGTCCACCAAAGTCATTGATAGGGAAACAAGAGGCGGATCTCTACTAGCCTAGAGTAGACTTAATTGGCAATTTTTTTGTCTCGAGTTGTGATAGGAAGCATTCGTTGACTCTCCAAACCAAAAAGATGTCTTTGCTATTGCATACCATAAGTAAAATTCAATTTAGATTGTCTCCAGCTTAAACCGTTGCTATTAAATAATATCTAATCCCTTTTTGAAACCAGTTTTCCAACGAACAACCTATTTAAACATCTTAAGTATACAGTGCTGTCACAAACAATACAACGAATTTCCTGTTCCAATCATTCCCACACGAATATGGCTTTTATCTGGACATGTTTTGAGCATCATACAATTTACTTTACACATACGGTCGCCTTTTTCGTCAGGAAAGTGTTAAATAAAAAAATTAAACACCATGTTCATGCTTTATATTCAGAAAAGATGACGGTACTAACCGGACGGAAAGAGTGACGAAACAAAGTGTTTTGTGTTCGTAAAATTGGGGCTATGATAATGGTGATTAAAGTTTGACTTCTAACTTTTGTAATTTTTCCTTGAATGAATTTTTAATTGAATGATATTTTCAATATTTTTTTTTCCTTTAGCAGTTCAACTATTAATCATATTTAATATATATTTTTTATTATTTCAGATTGTGAAATCTTCTGTGAAATGCTGATTTCATGAGCAACTTCAGCGTTGTATGTACATAACTAGAGACCAATGATTTTGTGATAAACTCGTTTGAAAAAAAGGCGACCTTAACATTGTATCATAGTTACCCTTAAAAGACTACACATAAAGCAATTCGAAAATTCTACAAATGAAATTGGTGCTTTTTGAGTGCAAAGACAAAATCAAGAGAAACTGATCACATTCTAAAATATTATTTAATATGTCATTGTCAATAAATCATTGTCACCATAATCAATGTAATAATATGTTGAAAGATGGAAAATTTATTTCATTTAGCAAATGTAATTCTATCAAAGAACTTCCGAGTGATAATATTACCCTGTTTGACAATATGTTTTAAGAAAGTCAATAAATGGCAGTACATGTTGAAATTTGTCGACATCAAAAAGGGCTACTTGCAATTGAAGAATACAGGGGAAAATCTCTTTCATCAACAGAGAATCTGTCTGTATTGAGGTCTGCTGGCGACTAGTGGCGATCAGAAACCGGTTTGTCCCTTGGTTATTCTTCACGGTTCAATCGTCAGACTATCTACTGGCGTTAATCTCGATCATAGGGATAGAAACCCTTGCTCAGCGTGATAAGAACCAAGGCGAAACTGGTTTCTTCACATCAGTTTAGGCGATGACTCGCCATCTTCGCCAAGCAAACCTGATGCAGATTTCCAAATTATGTCCTTTTGTCCTATTGAAGTACGTAATTAGTAAAATAAGTCTCTTTAAGAGCAATGAATCCAGCGTATATCTTTAGTCGATATTTTTTTTACATCAACAAGACGCTAGTAAGTCATTAATTTCCGTATCGTTTTGCGTTTCGACGGAACATGTACGCAGAAAAGAGACACAATGCTTACGTTGTTTTGTCGCGTCAACACCTTCTTCAGAGACGGCCTCTGCACCACAAGGGCTTGGTTGAAGTTGTCCTATCTTACCAATCATAAAAGTGAAAAAGCAATGTCAAGGCATTTATTCAACAATTTTTAGGTACGTTGTTTAGTTACGTTGGACCAAGAATCTTAAGGTCCGTAGTTCAAACCCGTGTTCGAAAGTTTATTATTCCTCGGTAGTAGAGTGGTCAAAATCCCCGCCCGACACGGGGGGGGGGGGGGGGGGATTTAACTTCCAACTAGGGGAAGTAATTTTTTTTCTTTAAACTTTGTCTGTTAAAAACAGCTTTTGCGTTAAAATTACAAATTGTTCGTAAAAAATGAACATATTTTCACTGTAAATTATACTGAACTTTCCAAGCATACCAAATGACTTTTTTTTACTGCAAAAATAAGACTTTTTTACAGTGTGGGTATGAATGCAATTTTGACTTAAAGGCAGGATTTCACGATTAGATGTATGGCGTCCGATATGGTAAAAGGTTATGACACAAACTCATTGAATCACTTAGGTTTGCCTACTTTCCGGATAGGTTGTTCCTTACAACAGGTCGCATGCCAAAAGTTTAGCCTCAAAATAATGTACATTATTTTTAAATGTATTTCTATAGGCATACCCCAAAAGTACAACGTTTAACAGTTTAGTGCAGGATTGCACCAGAATTCTGGAACTTTCTAGCTGCCACCATTATTTGGAGCGTTTATTCACAACTTTTGCGGTGTATCAAAGATATGGCTTTACGACAAAATTGGTAAATTCATGCTCAAAAGAGTGGTGGCAACTAGAAATTTCCAAGATTCCGGTGCAATTTTGAGCCAAAATTTTAACCATGTATTTCTATGGGCAACTTCAATTTAGTCGGTGATGATATGGCTTGCATCCAAACGCAGAAACCAATCCCAAAAATGATACCAGGTACAAGTTCAGCGTTTTTTGCATTTATTAGTTTCATTAACGCAATTGAAAATTACGATGACATTTAGCTAACTGAAAGACAGAAAAATCAATTTATTTAAAAATTATTTCGGTCAGAAGTGTAAAATATCTTCTAGTAGGAAAAGTAAATAGTTGAGAAAATAAACGAGTTAATTGTTTATTTAACGTAACAATCTAACTAACTACCCCTATAATTAGAAGTAAAAATACTCATTTATTATGAAATGAAAAAAGGCTTTAAATTAGCGTGATTATGAAGTCAAAATTCGAAATGAAAGTGAAGAGATATAGATAATTCGTTAAAGTAAAAAGAAAAAAAGTAAGAGCACCAATTAATTTTCTTTTTTTTTCTTTTACAATACACTGTTAAATAGTTGGTGCATGATTGCACCGGAGTCCTGGAACTTTCTGGCTGCCTCCACAATCTGAAGTGTTGATTCACCACTTTCGCAAAGCATTAAAGCTATGGTTTTACCAAAAATTTGGTAAATTCACGCCAAAATGGTGGTAGCGGCAAGATAATTCTAAGATTTTTTTAAAACAGTGTACAAAAATATGGCATTTAACAGACGAGCATAGCATTAAGAATTAAATTTTAATCAAAGTTAAGAATAATGAATGATAGAATGTGTACAAATTATATTGCCTTTTTTTCACAATAAAATGTTAGACTATACTTGCACAATACAAGAAGCCTAACTAATCAATTTTTTTATAAATAAATTACTCAATTACTATGCTCAAATCAAAGAAAATAAATGAAATTACGCAGAAATTACTATCATTCACGAAAATTGTTAATTAAAACAGAGTTTATACAACAAGTTAAACACTAATAAAAACTAAAACGTTGAAAAGATAACAAATATATATTTGTAAAAACCATTTGCATGTATTGTATCCTGTCCAGAAGTATCTATGTGTTTCCCAAAGTTCAACAAGAAACTTTGAATGGACAAGTCGAACAAATTATACCAGTGATGATTGATAGTTGGCACGAATTGAGTTCTGGATTTTATTTTTCAACAATCGTTGTAATTCCTGATACGTGAATAAATGTGTTGTCTATAAATCATTTGTAATTAGAAATTTGTAATAAAGATGTTAAACATTACACAACTTTAGGTTTGTCTTCTTGCTGTATTTTACGTCTACAAAAATGTACATCAGCCGAAAATCGGAATATTTTCAATGGTAACCTTTTACTTTGTATACTGTGTTTTGTCGCCAGGAAATTCCGTTTATCGCCAAAATTCCGTTTGGCAAGATTTACGCCCTCCAAATGGAAGTTTATTATACCTTTTTATGTATTTATTTTACGTATGATAATGTGAATTCACTTCTTCCAAGGACAAACTGGGAGCTCGGGAGCCCAGTCGGGTAAGGCGTTCACTTTGCATGCAGAAGGTCCCAGGTTCTATTACGGGCATCGCCAAAACATCTGACGACCTATAAACGACCAGTGCAGCCAAAAATGTCCGACAATTAATACCCCGTGCAGGGGGAGTGCACTTTAAATATGCTTCAAACACTCAACGCTGCGTACGATGACGCCCTTAACGTCGTTGGTGCTACCAGTGTCGGCTGTCACTTGACTGTGTTCTAAATACGACGTCGTTAAATACGGCGTGCAGCAAATGTCGACATTATACCTGCGGGGTGTGACTTAAATATGTTTCAAACTCAACTGCGTACGATGACGCTACGTGCGTGGTGCTATCAGGTGTCGCTGACTGACTTGTAATACGACTCGTTAATACCTTCGTTAGCTCTAGTGCTACGATAATTCAAACTAACCTAACCAAGGCCAAACTGAATCGAGTATCAGGCACTGAACTGAATTGAAACTCTGGAATGAGCATCGTAACGCTCGCTAATAGGGTCGGTGAAGCCTGGCAACCCTGTAAGAGCAACCCAACTTTTGCCGCCAATCCTATACTTTACCTGTTAAAATAGGTATTTTAAACCAACTTTTTCAATAATTTTTCAAACAGAAAATTGATATGTTATTGCTTTAGGAGGTTCTTTATAATGAAGTTTCGGAAACATGTACTTTAAAAAAATAGAATTGCATGAACAATCTTTAAAACTTAAATTCCTTGGAGTACTATTGTTGGCGAGCGATTTTGACGATCCAATGCAAACTGTCAAGTCGTGTCAATTGTGATCGGCGAATTCATGCCAAATGTGGCACATATTCTCCCTAAAGCTGTCGCCGAGTGACCCAAAAATAGGCGTCACCAGCTTTTCATAGGATGCTCATTCCAGAGTTTCAGTTCAGTTCAGTGGTATCAGGTCTGGACATCTAAATTATTTATCATTATTTTTAAACTAGTCGTGAAGAAAATTGTTCCGCCGTGTTTCTGGCATCACATTTGAACTTTATCAAAGAGTTCTATAGTAGGGCCCCCTATATAGAACTCTTTGAACTTTATTGGACCGGTATTCACCATACCGAACGCAGCCGACCCGGCGGCGCAACGGTTGGGGAGCTAGCATTTGGAGCCTCTGGGTTCGGGTTCGAATACCGGTAAGGCATGGATGTTTGTGTTTGTCGAGTATATGCGGAGTACGTGCTTGTTAAATCTGTTGGGTCCGAAAGTCCTGTGGGCATTTATTGCGTAGTTTCCCACGGGTACAGGTCCCTGGAGACTATTTCCCTCCCCTTCAGGGACATGTCTAAATTGTGGAGGTAGCGATAGATGGCAGCATCTGTCTTATATGTGTGTGTGTGTGTCGTGTCCGTACTTCTTGACGATGGTTTATAAGCGGGTCTTTGTGACCAAGCACACAAGCCTGAGTATATATGTCCACCAACCAACCGAATGCTTCTCGAGTGAAGCGTGTAAAATCATTATTATTAATTCATTTCGCTCATTAGATAACAAGTTTCACTGCTTCTCTCAAGTGGCGCTTTCAAAGGTACAGTCCTTTCCATACGCTGGCATCACGTAACCTCTTATTGTCGAGGCATGAGTTAATATTTAGTTTCGAATTGCTTCTTCATTGTACCCCATCCATGAGTAGAACTTGCGCAAGGTCACCGAACAACCAATTATAAAAATTGCTGCACATCAAGCATGTGGAAAAAAGTTATGTACATGTGACTTCCAATAAATAGCTGCTACATCAAACTTTCCTCTTCCGACTCGTGTAGCTCTAGTGCGACGATAATTCAAACTAACCTAACCTCATCCTATACTGCCCGAACTCTTCACTTGAACAGGGTTATAAATAACGAGGCGTAATTGGCTGTGTTCAAGCTCCTAATAAGGAAGGCTAGAAATAGACAGACGGAATCGATTAAATTACCCTCTACTCTCTGATACTGCCAGACTGCTCACTCAGTTCTGTGGCTTGAACAAGATATGCAATCTGATATTTAAAATTTATCTAATGTTTAGTTAATGCCAAATAATGCATTAAATATAATATCCTTCTAAACAATGCTTTCAATTTTATTCCAACTAAAGAAGATCTTCGAAACTTGATCAGGGTTCTGAAACTAAAAAAGTAAGTTCTTAAATTTTACTAACTAGAAATTGGATGAAACACAAAAAGATAAACATTGTTGATAAATAAAAACAGTTCATAATTTTCCGCAATTTAAATTTTGAAGAATTTACTCAATCAACCTCCTAAACCTTTCGACTCATTAAAATCATCCGATGTGGTACATTTGTTTGGTCTAAATTGCAACTTCAAATATCTGGAAAAAATGTCTAAGGAATTATCAGAAACCACAGAGACTTTCTTGATAACTCTGGTTTTATATTGGCGACGCTTTAAGAAACGATTAAATTAAGGTCCTAAAGTATATAGTTTAAATTTGACACCTTTTGAGAAGGTTCGTGCCTTAAGAAATAACAGTGGAAGATCCGAAAAATATGAACTACTACTTGAACTATAAAAGAAAACGATTAAGTTGTAAAAGAGAACAATGAAATATGTTTAACTTTTTTTTAAAGAAAAAAAACCCTTTCATTCTTGAAGAAAATGCTGTTAAAATGCTAACCGCATGCTGCATAAAATAAATTAAAAAAGAAAATTTCTATTTTGCTCCTTTTTCTCTCCTAAATATGATAAGAAAGTTCGTATTTTTCAGAATAATGAGTTTTTTATTTTATAAATGTATCAAATTACTAGGCATATTAACAGTTTGATAGCGTGATTTGTTAAAACCGAGTATAGTTGCTTTTTAGAGATTTTTAACTAAATCAATACTTATGCGGGATTTTTCATACCCAGGTGTCGGCTCTTAACTAGATTGTGGTTCTAAATTATGACGCCGGTCAAAGTTAGTCCTAGTAAATAAATATACGGGGTTACAATGTCAGATATATAATATAGAAAAGTATTAGAATAAAAGACTTAACTTTTTTCCCTAACAATTGCTAATAAAGCCTCGGTTGCCTATAGCTACCAAAAGTGTAATTATGAACAGAAGCAAACAATTATTGGTTTTAGTTTCAGATGAAAACTTGATGATGAGTATTGTTGTTTTATGCAGCATAGTTTTAACCGAACTTCAACTAAAAGTCTATGTTTTTGTAGTTTCCATCTGTGTTAGTTCAAAAATAACTTAAATATATGAGAATTGTTTACGTACCGTAGATTTCAACTTAGTTTTTTTTCGATATATTCGGTTTATTAAGTGGAGTTTCATTCCAAGTAATGTTCGTCCATATTATTGGTATGGCAAGATGTATGTAAAATGTAGGATATATACAAATTAAAGTTCATATTTGAAAAGGCAATTTTCATGCGTAAGACTGCTAATAAAAATACGTATTCTTTTATTTTGAAATTTTTATGCGACATATTCTTTTCACACTATTTAACTGAATTTTAGCTTGAATGAATAGTAAATGAAATATACAGAATAAAGCAATACTGTAATTGTAATCACATTTCATTACACGTTATTACGAGAAGAAAATAGTTAATTAAGTTGGATGCTTTAGAGGTATACAATTTTTTATTATTATCGGTGGAGTCAACGCTCTTCATTTATCTTCTACTTATTTTAATATAATGTTTTTTCGCGCTTTTGTAATTATCTTTTCTCTTATTCATCTTATGAACATTATCAGAAACAAAAGTTCTTACATTTTTTTCTCGTTTTTGATCAAATTATTTCCAGGGAATTCCAGCAAAAACATTTTGACTAATTGCAGAAATTATTTTACGAATTAACTATGCGACGTTTGTTAAACGCTAAGAATTATATTGCACACTAAATATACTGTATAAATTTACTTATATTTCGAAAACCTTTATGTAATTCACTTTTAGAACTTCTGAAATATTTATGTGTATTTCATTTTTAAAAACTTGCCTTATGTTTCTTGTATTATAGTACTTCAAGCGTACAATTCTAAAAAATCATCAGTCATAAGTTGTTAAGAATTTGTGTCGCAAAAATTACATTATTTTTTAACCATTTGATTATGAAATATGTAGTAAATAAAATAAAGACTGCTTGATCGGCAAATCTGATAGTTTTACATCTATAATAATTCTTATGTTTTTCAATATAATTTAAACATTTCAAATTTTTATTCCCAAAAGCTTAATTCAAAGCTTAAAAATAAAGTAATGATAAACCTTGGAATTCATTTATTAGTACCGAAAAGAAACGAGAAAAGTTTGAAAATAGAAGTTAAAATTCTATGGTGCAAACAAGCTTTTGTTAGTGCTTGTATATACTTTAATTAAAAATTCTTGCAAGATTTTTATTAGATGGTTAAATTTAGAAAAATTTCTTTTCTTCACTCACCACAACTGATTTTAATTTGACAAACTCATTTTCTTGAAAGAAGGAAACTAGTTTTTTATTTTAAAGAAAGTGTTTGAAAGCAGTACTATAAGAATATACTGGCATTCATTTTATTTTTTTAAACTTTGGTCTGAGGAATCTAAAATGTATTTTGGTGAATGTAAATTATTTGTATGCATATTTTGGTAGTTTTTTGAATATTTCGATGCCATTTAAAAAAATTTTGGTTATATATTTGCACAATAAAATATAACTCGATTAAATTCTGGACAATCTGTCAACCTTTGGGTCAGTTTTAAAAAATTATAGATTTTTTTTATGAACAACCTCTCCGTTTTATAACTTTGACATTAAAATAAATGATTGTTTCTCTAAAGACTGTAGAGTAGCAATACGAAATTAACCTTAATGCTTTTTAGTCACTATCAAAAACTTAAGCGAAACTTAATATAACCCTTTGTGAGTAAAATTTTCATATAATATATAATAACTATTTTGCCATACACTTTATGATATTAATATTCAAACTCATTAACTGTACAATATACAAATTTTGTACAATTAAGCAAAGGAAGAGGCAGATTATTTTCAATAAATTGAACAATTACACTGTCCAATTGTTGTTAAAAATGGGGTTGAGAGTTGTGTATCTATACTTAAAATAAAAAAAAAATCCACGAGTTTCCTCGTAAACACAAATAACGTGTAAGTTAATTAATAATACTTCTTAAAAATACTGTATTAATTAATTTTAACAAATTGTTCCCACACTATTAGTTACTAACAACACTCGAACAGAAGTAATTAAATCGTGAATAAATTTTTACAAACAAAATTTACTTTAGTAATGTCATTAAGATATGGACATAAAAGATGGATGATTTAAGCTACAATTGAGAATCTTTAAAAAGATAGTAATTATCTTAAAAATTCATAGCTAAAAGCTCGAAGAACTCAAATAAAAGTAGTTTGACTAGATACACATTAAACTTTTCAAAATGAATTCGATTGCAAGTTCCCAATTATCTAGATAAATGTTCAGTACAAAATCTAATTAATTTTGATTTTTTGAAAATATCTAATAAGTGAAATAGGAAATCCACTCTGTGTATCTAAAATGTGAAATAGGAAATACACTCTACATCTACAATGTGTTTCAAAAGTAATGATGCAAATTTATAATAGGTAACATCGAAAAGTTTATTTTTATAGAATAACAAAGCAATATGTGGTTTAAAATTGTATAAAAGATGCAATAAATTTTACCACGTAATGTCAATTTAAAAAACGGTAGTCGAATTTTTATAGCTAGCTTAAATACTATTGAAAACTTAAAATTATATGCTTTCTTTGTGCAATTATCTCTTGATGAATTCCATTAGCTAATAATTTTCAACTACTATCTTAAGTCCTAAATTGTCCAAATACTTACCCAAGCCCTATAGATGTGTGAAATCTTATAAGTCAGTTATTCAGTAAAGAAATTACCTTAAAAACAACGCCAGGTTTTATTTCGATAGAAGCCCATGGTTAAATATTTTTAATGGGATTGACAAATATTCCGTGTGATTCAGTGAAATGACTACTTCCTCTTGAGTACGTATAAAATATATTCTTCGAAAAAGTTCTTCTCTTTCTTTACAAATACGAAAACATAATTATATTTTACTAACAATAGTCATAAAACTTGTAAATATTTTTCAGAAAAGTACAATGTATGTCCCGAACAATTTGTTTCGTTTTAAAGGATTTACAGATCCTCTGAACAATTGAAGAGCTTACACTGGTATTCACCAACTTGAGTTGACTTTTCTCCGGTCCACTATCCACTGATTTCAAGATTTTGATTGGTCACATCAGGACTTAGTCCCCGATTTAGTGTTATTTGTAGTTTAATCTGGATTGGTGAATAACAGTCTTGGTAGAAGAAACTGCTAAATGACGTTTTTGAAAAAATTGAAATTTTTATGTCAATGAAAAAGTTATTCCCACCTTTAAAGATACCGAATTCCCCCTTTTCATTAACTTTAAAGTAAGTTTATTCTTTACCTTTTGTAAGTGCCGTTTTTAACGTATCTCAGTGCAAACGAAAAACTTAAAAGAGCATTTTCTCGTTTTCGCCTTTTTGTCACTTAGCACGCTCTTCCACTAAGCTCTTCAATTACCAGATGCTAAGACTCTATTCCACTTATTACTAGAATCTTCAAGTTCTAAAAAAATTACAAAATTGTGTTACTTTATTTATAATTTTGAGACAATTTATTCTTAAGAAATTTGCCACATATTTCAAGCATATTACTCTATACACTATAACATGACACGGTTTTGGTAAATTATTCCACGTACTTTTTCTTCTCTCCGCTTCTCCAACGCTAAAGTACACTTCACAAGTGTGTACCAATACAATTATGAGGCTCATGCATTGTTTTTAATTAAATTTTAAAATTATTCTGTTAAACGTAAAATTATAAAGTAAGGAACTATTAATTTTAAGAAATGTTATCTTTTATCAAAATAAACAATTCATGAAATTGAAATTCTTAATATTCACTTACTAGTTTTAAAAATTTCTAAAGGTATAGTTGAACAATTATGTTTTCTATGCAAATATATCACTTCCCTAAATTCATTAACACCTTTTTTCCATTCTAAATCACTAATTACATTTCGAAAATTGACATAAGCACGAAATATACGTTTCAAATATTTACGAATCACGTTTTTATTAATCATAACTTCAATAAGTTGATTAACTTTCAAAAACCTACAGTAGCTGTTTTTTTTTTAAGTTCCCAAATGAAACACATTAATTACCATTGCCTATTTAGGCAAATGAGTCAGTTTCGTATTGCCAATTTTATGGCAGAGCCATCGTTAAGTTCAATGGTCCAGAATCCTTCTAATAAATACTTGAATTCGGCAAAGTTGTAACTGACACATTTTTTGAAAATTACTTTTCCTGGGGAGCCTTGGCCATGTTTTCAAAATTTTATTTTTATAAATTTTATTTTTACACTAAACATTTCATATGGTAGCACATATTAAAGAAAATTTTATTGGCAACAAGGATATAATATTGTAATATAAATAATGCATTTTTTTCTAAATTCATTGTTTTTTAAAAGATAGACACCTGAGCCAAGCATCCCTTTATAAGGGAGGCTTGGCCCATACAAAAATGCATAATTTTAAAGTGCACAATAATAAATATTCCAAATTATTTTTGTAAGAATTAAATACAAAAAAATTATATTATAATTCGACACTCTGGAATCATTTAAAAATCATGTTTACCATAATTAATATTTTGAGTAATACATTTTTATAGTATTATCTGTACTAAAAAATTATAAAATTAGCCATATAAAGTAATTTTTTTAATTATGTTAAATATATTTTATTCAGTTTACACACACATTAAAGTGCAAAAGATATAACTTAGTTTGAATTCTCTTTTTATTTTAACGGCACAAACTGGAAAGAGTCAAAATCAAAACTTACCTTCAAAGCTGCTCGTTCAGTGCCCCCCCCCCCCAAGAAAAACTCAGATAATATATTTATATTAATTTTTAGTATTATTTTACATGAATTAACAATTTAGTTTTCGCCGATATTTGGTCATAACTGACACGTTAGTTTTGGTTGAAGTTTTGGTTTTATTCTAAACAAGTACACATATTGATAATCAATCTATTACCTACATAAAGCTATTATGGTACGTTACTGTAAACTGTGCATTTGGTAAACTTTATTTATAGATTTTCATAACTAGTTAACTTAGGGTGCCTTTGTCCCGAGTGGCCAACCCTCCCTTACGGACCTTATGTAAAGTGGGCCAAGCCTCCCCACCTAGCCATTTTGTAAAGAATGGCACATGGTGATTTGAAGCCTACTTCATTGCACAAACTTTATAACTTAAATAAAAAATTTAATATAACAGTATTTATAAAATACCACATACTTAAGCTGAACTCAATTGGTTCGTCTGAAAACATCTTACAAATTATGTCTAAAATGTTTACTTTTTGGGATGAGAAACTTTCTTTTTTTATTTTCGCCTCACTGCTAATAAGTAGCTCAATGAAACTTTGGTGGTTGTCTGCTGACAACAGTAGCTTTAAGTACCATCTATATTGTGAAAATGCTAAAATATTTTTAAATACTGAAATTTAAAGGTAGCCCAAGCCTCCCTTATGGCCAAGGGTCCCCAGGTTCCCTTATATAAGTATCGATAATGGTAAATTTCGATAATTAACACACGTTGAAAACAAGAGAAATAGTACAATGCTAGAATATTGGAGGGTTGGATATTAACACTAAAATTCAAATACAGCTAATTTGTTAATGTATAATGGGGTACATTACTTCCATTGGAAGGTATTGTCGTATCTATACAAAAATGATTTGGACCAGTGCTTTGAATGCGATATAGCTTCTATCTATAAGAAACTATGCTAAAAATTGTGTCATGTCATTCTTGAAAGATACGGGCAGATCACCACGAGGTTTTACCAGGACAATGATATCTACGGTGAAATTTTTAGTCTTGCACCAAAGTTTCTGGTTTCTTCAATTAACTCCGGTATGAGGTTACTTAATGGATTTCATTTCACAAATTCACATAAGTCAGAATAAACAATTGGAAAAACCACGCGCCGTTAAGTCACAACTACGTCAAATTTTGCCTTAAACCCTACAAACAATCCCCTCGGAAGCTCATTTGCCCAAACTAGAATGGGCACGCCTATGGTGGCGTCACATCTTCGTCCAACACTGTCTTCTACCCCAAAACAAACCACGCTTCCACTCGTTCGAGTTGTCCATTACCATTTTACGAACAATTTAATTCATTACTTTAAGTCTAATCAACTACAACATATAAATTTATAAACACATTTCTCACAAAACGGTCATTTTTTTTCAAGTGGGAGAAGTGGCCGAGTGGTAAGAGATTTATCTATCGTGTTTCCAACTACTGTAGGTTTACATACGGTTTCTGGCATAGATTTTTGTAGTCATTTGGAAACGACTTTAAAAAATCAGGGTCAGAATACGAAATATACATTTTCAAACCAATCCAATTTTTTCAAACCATGCAAACCAAATATTGCTTGAAAAGTCTAACGCAATTCTGGCGCGCATAAAACACCCAAACTAAATCGGTCCGAATTAAGAAGGCCGGCCACATAACCGTTAATCGTTTATTTGACGGTCGATTTGGGGCATATCTTCTTACCGCACGGGCCATATTCATCGTACCGTTTGCTTGCTTTCATCATCAACTAGGGAGGAATAAAGAAGATGGAATCTCAGCCTCAACAGCTGTGGCATCCTGGATTAGGTTTATAAAAAGGTGCTTATAAGGAGGCATTTTGCATGGGGGAAAAAACGGGAAGTTTATGCTCTTAGCAGTGTTGATCAGAAGGTTGAGCTTGGATATATTAATGTCCATTGATTAAGTTCAAGTGCTTAATAAGAAATGTATTTATTTTAACGATTATGTTTATTCTTATTTCCTCCTAAATATGTGCATTGATTAAGTTTAATTCACAGTTTAAGTGATGGTAAAATATCGTAATTATTTTTATGAGTTATTTATCTGTTTTAAGCTATTTTTTATTAAATCAAGTGGCTTTTATATCGGCATATATCTGGCTTAAAGTCATTCTATGTAATAGTATATAAATATACATTGAACAAGATACGAGAGCATTAAAAAATATGTATGTTTTTGTTAGTTTTTAAAAAGTTTGGCTATGCTTTTTAATTTACTGCTACAGAAATATGGAGCATTAAAATCCATAGTCATTTTTTATTTATGCATGCATCAAAATTCGAAATAATTCTTATTTTTACATTTATTTAACTGCTAGTATAATAATACAGTACAGTAAAATATGTATTCTACTTGTAATAAAGCTATAATCGTAATTAAAGGCTTGTACATTTTGGAAAAATTCCTAAACTTATTAGATATTACTGGAGTAAACATTATGCAATTTAAGACGGTAACAATTAAAGAAGATTGTTAGAAAACCTTTCTTTAAAGCTAAATAAACATTTACAACGCCTGTTTGGGTTTTTAAAATGGTACTTTTATACTTAATTTGGCTCATGTTTTGATCACATCTAAGCTGAGTCATATCCTGATAATACACATACAACCATGCAAACAACACTCAGCAGATGTATATTTAAACACATTTGAAACATTGTATTTGAAATTGAAACTAGAAAAATTATTCAATTTATTGAAATATGCGATAAAAAAGCTCATATTTGATACAAATCATAATTCCTGGTTGTATTACTAGGAACTCTAAAAATATTTGCATTTCAAAAGCTAAACAATTTTGAAAACATAAGCGTTAAATCTATTCCAGTATGATTTTGTATTTATTTTTATGTTTGTATTTGCTTTAGTATTATATGATTCTTTCTAAAAATAACATTTTATCTATACTTGGATTTTGATGTATATATTTCACTTTTTTTCCCTGATACACGCACAGTAAAAAGTAAAATAACGTTTTTAGTCAATATTCGAATTCGAGTATTTCGAATATTTTATACAATTTAATCTATATTTTTATACAATTAACTATGATTCTAATTTTGTATGTTATTTTAACGAACATATTTTTAGGATAACATTTTTAGTAATTAATGAAAAAAACTATTGTTACAAAATTTTAAAAAAAATCAAAGGTTACTGTAACTATTAGGTTAGGTTAAATTATCGTCGCACTATAACTACACAAGGTTATACTGTAACTATTAAATTAAATATATTCTATGAATTTTAGAAAATTTCTGGCAAAAATTAATTAATAAATCTAAAAATGTTATAAAGAACAATATGTAGTGAAATCTATTACAATGTAGCGAATAGACTAGAATGTAAGACCACAGATTCACTGAGATTGTCCTTGTCAAGCTTGTAGCAACTCTCGTTAGAAGATTACCCAAACATAAGATAAGCGTTATAGTAATGGCAATTATTCGATTCAGATTTCATTTATCGATTTTAGTCTGCTCCGATCGTAAATGGGAATCGTGAAAGTTTTTAATAAGTTATGTACATAGTGCCGCCAAGCCTCTGCTGTGGTACTCCGAATGTCTGATTCAGATTATTTACCGGAATCGTAAATGCTTTCTGACTTTCAGATTTTTTTTTGTGTCAAGTGGTTTGTTATCTGGGTTTTTTTTCGATTTCATCCGCTTTAATATATTACACAATTTATGTCAATTTGTTCACGTTACAAGTTCCATTTCTAAACCTTGCTTACCAAACAAAACGAATGTAGCTTCAAGTCATATCTTTTCTTACCATGGAGGTTAGAATGAGATGGAGATGATTAGAGATAAAATTGTGAAACCTTCTGAATTTCACGAAGTTCTATACGCAAAAACAAACTTCACCAAAAATCCCTCTGACATTTCTTTTCGAAAAGCCAGTTTAAGTTTTGTTTCAAAAGTCGGTAAAAAAAATTCAAAAATGCCTTAGCACAGTTATAGACTGTAGCACAAATCCTTAAAAAATACAAAGTTCAAATATCTCCCCTCATAAGAAGGATAGAACTTGATATTTACTAATCAAATTATATGAAACATAGCGCAAAATAATTACTCGATTATTTTATTGGGCTTACTTTATGAGTGATCATCGCTTCACTCAGTAAACAAGACAGCGTCTCCGTAAGTCAGTGATAAGGAATTATTTTTGCCTGAGATCTATCTCTGAAATTATTACTTTCAACGTTGCTAAAAATAATTAGCCGATAGTTTATTTAGGCGTATCACAAGAGCTATCATATATCTTGTGATAGCTCTTGTAGCAGGCAGATGTTTACAATAGTTTCAGAGCAAAAGCGTCTCAGTCTCAGAGTTTTTCTTCTTCAGTTTATATCAACCTTGCTACATTCTTGGTGAACAATAAGTTTTATTCCGAAACAGAGCTCCATTTCTGAAAGTAATGTTTCGCTAAATAATTAGCCAACTGTTTGGGCATATCGCAAGAGCAATTATTGCCTCACTTGCTAAGCCAGGTTTTTCATCGATTTCAACACGACGACGTCTCTAACCTCCCTGGTTCACATCATCCTTACTAAAAATTGGATTTGGTTTCTACGCGGCAGCGTCTCCACATTGTTTTACCTTCCACGATTCACATATACATTGCCTATACACCTTAGTCAATAAGAAATGATTTGTTTGCCTTGGCTATATCTCTGAGAATACACTGCTCACAAAAGAATTACGAGAATGCATGGTTTAAACCCTTTTACCCCCCAATAATTCCATTTGGAATCATCAGCTTGCTATTTTTTTTTCTTACTAAATTGAGCTCGTACTTATGTATCGTTAGATGGAAGAATCATATATTTTGAAGAATTAAATAATGTTTGCTTTAATTAAATGAAAACATGAAAAACATGGTAAAATAAATTCACTTTAAAAAACTTTTATGAAATAAATTGACCCTAAATTTTTCACGCTTGCATTCTTAGATGTTTAAAATTGATTTTAACTTTTTTTAAGAAATAAAGTTTTGAAAAAATTATTGTTATAATTTATTCAAAATTTATGATTCCAAATTTTTTCCTCTTAAATTTTAGTTAAAAAATTAAGATTTTTTCCCCGTTTTTTACTATTTCATTTTGGATGCATACTGAATGTATTTCACAAATTTTAGATTTTTAGAATAAAAAATAAAACGTTGGAACTGAAAGTGTTAACAAAAGTACGCAATGTGCTCCCCTAATTGTTTTGAGCAGTGTATTTTATTCAACTTAGCACTCCAAACAATTATCAATTGTTTATTTGGGTTTATCACAAGATCAGTGCAGTTTCTCTACCGTACAGTTTCACTATCAAGCCGATGTTTACACTAGCTTCAACTAAACAGCAAACCCACCTTATTCTTTCTCCTACAGTACCCATCTACCTCACTTACAATCTTGGTGAATAATTAGTTTTTGCCGAAACGCAATCCCATCTCTGAAATTAGCGCATCGCCAAATAATTAGACAACTGTTTGCTTGGGCATATAGTAAGAAAGATTGAGGCTTCACTTCACAAAAAAGTTTTCCCATCGATTTCAACAGCGCCTCTTACCTCCAATGGTTCACATCATCCTTACTCACAATCTCGGTGAAAGATGAGTTTTTTGCCGGAGAGGAGCCCAAACTCTAGAACGGGGGCCATCCGTAATCATCCCTATTTCCAAAGGACGCATTAATAAACAATGATTTGCACGCACCAGACTCCGGCTTTCCCGGAGTACCCCCGGGGATTATATTTCACGGCCCGTATCACGGTCTGTCATCTTTTACCTTGCCAATTAATCACGAAAGGAGAGGGATTGAGGAAATGTACGGAAGAAAATGGTTTTGAGTAAGAAAAGTTGCAGTAATAGATGGTATGTTTCCCAAAACTCGCGTTTATTTACTCTGTAACAAGTTGTGTAACGTTACTTCATAAAACTGGCGGTATATTAGCTAACTATCCAGCTTTATTGAGTAACTTTATATTAAATTGATGGCGTAAGGTTACATCAAATTAATTAAGTAATGTTACACCACATTAATAGAGTAACGGTACACCAAATTAATAGAGTAACGGTACACCAAATTAATAGAGTAACGTTACATCAAATTAATAGATTAATTGTACACCAAATTAATAGAGTAACGGTACACCAAATTATAGAGTAACGGTACAATAAATATTTGGAGTAACGTTGCAAAATTAAATTTAATCATGTTTTGCAGTGTACAGTGCTGCACAAAAGTTTAGGCACAGACGCAATTCATGAAAAAATCGTCAGTTTATTATTTTTCAGTAGTTTTTTTTAAATATATATTCTTTAGGCAGCATGAAAAATAATAGGGTAAAAAATTGTTCCAAAAAATATAAATAAATTCGACTTCCATCAACAAATTAAAAAATTTCAAAACTTTCCTTGCCACAAAAGTATAGGCACGCGTTTCATTTTTATGCAAATTCTCTAGAGAAAGTTATTATGTTGTCAAAGGGGAGGGTTTTTAAGTTGCTTTAAAAGGTTGAAGGTAATTTTCAATGCTTAGAACTATTCGGAAGTCAACTGAATTTTCGTATGAAGAGATTATAAGGATATGGACATTAAAAATCAGAAATAAATCTGTTTCTGATATTTCTACTGAATTAAAGCGTTAGAAACGAGGTGTTTATAGTG
The DNA here is from genome assembly GCA_019343175.1 of Oedothorax gibbosus. Classification (NCBI taxonomy): domain Eukaryota; kingdom Metazoa; phylum Arthropoda; class Arachnida; order Araneae; family Linyphiidae; genus Oedothorax; species Oedothorax gibbosus. The sequence continues at coordinate 18,806,846 of CM033270.1, forward strand.
TGTTAGCACGCGGCGATCAATATCAACCAAAATCGCAGTCTGGAAGACCTCGAATCTCCAGCAAATGAGAGGATAGACAAATAAGAAAATTGGCCTCAGACAAACATTGCTCTTCAAATCAAATTAAAAGCCTGATTGTGGCTAAATTTTCACGTGAAACTATCAGGAGGTGAATCAAGGAATCTGGATACTTGACAAAATCGAAGCTGAAGCGCAACCCTAGCTTTCTATCTCATCATAAAGATGCAAGACTGCAATGGGTTCAACAACACGTGTCTTACAGCGACAAATGGCTGCAAGTGATATTCAGCGACGAAAAATAATGGGACCTAGATGGTCCCAATGGGTATTACTACTACTGGCATGATTTGAGTCAAGATCCCAGGATCTAATTTAGCCGGCGTCAAGGTGGTGGTTTTAGGGTAGTCAGGTAATGGTTTGGGGAGGTTTTCGATTCAACGGCTAGACTTCCTTAGCCTTTACCAAAGGAAAGCAAAACTCGGGGGACTACCAGGCAACTCTAGACAACAACTTAATGCCTTATGGGGAGATTTTAGGCGGCCAAATTGGAAATTCCAACGAGATAATGTCTCCATACATACATCAAGGTCAACTAAAGAGTGGTTTAGAAACAGTAATATCACAGTTGATTGGTCTGCTTACACTCCGGACCTTAATCACAGCAAAAATGTTTGGAGAATCCTTACTAGAGTAGTTAATGCCAATTGCAAACAATATTCCACCGTTCCGGAGCTAAAGGGAGCTATTGAAAACGCGTGGTATGAAATCGAGCCTAATACCTTACAAAATCTGGTACTTTTTCTATGAAAACAAGGGTTTTCTAACTAATAAAACAACGGTAAAGCTACACGAAGTACTAAAATGATTTATTTAATTATTAAGTTATTATTTTTATTAAGTGTGCCTAAACTTATGTGCAGGAGATTTTTGTCATTCTTGTCATTTTGGTGCAAAACTTTCCACATATTTGTTTTTCTTAGTATTTAATGTCAATTATGATTATAATATGATTTGATGAATAAATCATATAAAGATTTTTACTTTGTGTTTCAATACTTTTGTATAAAACTAACTCTTTGTGTTGTGCCTAAACTTTTGTGCAACACTGTAACAATACTCCATATATTTGGTGCAACATTATTCCATAGAGCTGAAATAACAATGAACCAAATTGTTAGTGTAAGATATACCACTATTAATGTTTTGATCCAAAAAACAAATTTAATACTAGGTACATGCATGTAAAACTACCAGGAACAGGTTACCATTCTGTGTGTGAAATATTGAGATTAGTCTAATTTAACGAATAATCAAAACAAAGTTGATGCTAACTATTATTTGTACGCTTTTATGATTAAGTCATGATACTTTTCTTTATGAATATTGTAATGCAGAAGCTCTTATCTTGGAATAAAATGAATAAACCCAGTCTTAATCCGTAAAGAAACCCCTTGTAGGGAATTCAGTTTCTTATCATAATCATAACAATATCTAATCTATACACCTACTTTTCTGAAAAACTTTGACTGCAAGTAAACGTTTTTATTTTCTTGTATCTTGGTTCATTTAGAAAGTGCAGTAAAACATTTATTTTCTATATTGCATAATAAATTAGTTTCGAAAATTAAAAATATATATACATAATGCGCATTCAAAAACAGTTTTTAAAAAAAGTGCACAGTTTTGCTTTTTTGCTTATTATTCAAACAAAAACTTATGAAACAGTGTAACAAGATTAATTAATGAGTGTATCTGTAACTAAATAAACCTCTAGATTGGTATTTGCATATAATTTGAGGACGAATTAATACAATTTCCAAATAAATACTTTTTAGATTTAAAATAATTTTAGTTTATTTTTGTATAACTATGAAAAAGTTTAATTGTTAGTTATTCTTCAAGAATAAAGAGTAGAATTTTTTTTTCAAAGAAATCTCACGATCCATGGAAAGTTTTAATTAGTGTAAAGAGGCTTTGTCATACTAATTGGATTTGTACGATTCAAAAATGCTTCCTAATGTTTTTTATATTAATGAAATTATAACTCCAGAATTAGCTTTTAATATTAAATTAATGAGTTTTAAATCAAATAGTTTTTTTTAACTAATTAGGGCATTTTAGAAAAGAAATGTATTACATTTGAAAGATTAGTCTAGTTATATAAAGTAAGCTTAATAAAATCGAATATAATTAGCATTGTAAACAAGAAGTTCATAAAGAACTAAAATAGCCTACTTTCCTGTTACTTAAATACTTACTAAAGTTCTAATCGGGAAAAAACTAGGTTCTTACAGTAAATATCATCAACAGCCGTTTCTAGATTAGAAAAAAAATCGAAACACAGCATCCAGTATAATTTAAACTTCCAAAAGCCAAAATCAACTATTTTCCTTAATATTCCATCGCAAATTAAATAGTATTTATCGTCTGCTCGCGATTTATTTGTAGTTCGAAGAATAATTAAATATTTATTAATAACAAAAGTAATGAAACTACTCCAAACTGCATTAAAAAAATAAGAAATGTAAATTAAAACAAAGCATAATTGTATGCAAAAGTATGCCTTGCCGCTTTCTTGGTAGATAATTAATGAACAATCAGAGAATCAAATTTTGCTACATTTTATGACGTCATTCCAAACTAATTCATGAAAATATTATTTTGCTTCAAATATGTTTAAATAAATAAAGTTTCTCATGCCATTGTTGATTTAGCAACAGTGATTTAAATGACTCAAAATTGAATTTCAATGCTTATTCATTGGGAAATTCGCCGAATGGTAGTAGATTTATGTCCGTCCGGACGTACAGATAGACGGACAAAAAGTATGAAAGTTGGGTATCTAAAGTCATAGCTTTCTAACAAAAAAAGAATTTTTAAGATCCGATGGATAGAACCGATTTTGGAAGGGGGGTACGGACGGACAGACAGACGGACATCGACCGCATGTCAATACCTACTTTTTCATTTTTTTAATTCTTTCGAATTAAAAAAAGAAAAGTAGGCTAAAAATAACTATTGAAACTAAAGCTTAACTGTTTGTTCAATACATACATATACAAGTTACAAAAGTATAATATTTTTTTTTACTTTTTAACAAAGAGTTTCAAGTGAATTAATAGTATTAAATGATGCAAGCAAAATAGAAAACTGACTGCTTACAGAGTTATAAAAACCTTAGTGGCGTGCTTTTAATGACTTGTATTAAGATACAAGTTGAAAAATATTTAATTTACTATTAGTGAAAAGTTGAAGTAGAAATTCTGTGCTAAATTTAGTATTACTGGTTTTAGATAAATAATTTGTTATATCTGAATATTGCGTATGTCAGGCATTTCTGTTATAATTGATATTTTGAGCTTTCCCTTCACTTACGTAAATTACAATGGAAACAATGACATTTTTGAGTAACTGTAACAATTACAATACGATTGCCTTAAAGTATTTGAAAAAACTTGGGTTGAAAAGGGGTTTCTGCGAGAAAAGCGTTTCAGCCAGGTATTAAATTTCCAAAATAATTAATTAAAATGAAACCTTTGGTTTTTTATATTATGATCCACCTACAAGACCTTAAAACTGCGTAAAAAACTGCATTAGATAAGAAGCTTTTTATTAAAAAAATATATTTCGCCTTTATATATATACCATTACAGGTTGACACATTACATTTGTATGACAATTTTTTATGATTAAATATAATGGAATAAGTTCAGTTGGTTATCTTTATTTAATCTTTCCTGATGATTTAAGTTACAAATAAACTCCGGAAATCGTTTTCCCCGGTAAAATATTTAAGTGCCCTTATGATTATATAACAGTTTTAACACCATTATCGTATACATTCATTTTGCAGAATAATACTATTTTATTTTTTTTTCTCGCGTTAATAAACCATTTAAAAGAATTTTCGTTCATTCGCTATATTACAATCCACGATGAAATGTTGTAATTGTTGAGAAAAGCGAAAACATTTAGTGGTCTTTATAATTTTGAAACCGACTGTAATGCGCGAATTCAGAATATATATAATTTTTGTTGTATGTTATAATCATTTCCACTGTGAAACTATATTTAATATACATGTTTAAATTCTTCCAAATAAGCTGTCATAAATTTAAAAAATATTTCTCTATTGGGACATACATATGACTGCAACTTTTCATATATTAAATCAGTAGAGAGAAGTTTTGATTTTAACAAAATGTGTATACTTGTCGCCATATTTTAATAATTTGTAAGTAAATTTTTCATTTATTTGCAAAGAATTGTCAATTAATAAGTGACAAAAGATTTTAGTTCATTTTCCTTTTAATATGTAAAGTCAGACAAGGTTGAATCATTAATAAAAACAGTTATAAAAAATTTATTAAATCACGCATGTACTTAATATTAGTTCTTATGCGTAAAATTAGTTTAATTTCATCAAAAAATTAATTTTATTGAAACTTTCCTTTAATATCTATATTAATATTTTACGTTTTCCACGAAAGTAACATCTACTTTTAAAAGCTTATTAATAATTTAACTTAGTACTCCCTGCCAAAATAATATATTAAAAAGAACTTCAGCAATAACCAAAAATATTTACGAAAATTAAATTCCACTACCACGTAAAAATAAGGTAAGTAAGCATTTTTTTGTGAAGAGAGCAAAGGCTGCATACTAACAAACAATGTAAAGAACTCCCCTATTTTTTTAAATACCAATTTGAAAAAATATTCCCTTTTAAAAATCCATAAAAGGATATTGGTTTGCCTTTGGTATCCAACGGTTACTAGCGATTATTAAATCACAACCCATGCCCTCCAATCACAAAGAACGGTAAAGTTCCTTCAGACATCACTTTGCTGGGATGACATACGTGTATCCATCATAAGAGTAAATCTTCAGTAAAATAAGATATCCAATTATGTTGTTTTTTGCAGAGTAGGCATAGTTGCATAGTTGGTTTTTGCAAATTTTCAAGAATTCAGTTGAATATTCAAGTCCCACAGTTTATACCTTAAAGATGAAAAATCTGAATTCTGGCCGAAACATTTAAAATTTTGGCAAGCTTACTTTGTTTGCACAATAAATGATGTTAATGAATGTGATGTTATGAATTAATAGAAGTAAGCCAATTTACTATTGTGTACGGTTTGGGTTTTTATAGAAAAGATTGAAATAGGGTACAGTTTCGGTTCTTGGTGGGTGAAGAACCATAGCCTACTCAACTTTAAGGTCACAAAAGCTCTTCGTGACGTCACACAGTACGGCCTGCAAATGGACAAAAATCGAAAAAGTGGCTTTTTACTAGAGAATTTCAGTGAATATATTATTAAGCTAAGATAGCCATAGCTTCATAAAAAGTATTTTTTTTATTCGAAAGTAATTATTTAAGGGATTCAAAGGCCTTTGTTATAAAGTTTTACGGAGCGGCAAGAAAAACAGTGTTACGAAAATAATATATATTTTTGCTCTTTTTCAGGATCTTTAAATATTTTTGTTGGTTGAAAAATATACATTGAAATATGATCTTTTATGTGGGTTTTATTATTTGTTTATATTTATGCAATTTTTATACTTGAAAGTGAAGTTTTAAAATTAATTACTATTTTTACATTTGAAATGACTTTTTAAAAGGTCTAACAGTGCCGCAAACGTAGCCATTTAGTACGTAATTTCTTTAAGCTATTTAAAATCAAAACATTTTGTTTTTGCTGAAAATATCTGCAAATCAGTTTTTGGCGAATTTTAATCAATGCGGCATAGTGGTTGACATAACTAAATTTCAAATTGTTAAACGATGCAACTTTCAAAAACGTAATAATTCACTTATAATTTCAATGATGCCACCTGTTATTGACTAAATTTAAAACACATTCCAGCATCTAGACGAGTCTGTAATAGAAGCACATTGTTAAAAGTTATTTGATTAAAAATTATAAAAATATTATAATACAAAATCTTAAATGAGCTAGTAACTTTGTTTTAAAATAAGTAACATTACAATACTACAGATTCATGGATATTTAAAATTTACTAATCCTAACTAAAACTTTGTTGTGAAAAAGAGCAGGTGGTATTTCCAGATGAACGACCTAAAAAAAACAGCCAGTAGTTCAATTTTGAAAGAAGTTGAGTATGAGAAACAAAAAACAGTTCGCATGTTCCTTCCTTAGAGTTTATTTATTTTTTTAGTTTCTAATCCTAAATTCTAAAACAATCCGAAAAATTTATTTTTACACCATAAACTTTTTTATGAGTTTTAAAACATTCCCTAAAATAAGTAATTCTAATAAATTTGGGGAAAATAACTATTTTTATCGAGCACACCCAAACTTGTATATTTTGGCTTTTTAATCATAAATTCAAAGATAATTTGATTGATATTTATTTTCACGAAATATATGTTATGAATTCTAAAACATATATCATACAAAATAAGCGTTTCCAATAAATGTAGGATAAATAATTTTAATTAAAAACGCGCAAATTTTTTTGTTAGTTTTTGATTATAAATTCAAAAATAATTTAAATATGACATCTATTTTTACGATGCATAATGTCTGAAACATGCCATAAAAAATAAGATATTTGGATTACTTTGGATGACATACGGATTTTTTTTCTAAAACACCAATTTTTAAAGCTCTGTCCGTTGCGTTATCCGTCCGGTTCGGGTGGTAATTTTTTCCGAAGAAAAAGTAAAAATTATATTCGTATATGACCGGCTATACCTTTAAAAATCCGAACAGGTTTTGTTCCTCTCTTTCGAAACAGCCGACAACCCTAACAGAACAGATAGTGTGACGTCACAGAGAGGTAATTTGGCTTTATTAGTTGAGTCGGCCGTAGACTTATATATGAAAACTGATAAAATACAAGATATTTACATACTGAAAGCATTCGTAAAACATTTTTTTAATGTTTTTTAATACTTAGTTCTATTTGGTTTAAAGAATCCGTGATGTCTTTGACCTCTTTGCTCCAGATGTACACGGACGTGGACCTTTTGTAGAATTCATCTCACATCATCATTTTACGATTTTCATTAATTCTAACTTTTTTCAATTATAAGCTAGAATGTCCAAGCTTCCCAAAAATACAAATTACTAAAGCTGCTGATAGTTGCATTAAAAAAATGATCAAGGAGGTCAAGCAGATTTTGAAGGTCTTGTAAAAAGTTTTTTCAACGGTAAATTTAGGAAACATTTTTCATAAAAACGAATATCAGGATGAGCTAATGATTTTAAAAACTGATATCAACTTGTTTATTCTTAGCACTGCAAAAATGCGCATTTTTAGCCCTCCAATTCTCAAATTCCACTAAATTGACGCTCCTCCCATCAAATTCTCAATGTTTTTTTTGTAAAGTTCCTTGCAAAATATGCTATATTTAATATGAATCGTAGTTAAATTATTTTCAAACCAAAACAATGACATCCATGATTAGATCACGCATCAGTAATCTCTTGGTATAATGCAGAAACGTGCTCCCTTATTTCTTAAATGAAATATCTTATAAGCATTCTCTGAAAGATAAAAAAGCAGTTTTTGTTCTTAAAAAATGTGTATCTTTATGTAATAATACAATAAATTAAAAATGCAAGCGTGATTATGTTTTGTGTCTCAATATATTATAAAACTGGATTAAAATTTTGTGGACATAAAAAAATAATGAAAATATATGTCGATGTTTGAATATTTTTAATTATATTTTATGGGAACATCAATTTGTTTAAAGGTTTTGCTTTATTAATGATGTATCCCTATACATATTGTTTTACAATCTTAAATTTATTTTCGAAATATTTTAATGCAAATGTTTTTAAAGAATGTATAAGACTCGCTTTCATATTAACAAATCATATTCGATAATAGTTTTTTCTCCAAATAGGTAAGTAAAAGCAGAAATGCGATTTGGAAATAACAAAACAATACAGACTATATGAATTTTGTTCTGAGCCAATGCTAATTATTCATAAGGAGTTAGCAACAGTAACGATTTAACAACAGTTCTTTCTATAGTACAAGGTGTTGTAGGCTGTAGGGCTTACTGTTTGACTTGTGTCTATGGTTTACTTTGCCTTAATTAGTTTGTAAATATTAAAAAAAAACTTATCAAAAATTACGAGCTTTATTAAAATTTATTCTTTGAGTTAAATCTATTTTAGAATGACAACTATGAACTTTAGATAGTTTTTGCGTGCGTGGGGTTAATCAATCGTTCACTAGAAACAAAGAAATATTTTTCGTATTTGGAGCATTATTGTACATTGTTTACATTGTACTAGTATACATTGTTTACATTATATGCTAAAGATAAGTGCTTTATGGTAGAATCGCATAAGTCGATGTGGTATTATACGCAATGTGCAATCGTATTACTTTTGTTTTATGAGTAACCAGTACTCAGCTAAAGAAACCAAATGAGTTGTTGTTTGAACTAGAATATTAAAATATGCTAAACTACTTTGGTGTGAAACACTAATATCACGCAAATTCATTTCCAATATAAAACTTTTTTAATTTAAATAGTTGTTTAAGGCACTATTATCCCTGTGCCAAAAACACATATGCATATCTTCAGTTTTATTGATATAGATGCAAAGGAATGAAAAAAATTATAAATTGTTCAATATATCTTATCGCAGCTAAAATTGTAAAATACGGGTTTGGATTTTTACACAAAATAACATTCTTTAAGTGTCACTGTGTTATGATACGTAGTACATTGTTCTTTTAAATATTTGAAAAACAAATTTTCGATAATATATTTGAATATTTCTGTATGATTAGTCATTGCCTATTACTAGTTTATTATCCCTCTGAGCGTTTTTTCAGCTTTTCCGTATTTTTTGCAACATACTGCCCTACAATAACTTAATTTTTTTTAATTATCTGTACGTGACAATTTTTTATCCGTAAAGTACTTTTTCATTTGGAAATGTTTTTAAGATCTCCCTTCAAAAATTAATAAAATTCTGGTATTTATAACAAATGAATAATTTGAAATAAATTTAATTTAAATTTTATGCAGTGAGAATACCTTACATTTTTGCTCATTTACAGGCCGTTGGACAAGTTAATAAACATTACGTAATTCTATATACAACTATAATTCTAAAGTAAATGTAGTGATCACTAGGAAGAGAAGCGTGACAAGAATGAAATGAAAGTAAGTCAAGAGGAGAAGAACTGAGATGAACTGAACACGGAGTGGAGATTCATACAGAAAGAATGACTGAGTTACGTGGAAATGATGACTGTGTGCCCGAAAACGTTCCAGAATTTAAGTAATGGAACAATATTTTCAACGTATCTAAAATAAATGGCGATAATTATCTTAAATTCTTTTTGAGTTAATTCTAAATTAAGTTACCCAAAGTGATTTAAGTTATTAACTTTTTGAAGCGAATTCAAATAAAAAGTCCCACCATGAGATATTATTTAGTTGATTCACAAAAAGAAATAAACCACTTAATAGCGTTACAATGTTATCTAAAAATTAACTACGATTTTTTATAACATATTTTATGAAAGGATGGATTATTTTACTCAACCTTATTCAACTCATTTCAACAAGTTATCCTTGCGATGATTTATCTACCTTTTTGAAACGTTTTATATTCAAATATACATTTAGGAAAAACAGAAAGCTTAATTTTCATTCAACTCTTCTTCAGTATTTTTTATTATTCAAAACTAAAATTCCAAACCAAAGATACACATTGAAGCAAAAGTATTTCAAAAATCCCTTCCAAAACCCTCAAACTTTATGCTTTCAACCCAAAAGTATCGAGTAAAAGAATGGAATAAATGCTGATGCGGATATAAAACCTTTTCAAAAGCAGCGTCAGTACAAAAAATAAACCCCTCAAAAATGCACAGAAACAGAAAATAAAATGTTAGCATTTACGTAAAGCAGTCTTCGTTGGTGTTCGTGCTAACATACTATGTAACACGGTACCGAATTTTCTTCTTGGGAGCCTCTAACGACAAACAATTTAAAGGCAGAAATAGTCAAGAATTTAAAAAACAAATCTTGAGAAGGCACAATCATAAAGTTAAGAAGAAGATGGAGATGCTACCGGGCAAATACAAATATAAAAACAGGTTCGCCAATTGATGCCATGGATAGCTTTGTAGTAATCCTAAACAACGCTCTTGGCGAACTATTTGGCGCTTATTCTAAAGTAGTTTTATACTCATACATATATATTTTGGCTTGTGTACTTGATCAGAGACCCGCTTATAAAGCCTTCGTCAAGTAAAACAGACACAGAAAGAATTTTTTTACTGTCACAGAGAAAAGAATATACACCCAGGCCGAAGGCGGGATTCGAACAATCACCCGTTACAGCGCGCAGACTGCTAGCGTAATGGTCCAAACCACTCGGATATCCGGGCCCCAGTTTTATAGGCTTACTACATTGATTTATCGGCTATATCGGCTTTTTGACTATCAAAAAAACTATGATTTACGACGCATTTTTTTACATATGAAGAGAATTACTATCATCTTGTGTAAATTCAGATCTCGTGTTACAGCCTACAACTGCGCAAACAGATATTTTTTATTCTTAATTGCCGCTGTTTGAAGAACAAAATGATGCGTTTTACATTGAACTAACGTGGTGTAAGCGAATATTTAGGCGTACTGGGGTTACTTGGCGACTTTTTGGTGGCTTCATATTTTTTTGCGCCAAGCATCTTCATATTCTTTTTAACTCTATGAGTACAATGCTAGAAAGAGACAGAATGAATAAAAAGAATGCGTCTACTCCTACTCGGGGCACTTATTATTCAAGTGCCCTAAAGACGTTTGCAAGAGTTTCTGCTTATCATCAAAGGAACACCTGCAGTTGCGAATTCGGAGTTTTTAGTGGACTTTTCTTGCTGTTTACTTTTGAATTTTTGAACTTTAGGTTCGAAAGTAAACACCTTGACAAGAAAAATGTCTATTTATGCATTCTGAATAACGGAAATAGTATAGTGTTTGCGTGGCGTGTATGTTTTCTTTCAGGATAAAAACACGATGTATTATTTTCCCGTAGTAAAAATTTGAATGAAGTAAAACTAGTGAATAATTTTATTCATTTATGCATGTTTTGAAAATTAGCTCTTTCTATCTAAAATATTTAATAAAACGCATTAAAATTTAAATAGTTCTCAGAAGAAGTTTGTTTTCCTGACCTAAGCAAATTAAATACTGGTGAAAGAAGATACACCGTTTTCAGATTTTAACTTTTTAGAGTTCCAATCATTCGAAATTATTTAATTTTTATTGTACAAAATTACTAAAACATTAGCAATATTTAAGCGATACACATACTACCTCCCTAACAGCAATAAACCAAACTCAAGCCGTAAAGCGAGACAAAAAAAAATGTGTGCATATGTTCACAAAGACAAATTGCTTTTTGAAAAAAAATAAAACGTGATGCTAAAATTATTTCCAAGTGCAATATTTTGCTTTAATGTTTCAGCTACAGCTAAATACTTTTCCTTACTAAGGTACTTTTTTTTAATTTATGGTGTTAACTTTACACAAAATCTAAAGTTTCAAAGTTTAGTCGATGAACTTCAAATAAAGAAAATTGCGGCAACATATTTGTTAGCGGTATATTACAAAAAGTTGAGTGATACCTTCTACGTTAGTAAATTTTTTTATTACAATAATACATGCCAACTAGTTACCTTAAACACTCTAATCTAAACATCAATACTATCGAAAAACGGTATGTCCTGAAAAAGCAATACATTGCAATCGATTAAACAATTTATAAAACACATGTAAGAAATAATTTATTATTAGAACCGAAACACTCCAATTTGCCATTATGCTTTTTAAAAGAAGCATGTTTGTCCCACCGATACAATCTTATAATGGAAAATATGCTTTCAGTTTAGTTAATATCAGTGATCTAATGCATATTCATACACAAACCAACGCTATCCAAAACCAAAAAATATTCCTTTTAAAAAAAGGAATTATTCCGAGATATTTTGAAATCGCTGCAACTCGTATGAAGAATGATTCTGGAAAATAAATTACCTTAGTGCGTTCTATCATTATTCATATCCACTATAATTCACATTGTAATATTCAAAAGAATCAGGATAAGATGAATATTCATAAAAAAAAATCCAAAATCCACCATCTAATTTTCTACAGATCACTTTTCCTTTCGATATCTTCCGCATTAATTTACTATTTATCATCGATATGTAAATAATGACAAAACGTCTATTAACTCTAATACACAAGCAGTTTGTAGCAGATAAGCGAGTTTTATACAAAAAGATAAAAATGTCTTTTCATACCAAATAATCGTTGGTGTTTTTTATCCCTTACAATTTTTAACGACTCAGGTAAAATAAACATAAGATCGATCCGGGGGCAATTTTGAATAATAGGCCCACGTCACACTTCGATTTTTATATGTGGAAGAAAAATGTAGACCCCCTCCCCCCTCAATACCTTAAAAGTGTAGGGCTTTTTGGGTTCCGTAATATGCATCGGAAACCGATAAGCTATTGGAAAGAGTGAGTGAAAGGGAATAAAATAGGTATCGGCAACTTTGATGGGCTTTGAGCACGTAATACTCATTCGTCCTTAACTGCCTGTAAGGTAGAACAGGGATTCGCGTATAATGTCGTTCGGGGACATCTACTCCTGTTTGTCTTTCTCAAGATACGTATTATGGTATTTATATCCTCCTCGGGAGGGCGCTTTCATCCTTGTAGGAAAGACTATTCACTATTCATGTATTAAGCATTATTTTTTAAGTTAGGTACCATTTTATCCAATTGCATCGAAAGTGATATTTTGTATTACTTTGGTGAATGAAAAGAGAATCACTGTTTGTTTTATAAGCTTTTAAGAGGAAATAAGGAAACTAATAAAGATTCTGTTTCAGTATCTTTCGACTTTTCCAAAATATATTTAATAAAGTTTTATTTTGCCATTCATTTTAATGTTCTTTTTTTTCCATCGTTCTCCATGGCTGATACGCATACACTTAAAAAAAACTTCATTGTGTATTAATTTAATATATTAAAGTGAAATTAAACAATTCGAGAAATAAAATTTATTTAAGCTATTGTTCTAAAACATAAATCTAAATTAAACTTATCAGATAATATACTTATTTAATTATTAGTTGATCATGCTAATTAAATTTATTGTTTCGTACTCATTACGTTTGTGAATCAATTAAACTTTTTATAAGACGCGTTTCATTTCGAATTCATTGCATTTAGTTATAATTAATGTTAAAAAGGAATTATTTGCTTGAGAGAGAGAGAGATAATTTATTATTAAAAAACTAATTATCAAATTATTTATTTTACTAATAAATTGCATCTTTAAATACTTATAATTGCTGGTTAATGAATACTTTGATTTTAACTAATATTAGAAACGCCTAAGTAGACTGTTGGTAAAAAATGCACTAAAACTCTTTCAAAAAACCTCTTTCTAAAGTAAATAAAAAAATCATACCTTTTTGAAACTTTTTATGGGTTTAAATATACATTTCACTAGTTTCCCACTATCACGCGATATGTTAATTAAGAAAAGTAAAAGTTTCTAAAATTAGAAGTACCATTTGAATGGAATACATTTTAACTTTAGTAAAAATAAACGACAGAAATAGAAGTATATTTACAAAGTGGGCCCCAATTAAATTTTAAGAAATGTTTTCAGTCCCAAAAAAATTTATTAGTTTAAATTTGAAATCCAAATTTGTATCCAATTTATAAATAGTTTCGGATTATTTTCATTTTTATAAATGTGTACGAAGTATAGTATTTTGTATGAAACGGCTAAATATTTTTATATGAAGACATTTTAAAAGTACCTAAACAAATTACTTTGTTTCCTACCTTTTTAAAACAATAACTGTAATCAATAAAAAGTTTATTCTGAAATTTATTATTTGTACAAAAAAAAGTGTCAAATGGACCCTGGTTCTTCAAACGATGCTATTATAGTTTCCAATAAAAAATCGAATATGGCAAATACACAGAGATTATCCAGTATTTTGATCAAAAGTATTTAAGAAACACAAAGATTCGGGGATGTGTTGTACTCAATAATTTTTTATTGAAATGCTAAAATACGTACAATAAAATGTGGCTTAGATTTCGCCGAAAATGTAACATTAATAACGGTTAAATGTTTTTAACTCTTCTGCGCTAAACACGATTTTCCCAAAAAAATGCTCTATTAAATTTAAAATTTTGTATTTATTTATTTTAATGATAATGGTTACTATATTTACCACAAAACAAAATGCATTGAACAACAACAATATCTCGCTAAACAACGATAAAAGTGTGTATCGCCCATGAAGTTAAATAGGAAGAAGCGTCACTTTCCTTGCATACAGAGCAACCCATGACCCATCCAATCTTTAGATTCCTACAAATAATCTGGAATTTCCTTTCACCTTCTCCAGAAGTGACAATGCTAGGGATAACCAAAGCTAATCCATACTCGGGCCAACTTCTCTGGATCGCAATCCTTCCAAGTAGCGAATATTGCAGCACAAGCGAATTCAGCAATTAACCTTACTAAACTTGTCCCGGACAGCGCGAACTGAGACCTTAAGGGCTGATTGAAGGATAAAACGGTCGCTAAGGAATACGACTAAGATGCGATTAGCTTGGAAAAGTTGCCGATTTCCTTGTATTAGGTGCGTGCAATCGAAAGTAAATCTATCATGAGGAGATTATAAGTACAAGCTGTTATCCTTTACTGTAAGTAAGGAGTAATTTGTATTGGTGTATCGGTGGTCATTTGCATTTGTGTTGTAAGACGCTGTTTTGTCAGACTATTATGAAATCAATTACAAAATATTTTATTTCAACGCTATGTTCTGAACTAAAATAAGAAGATTTATGAGTACATAAACTACAATTTATAATTGTTTATACTTTCGTACATAATGTAACATAAATACCTTTACATTTAAAATGAAATACTTTTTTAGTTCTTTTTCACGTTGAAAATTTTTGAAAAACACACTTTGTACTCTTTGCATTGAACATGTTTAAAAAATGCAAAATATTGTTTGGTTGTTGATTTCTAATAACCAATTTTCAAATTTCCAACACAATATACAATTAAAATGTTTTCAGAATTCTAAGCACATTTACTCATAATACTCAGTTTTAAAATTGTTACATTATAATAACATATCGATAAAATTTCACAAGCAAATACCTTCTTAGAAATATTACAGATGCATAACGGTAATATTTTCATCATAATATGCGCTTTAAATGTTTACAATACATAAACATATTGCCCAACTTCAGTTTTAAAATGCGTTATGTATTCCAAACATCTTGTTGCACAGTTTGTCATAGTAATTACTGTTTCTCCCCATATGTCATATAATTGGTCCGGAAAGTATTGTTTAAAATATCCCCTTTTGTTGCGACAACTATGAAATAGAGGATAAAGCGAACCGCAAAGATATTTAATCGATGTTCATCTCTTTAGAGCGATTAAGTAAAAGGAATGATTCTTTGCTAATTACTCGTGAACTTCTCAATATATATTTTTTTTATCTAAGTAAATGTTTGCATCTACCAGATGGAAAAGGAAAATTAGGCTCTTTGTGTAGACTTATTTAACATTTTAAACCAATATCATTTACATAATTAACTTTACATGTATCAACTTATCTAGTTTATTCCCATTGCTCCTAATAAGGTGTTTAAATATTTAAAATACATGAGATGTATTTAAACATTTAACGTCTGCTTAAGAAATTATATTTCATATAAATGTATGTGAAAAAGTGTTTCTCTAACCTTAATCTAAATATAATAAATAATGAAAATATATAAATACCTTAAATTATCTTTTATATAAATACAAACAATATTTATAAAGTTTATGGAAATCGTTTTTGTTGTGTTCTAAGAAATTACATTTACAAAAAACGAACAATGCTCAGTGGATAGTTTCATTAATTTTTTCAATAGTTCAAGTTCATCTTTTTCAATTATATTTAAAATAAAAGTAAATAATATACTACCGATTATATATACTTTTGTTGAATGGTGATGTAATTAACAATGTTGAATGGTTATAAAATCTAAACAATTTAGGTAAATTAGAAAATTTCAAAACTGGCCAATATA
This sequence comes from Oedothorax gibbosus, assembly GCA_019343175.1. Classification (NCBI taxonomy): domain Eukaryota; kingdom Metazoa; phylum Arthropoda; class Arachnida; order Araneae; family Linyphiidae; genus Oedothorax; species Oedothorax gibbosus. Next base: position 18,823,010 of record CM033270.1, read on the forward strand.
TTTCGAGTAAATACATCATAGTATATTTTCTTTCAAAAATTAAATAAAAACAAAAAGTTTTCAAGTACTTTCATTTTGAAACAAGTATGTACGCTGTTAAAATGGAAACTCTTAAAAATAAGTTAATGGATGTTTGCATTTAATTGTGAAAACAATATTCACAAACAATTGTTAAAATGCCAAGTTTGAGATCATACATGTTCTTAAAATGCAATATGTTAGTGGCAGTTCACACCACGAAGTCTCCTGTTACGATGCACTTAATTTTATTTCCCAACCATTCTCCAAAGTAATGCAAGATCTCAAATTGAAAAAAGCATGTTCCCAAACTTGAGAACAATTCATGTATTCCAAACCTTTGTAAACTTATATGATGTTCTCCAAAGTGAAAACATTTTCAAAATCCAAAACCCATTTCTAACAGCAGTGTTCTAGCCACAAACACAAGAATTCTTCCAAAAAAATTATTTATAATGAATCTTTCAAATATCTATAAACCTATTATGAATTGCACTCTTGAAAATTTCAATCAAAATCCTTTAATTCAGAATAAACTAATCAATGCATCATGCTCCAAAATGGGAAAACTCATTTCAAAAAGAGGGTCGTAATAACAATGGTAATCAAACTTATCCTTCTGCAAATGAATCGATTTGTTTAAACACCAGTTATAACGATCAAAGTGTTGAAGCACAATTCCTTGGATTAGTTCGAAAGAGTTGTTGGCACTACTAAGCATGTTTTGATTCATAAAACTCTTTGGTAGTTATCTAAATTTGAATAAAAAATATAATCAATTCAAGGTTAAATTAAAGTTCCGTTTTTAAATTCCTGTAAAATTAAAAACACGGATTAGAGTGATGTGAAACATAATAATTTAATAAATGAGCAATGACATATTGGGAAAAAGAAAAATTCTAAAGTGTAGTTATATTCCGTTTATGTTATATCAAAGGGCAATGTTTCACGTAATTCCTAATTGTACACAACTTACTAATCTCAACAACCACAAAAAACTATCCTTAGAAAACTTTAAATATTATTAAACTGTAAAACCGTTCCAATAATTTTCCATGTCATTGTTTCATTTTATACATTTATTCATAAGTTCCTTCCAAACGCGATATTCTGAACAAAAGTAGTTCTTATATTGCACACAACACCTCTTTTACCGCGGATTCGTTCTATTTTTCAAACAAAATTCCATTTTCCTATACTCCAATCAAGATACTCATGACATTCTTGACAGTTTAGTTCTTATATTGAAGAAAATTTTAATTCAAATATTACATTTAATAAACCAGTAAAATTGAAAAAAAATGTCATATCGACCATTTTTGAGTGTGGCTGTTCAGAAGAACGAAAATAGTTAGCGCACGGATTACTGTTTAAAAAAGTCACTTAGTTTTAAAGAACAGTTTTTTCCTCGTTTTAATCAATGATTAAGTTAAAAATAGTGAATTCTTATAAAACTTTTAAAAAAGTGCCTTTTCATGAAGACTATTCGAAACTTTAAATGATACAAAACTAGAGATTTCAAAGGTTTCTGAAAATAGAATTTAAAATTCGAAAAATTTAAAATCCTAATTGGAAAAGGTAAAAATATTTATACTGTTTTTAACGTAAATTGAATTTAAAATGAATCAAATAAAAGAATTTGAAAACATGAGGCATAAAGGAAGTACTAAGTTTCTCTGTGATAAGTTTCGTTATTCTTTTTCAGAACAGCCAACACTTCATACAGGAGGAAAGCTGTGACTTCACAAAGAAGTTCTAACCTTAAAGTTGAGTAGGTCGTGATTTAACTCAAAATCGGATAGTTACATTTATTACAGACCAACTAACTGAATTCTCTGTTGGAGAGTCCTTAACTGAATTAATCGCCTTTTATTAGAAAAGTTTCGCTTTTGTCTCTTCGTAAAAGAGATCACAAGAGGCAGTCTCGATCCGCTTTGATTAGAAGTCACTAAAGTAGTTTGAAGAAACTGTAACCGAAGGACATGCGATTAGGAAGCGCAATCACTTCTCTGATTGGCCATTTTAATCATAACGTGAACTGAAAATTGGATAATCACATTACACAGTATGGGTCATGTTGATAACCATAAGCCCTCACTATAAGAACACATAAACATAACATATATAAAGTAAAAAGGATTTGAAAAAATATGGAATAATTGACTCTCTAAAGTAAGTGACAACGAGTTTTTTTAATATATTTTTCCCTACAAATAACTATTTACTACTCAGGTATGTTTATTTAGCCATTTACGCTTGTATGGCAATTTAGAATTGGCCATTAAAAATTTGAATACTCTATTGTATTTGTCTTTTTGGGAAAAGGAAATGAACTCAAACAATTATGTGTTTTTTTTAAATTAAACAAACTTGTACTAGTATAGCTCACCACAGCTAAATACGTCATAAAAAGTTGGTAAAAATATAGTTCAAAACTTAAAAGATAAAATTGGTTTTATCTACATATAGATAATAAGCTGGTCCGAGAATAAAGGTGCCTATATATATATTTTTGAAAGAACATATATAAGAGGTTAAAAAAAAGTATAAGTTTAAAGGTTAAAATGTGTCTTCCACCAGAGTCTAAAGGTTAATACGACCCTTAAAATATTGTCAGTAATTCATTCGAGACTTCGTGTTATATTTTGGTCAAACCAAAACAGTAAAGTCTGTGCCACTGTTTTACCTTGGAGCCTAAGGACATTCCGTTTACATTAAACCCTATTATAGTTTTCGTTTTTATTCACCAACCCTAGTGAGTGCGAGGCCTCCTCGAGAAAATAATTAGCCTACAATTAGCCTAAGAGTTTTAGGATATTTTAGATCAAACAATCGGATTCGAAGTAACTGTGATAATGATCATAGGCCGAAGTGCTAATGCGAGAGGCATGCTGCGCCGAAAATGAACAGATTTCTCAAATTAAATAGGAGTTGAGTATTTGAAGTAAATAAGATTTCGTTGTTCCAATATGTGTGTTAAATAGAATCTTTAAATATGCATATCGGTTGTCATGAAAGTTCCCATTTAAATGGTTCTCGAATTCGAACCATTTGTCAGGACAATGCAAATTTCGACAGGGACTTGCACGCAGCAGTGGAATATTGTTAGGAAACTCCAAATAACAATGGTAAAATAAAACAAAAGGTAAATGGAAAAATGAAGAAATTGTTCCATTCGTCCAAGGTAAATAGATAGAAAATTTTATTACCTTTTTTTATTTATCTAAATTTATAGCCTTAAATAACAGAAAATAATTAGATTCAGTTTCACAGTGTGGATGGAGATTTCAAAAAACGATAATAGTACGAACTTAAATTAACAAAGAAAATAAATATATATTATAAAACCACTAAAGGTGTAAAAGAAACTAAAAATAGAAAGTCGAAGGGGTAGCCACAAACTAAAACGTAAAATCAGTTGTAGATACGCACTTTAAATAAAGTTTGTTAAAACTTAAGAACCTATAGTTTACTACTTGTATTTGGGTTGAAATACTACTTTGTTATTTTAAACAAAAGACGACATAAACTAGATAAACCTAAGAGTTACATTTTACGCACTTCTGCAAGCACGGATATACAAGTTCGTATTACTTTAGGCAATATAACAACCAACAATATTAACTATTTTTGTAAGTGGTAAATCGATCATTCATTCAAAAGCATTTTTCTAACATAACACGAATACTGTCTACCATTTACATTTTTGGCAATTAATGAGGGTGAAATAACGTTTTACAAATATTTTTCCCAGAAACAAGTTCAGATATGCTAAACTATATTGACATACTTTGATTAACGATCCGTTTTTTTTACATTTCACACCAAGAGGTCATCTGGCAATAAACTCTTGAAAACAATAAATTAATCAAAAACTTTTTACATTTAAAACACGTCATTTTACACAAATAATCACATTATTCTTCACACTTAGATAACAAAATTTTCATTTTAAAATAAAACAGAACTTAAAAATGTTTTTTTTTCCTGTTTAAAAAATAGACTAAAATGAAAGTCTGAATTATTACAATCCTATAAATTATTATCAATCACGTAATGCTCCAATTCCATGAAATCTATGGATCTTTTGACAAAACCAATTACAAAAACGTGAATTGCCTTCCAATCCAACAACTTCATTCTAAAAAGTTGTATGACAATGTATAATATTCCCCAGCAATCTCGAACTTCACTTGTATCGTAGTAGCAATCACTCTTTAAGCCAATTCTGTGGCTGAAAATACATCATGGTCGAATGTATTTTTTAATATCAAACTTTACCTTCTATAATTAGTCCCAAGTCCAGAATTCCGGCCACATTTAGAGTGAAGAAGTCGTTCAAACTTTTCGTAAGTGCGGGACCAAAATAATTTGTTTACCCCAAATAATGGCTCCGCTTCGGCCCATTAAGCCACCGATAATTTAATGAGAGTATAAAGAGTCGCATGCCGCTAAATTAATGGTTATGGAATACGTAGGGGGTAAAACTTCTCGAATATTCCACAAAGTACTAATGCTAATGACGCTGATTCATATTGGTCTACGGAAGTCGCGTTATTCGGGGACCAATTTGCTCGTCCGTATTTTTAAAACGTCTTGGAGGAATTTGTTCTGCTAAACCAAGACGATCAACCAAAACTATGTGGCTCGGTATTGGGTATTGCTAGCTTAAGTATTCTTGGCCATTAAACGGTATATTTTAACTGTCATTTGTGAAACTGCAGTATAAAAATATTTTGAATAGTTAAAAGATTGGAATAAAATGAAGTCCTAAATCCTTTTGCAAAATATTATTTAGAATATTTAAATTTAGATTGGACAACCAAATTACCATTAAAGAAGTTATATTAATTAGTTTATTGAGAAATATGCTTAAAAATCGAATCAGTCTTTAAATTTCAAATAGGATTGTGGAGTTAAAACTGTAGAAAATATAATGTTAAAACTTATCAAAACTAATACCTTTTGTTTTTTCTATCCCACTTCTCAGCAATAAATGTTTTAAAAACCGTTTGTTTTTAAATATGATTAATAATCAAATGCAAATTTATTTTCCTGAATACAATTTCTTTTCAATATCTATTTAAGACAAAAAAAAGTTCATATCTAACACTAATGTATAGACAATACAGACCACTACTAATTATTTCCAGTATTTCAAACATAATTTCACTCGCTAATGTCTTTTATATATCCCATACCTCTTTGCCTTCAAAACACAAATAATTACACCCACCAATGTCCTAGAAGTTAAATACATTTATCCCTACCCACCCTTAATCAAAAGCCCACCATAGTCAGCCCTCGCTAAAACCCCATTGGCCAACACAAGCCCAGTATACACAAAGTCCCGTAGCACACTGGCCACTTGGACAATGCATTTACTATGGCTGTTGTGGTCCCCAATCATAACCCACTCGGCGACTCGATAAACGGAATCCGCTTTGTGTAATAAGGCCTCCATTTTGGGGACTTTCATTGGAATTCAGTCAGTAAATGGAGGAAGTGTTTAGCTAAGCTCTTAGTGGGCTGCTAAGTAGGCACATGCTTGAAACTTTGAAGGGATTTTAATGGGTTAGTTTTATATAGCTGTAACTGTGTGAAAATGTTAAGTATTGGCTTAAGTGAGGGCTTGTTTTCACTGCGGGAAATTAAAATTTAACTGGAAATTTAATTTCTAAGTTTTAAAATTGTGTTGCTGTTACCGATAAATGAATAATCCATACTTTAATTTTTAGAATTTTTTAAAATAATTTTATATTTTTAATTTCCTGCTTTTCTGGAAAATCTAACAATCCGGTTACGGGTTTATACATCTGTATCCTTCAGGGGGTTAAGTAAGATTTAACCTTAGAACTGAAATTTTCCGAATTCCGACTATTTGTATTTCCTTTATCAAGAATATGATTATCCGAATCACTGATTACCTGAATCACTCCACCCCTTTTGGCAGCTCGAGCATTATTAGTATGTTAAGTCACCGTCTCAAATTGCAGTTCGATTAGTGATTGGTCTTTCAAATACAATTATCCAAATATTTTTAATATTTGAACGGGATTTAGTCCAAATTGATTCGGATAATTGAGTTTCTACTTCAAATGAGACATGAGAAGATTCGCAAGTGTTTGTGATTTAAAAAAATTATTGTATGAAATTTTGCTTCTAAGCTATATGAAATTTACAGGAGAAACCTTTGACTCACTTGGGTCTGATATTTTTGATTCAATTAATGATAAATGCAATAATTTATCGAATAATTTTCTGTTAACTGTCAACAAAAAACAAATGGCTGAACAATTCGCAGGATAATCTCTTTGTCTTAGTTATAATTAGGATGTGCCCTGACTACAACATCAAATGCCACAAATGCAACAAAACTTGGCGACAGCCAAGCGATGCAATAGCATGTGGCTGACTCTGCCAAGTCGCCAAGTTTTGTTGCATTTGTGGCAGTTGATGTAGTAGTCAGGGCACAGCTTAAGGAGAATGTGAGTTTCGCAGCTAGACCCTCCAATTGATATCTGATCAGCTTCCCAGAAAGCCAAGCGATATTTCAACCCTATCAGCCAATGAGAAATTACATTGCGTGTGAGTTTCTAAAAATGACTGTATGTTTAAAAATTACTCTTTAAATTTTGTTTATCCTTTACTCGTTACTCTGTAAATTATACCTTTAAAAAAAAGCAGTAGGTTTTCAAAATCTAATGTTTAAGAAATTCCATACAAAATAATATTTATTCTTATTAAACTGTCAGTTGCAATTTTGTTAAACCAAAGAAGTGGTTTGAATAAGCCGCGTTGTTCACAATAGTTGTGGGCGAGTTTATTTAGTGGTAAATCAAAATTTAATTTTCTATAAAAGCATTTAATTTTCAGAGGATTTCTAAACCTTTTAAAGTTTGTAGGAATGTTAATGACTTGCTGACTAAATTAACTAGTGCAAAACTTGGTGGAGCAAACGCAACTAATTATTGATTTCTTGCAAAGGAAATTAAATTTTCGAATATGTGTTCTCTAAGATAATCATTTAGTTATGGGAATAGAAAATTAGTTTTTTTTTTAATATTTTATATATTCTGATTATTTACAAGAAATAATTACTTTAATTTTAAATTTTTGTATTTAAATTTAGTAAATTTATATTAATGAACTTAAAATATAGCAGCCATTTTCTTAATAAAGCATAAAGTGGCATTAATAATTAACACTTTTTTAAAAATTTTGAAATGTATAATTGGTATATCTTACAATTTAACTTAAAGTATTCTTTAATAAATAATATCAATACAATAGTTTTAATTAATTATAAATTCATGATAATCAAAAATACAATAACAATTTAAATAATAATGTTTTGAAAATATTTTAAAACGACATAATTCATTGAAATCAGCTTTAACTTTTTTCAAGTTTGGCAATGTAATCAAACCATATAAATCAAATCGTCTATATTAAAGTTACATTAGCTGAAAACTATAATCATCGATATCTAAAAGAATTAGTTTCTTTTAACTCAACATAATCTTACCTTAATGTTATTATTACAGAATGACTTCCTACAATTGTTTACCGCTGCCATTTCTCAATTCAATGCAATCTAATAATAATTAATTACAAACATTTTTTTTAAAATTGTCTTGTGTTTAAACAATAACATACAATTTCAAAAAGATTAAAATGTATATGCAACTAAAATTATCATGCTGTCTTATAATTTTTAGATTTTGATAAAAAAAAACTAACTTGGATGTTCTTTAAAATATTGTTGTCTTAATTTATTAAGTTTGTTTTAATACTTATTTGTTTATAGTTAGTTCTGTTTAGTTCAATAAATGTTATTGTTAAATGTAATTAATATGTTTATTGTTAAGTTTTGATTATTTTTTTGATTTTCGGTTTAATATTCCTTAAATCCAGATTCCTTAAAAAATCTTCATAACTTATTGCAGTGGAAACGAGATGTAGCTAACAAAATTTATAAACATGTTTTAATGTTGAAATTGACTATATATTGATTTTATAGTTTTATTTAAAAAAAATCTAGGATAATTTTTAGCAACATAAAATTATAAATACAAACTACCTCACATAATTTGTACGTCCGTCAGTTTGGCCCTAAATTACCCAGGTGCACACAGTGTGCCACAAATAAATGATATTGTTAAATTTAATGACGAATATAACATTTAATTTAATATTTACTCCAAAACCTAAGTAGTTTCTCAGTTAAATATTCTTACAAGTACGTATTTGAGGCTTATGAAATATTAGCTATTTGTAGAAGAAAATCTTTAATTGGCTATTAAAAAACTATTACATAACATAAAGCTACATTTTTTGCTAATATTGCTTTATAGATGCTGTACAATTTGTATGGAAACAAATATGAATCACTGTGTTACAAAGAAGAACCTACTATAATTAGTTTCATAAATATTAGTTTCATAATTATTATATTCATAATATTTCATACATATAATTAGTTTCATAATTAGTTTCATAAATAACTATTTCCTTTGCCTTAAGTTCTACCCTTTCTACGTTTTCTATTTTTAAGTAAATTTATTTTTGTTACATTTTTGTCTTTCTACTTTTTATGTTTAAAACATGGTTTATAATTTGTACATAATCTTTTTATTTTTGTAAATATATAATCAAACAGAAAAAAATCATAATTTGAAACATGTTTTCATATATATAGAAACCCAAATTAATAAAATAATGGTAAAACAATATTAAACAATAACCTAATGTATCTTTCAATTCTAGAGGCTTAAAAAACAATACAATACATGTTTAATCTGAATCTCTAAATGTAAAAATAGCTGAAGTCCACCGAAATATTTCCTTTTATCTTCTTCTTTTACTAAAATGTCGAAAGAGAGAAACGTAGTTGGAAATTCTCAAATGGTTTTGACCCCTTTTTGCATATACCTATTTAAATATTTAGGCAAAAAATTATTAAATGTAAACAAACCATACATTTTTTTCACAGATATTTATATACATTTTAACATTTTTTGTTAAAGTAGCCGTCTGTTTCCGACCTTTAAAACCGTACAACCGGTACCAATTTGTTTTAGAAGAGTTTTCATTTTCTGCTTGTGTAGTTCGCATTTCATTTGAGTTTGGTTTGATTTTTTTTCCTTCTACAGCTGTCGTCTTATAAATTTTAAAGACCGAACCATGTTGAAAGGGAAACGGTGAGAATGAAAAGGGAAAAAGGGGAAATGTAGAGGGAAAATTATCAAAAATGAAACATTAAAACAAGAAAAAATCATTTTATTCAACAATTACGCTAGTTTCGCTTTTCGATTTCAGTCCTCGAAGTTCTTTGTTTCGTGCTTTTCGATACGGTCACGAATAGACAGAAGAAACTCTTTTTTCCTTATTTTACTTACAAAAAAGGAAATAAAACTGGAAAATAAATAAGAATTTCCCCTTGCGCACGGAAAAGTGGAATTTCTCATTTGTTTGAAATATATCGTGTAGCTTTGAACTTCATATTTCTTTTCTCCGTCATTCTTTTTTTGGAGAAAAGGGGAAAATTTTCGTAATTTGCATAGGCGGCCAATCGGAGTAGCGCGAATGAGATACAGGATCAATGTTTTCTACTGCTGTGTTAAAGTGGTAACTGACATTTTTGTAGAAAATAATATATTCATTAAGCTGGTCACACACGGAAAGACATGACCAGGTGAACCATCGCCCTAACTCCTTAATGACGTCATAATGCACAATTTTTTCTCATCAATGATAGGTGACGTGTGTTCTCATGACATGCAATCACGTGATAATTTCTTCGTCAGACAAAATAAAAAAATATATATATTTTGGTGGGTGGAACTAAGATGACAAATGAGCAAAGACTACCAATCACTGAAAAATGAAACATAGAACAAGGTATTGCCGGTGACATATAGTGTTGCAACGGTTCATCAGACCATGTCTCTTGGTATGTAGTCAGCATTACAATCAAAGGCGAAATTTATCATTATTAAGCAAAATCTGAAACGACCCACAAAACGTTGTAGTATTTTCAAAATTTCAAACCACCCAACAGATAACTTGTCCACATTTGAACGGCACGCATATGGTTACGTCACAGCTACGTCAAACGTCTTCCCTTCTATTTCACAAACAAACCATACTCAGCCCATCGGATTGTCCTTCGGTGTAACATTTTTACCGACAATATTAAACTTTATTTTAAATTTTTAAAAAACTATAGCAAAATGATTCGAAAATTATAACAGTTATACTTACATAGTATACTTAAATTAAAAGCATGGTGATTATATCTGAATATTTTTACGTATGCAGGATGCCGGTCCTTATATTAAGTTGATATAGTAATTATAGTAGATTTCTCGAACAGAATATTGGAAAAATCATTTGGAATTTACTCGGAATAAGCCATCTGCCGTATACCACTATAACAAACTAATGTATCGCACTATGTTTTAGATAGCGATGCAATTGATATATTCAAATATAAAAAATGGCGAAAAAAACAATTGAAATGAGCAATGAAAAACAAAGAATAATGCATAAAAAATGGAATACACCATAAATTTTATTGGCTGAGAAATATTTTGTTTAACTTTATTATGGGATATTGCATATTTCATGAGAACAAGATGTCATCAATAAGGAATTGTTGTTTGTTTCGGAAAATCATTGCTGGAATTTTCATCTTACTGGAAATATTATATTTGCATTCTACGAGTTTTCTTCAATTTAATTTTGTTTAAGACGACTTAGTACCTTGGGAAGTATATCTTCTACAAACATCCTTTGAAGTTAATTTAAGGAAATATTTCAAACCAGAATTTTACAACCATACATCACATTAATAATGAAAGATATAAAAGAATTTTGAGAGAGAATGTTTCTCGTTGGCCTTAGTTGTAGTAGTTAGTGATCTTGATTCAATAGCAAATTCCAAACATTAATTTGAAAAATGCTTTACAAGCAACGCTCGTAATACTAGCATGTAAATTTCCAATTTTTATACGTCAACTAAAGTTGAAACTTTTGATAATAAACTTTCTTATATGTTTTGAATGTTTTCAAAATGTTATCAGTTTTTATCTATTCATCGAGATTTTTTTTTTAACCGAAATTATTTTTTTAACAACATTTTTTCTAAAATATTAAATAATTCAGAAGCATTTTTTAGCTTTACTCTATGAAATTTGTGATTTTTTCAACTAATTAATGTTGTTACGTAATTGCTCAAAATTCCATTAGAACCCACATAGCATTTGTGAACCCACTAGTGAGCATATGTATTCTAATTTATTATTTTTCCTACAAAAAATAATTGCAGGTTATTATTTTCAGAAAAAAAATTTCACCGGCATTATAAACAACGTTACACCAAAGTTTTTAAGGTGTTGTTGTTAACAAAAATTTTTAAAAGAAATAAACGATTGCATTTGATATGCGAAACTTATATTTCATAATGAAATGTTTAAGCAATAAAAGTATTAAATAAAAAGGAAAGATCTTTCCTACAAGCAATTTTCTAAAAGCTTACCATTTACTTTTATTATTTAAAAGCCTAAATCTAAAGAAAAAAACTTTCTTGAATTAAGAATAAAAATGCCTATTCTTAGGTTAGTTTCTTCAAATTGAATTACAAAACTTCAAACATCAATAAAATAATAGAAATCTCTGAGTTGAGAACATTTCAAACTACAAAACTTCTACGATTGAGTTTATGAGTTCCTTGAGACAACTACAACTTCGATTTTTCTGTGACATCAATGTAAATCTGCTGCAGACAAACGACAAAAAGAAACGACTACACGGCCTTTATGGGATTACTGAAATGCAGATATCTATAAAAGTTAACATAAACAGCTCTCTTTAAAGAAGATCGTCTTTGCATAATTTAGATATCGCTTACCTTATACCAGAACAAAAGAAACTCAACTCCATACAAAAGTTTGTTTTTGTGAAGTTCTGGTACTTTTTGATAAAAGAGGCTTCAATAAAAACTTACATCCTAATTTTTAGGGACTTAGGATAAATATGGAATTAATCTTCATGCAGAATTCATTTCGTTACAAAATTAAAAATAACTTACTAAGTCTTTTAACAATTTTATTTACAGAATTGACAATTTTAAAACAAATATAAAAACATTAGTTTGTTGCATGATATCCTTTTAATTCTTCTCGATATGATTTTTATTTTAATTTCTATTTTTTATATAGAACAAAACTAATCATTTTTAGATAACTTTTCAAATTGAGGTTCTTATCATTCCGCCATTAGTATTAAGTTTGGGGATAATTTTTTTATCCATGTCTGGAAGAAGTAGTTTCCCCCAAATAGAGATAAAACTAAAAAATCTATTTCTTTATTGTCATTGTAAAGTACCCTTTGCAATGAATTTAGTATTACGTATCAGTATTTAAAGACATTAAAAAAAATCATTGAAAGTAAAGATTTCCTAAAAAGAGAATTTTTTTTAATTAATAAATATTTAATAAAGTTTATTCTAACAGTGTACCTTATACCCTTTCGGCTGTAAGAAACAGAAATCCAAAAAATGCTGGCCACCTCGTAAAAAAAGAGAAACGCCAACCATAAATGTGACGCTTTTCAATGGATATGAACGACAACTCACCAGTTTAAAATGCTTACATTTTATAATGAAACACGATAAAAATCTTGACAACTGTATTAAAAAGACAAGAGGCACTGTGTTCAAATCTACATAAATTAAAAACCCGGTTGAAACACACAATTATCTTTTTTCCCCTTGTAAGGGTAACAGAAGAATTAAATTAAATGAAGGAATTCAGGGAAAGATGAATAAGGTGTAAAATTTCATTATAAAGGAATGCAAAAAATTAAATGCCAAAAATGTATTCAGCAAAATGACAAGAATTAAACGCTGTCAATCAGCTTAATTTGACAGTTTTGGATTACATTATAAAGAAATTTGTGAAAATTAATAGTTTATATAATAGCGTAAATTGTGCTTGTTTTAAACAAAATATATTTGCATAAACGGGAACTTGTTCTATTAGGAAAAAATATGCATACTTTAATTGGCAATTGTTCTAAATCAGGAATTTTAAAATGACGTTCAATCATAAATTAAAATAATTGGTTTTTCTCAACTTAAATCCTCGGAAATATTTCTTTAAAATATATTATTAGAGTTTGATGTTAATTGATAAAATTATAATTATATTGCATAAAAGCTTATCTGTGCATTTATTTAAATAAATGAACTTAGCTTAGATTTCGTGCCTGGTTAGAGTTGGTAATTCTTTTGAAAATAAAACATGATTTAAAATTATAACTTTTAAAAACAGGCATTTGTAAATCATGGCATCAGCCAAATTTATTTGTGTGGTTAATTTTTTTTATACATTTTACTTAATTAACTATGTCAAAAATTAACTTTTAAACAATAATTATCTAGTAAAATGTATCAATAATGACATTAGTTTGACAATCATTTTATTTAGAAAGTGTATTTATGCAAAACATAAAAACGGACTTATTTTTACTTTCGTTAAGTTATAGTTGTTAATTTAACGTAGTAATATAATGTAAATAATTGTAATATGTTTTAATTCTTTCGATTTTTTTTCATTATACAGTAGTTTTGTATTAATTTGCCATTTATAGTGTTAAAAACATAATTTATATAGAAATATTATGATAAACATATCTTTAAACTTCACTGTAAAAAATAGGATAACGTTATACCCTGATTATTGGATGCGTCGTTACCCCAATTTCGGAGTAAGCTTATAAAACTCAAATAATAGAGGAACCTCAAACTATCCCCAAAACATTGTGTAACTTTCCTCCTTTTTTTTCCTCTGACTGCAAGCAAATACACAATCATTAATTTTTTGAATTAAATAGGATTATGTGGTAAAATTTTAAAAAAATCTAAAGTTTCTATCAAGCAGTCTTTGAATAGTCATAAAGCTACGCTCTTGTAAAAAAAATGATATGATCAAATCTTGTTCAAGAGCAAAGTTTGACTTGAGTATATAACAAAAAATTATTGCTTTACAATTTCACCATCTCTGTTAAATAAGCGATTCTCTAAAAAAAACTTGTTTGATGCCATCGAAAATTAGAGAAAAGCAATGCTCCCATTTACATTGTTACTCTTTTTTTTGTGATTCAACTTTACTCTGTTTTTGTGGTGTAACCACAATTCATTTTTGTGGTGTAAACGTAATCCACTTTAGTGATGAACCTTACCTTGTTTTTTGTGGTGTAAGTTTACTAAGCTTTGGTACATGTTTATACTCTTTTATACTACTAGGCCAGCACCTTTAGTTTATGGAGCAACGTTGCACCAAACTATTAATAGTGAAGTAATATTAACTAAGATATTAATGAAGCAAGTAACTAAGGGCGTTATTATAACTATATATCCCACTGCATTACATACTTATGAATAATTGTTCATCATATTTTTTTTTTTTTTCCCATCGAGCTGCAAACCTATAGTTTATCGAAACTGCTTTATAGGATCTTAGTTAGCGTCTCGTTGTTTTAGAGACTCTTTAAGTTGTTTTAAATACTTATAATTAATTTGGATGTATAAAACCGACTCGCAATAGTTTCGTTAATATTTCTTAGAACAACGTGATTTAAGCGACCCCTGGGTGTGAAAAGCATGTATGTATCCCCCCCCCCCCAATCCAGCACATTGATCTATAGACTTAAGGGGTACCAGCCCCCCGAAAATTTTCAAAATGATATTTCAATGTTTTTAGTGTTTCTAAAAATATGAAATCTTAGCTTTTCAACGATATCTTACATAAGGGTTTCGAGTAATGAAAGTATTTTTAATATTTTTTTAAACAAACGTTGTTTAGGTAAAATCCAGTCATGTTTTATAGGTAAGAAACCACTATTGTTTACTTTAAACGGTTATATCGCAAAACTTACTTTTTCAATGTTCATATACCTTTTTCTCAAAATCTACTGTAAGTATCAGCTTGAAATTTTTTAATACGTATTTAAGAAGTTTGTTTCTAAAATCCGCTGGAGGGATTTGACTATAAATATCTTAATTTTTTTTTCTTTTTAATATTATTGATGTTTTAAGGTAAAAAAAATATGTAGTTTCTCTTAAAAAATTATAATTTAAAAACTAAACAAAAATTTTGAAACTGCCTCCATTAAAATATAGTTAAACATCAATTTAACAACTAGTAAACATTTCATTAAAAAATATCAAATAGATTCTGAGAGGTACAAAAAAATGGTCATTTTAACATGGACTTCAATGGAGATCTCCGGTTCCCCCTTAAACAGAAATTCGCAAGTCTCAGGCATTAATGAATTAACCACTCATTAAATTGATGTATGGCCGTAAATTTTTTGCTTTGGAATACCATACTTATAGCTCATTTCTTTGTAATCCAGATAAATACTAATTATTATTAAAATACGTGCTGCAAATTCTTAGTACATTCCTTAAGAGTTTTATTGGTTCTATCCAACATAAATATCATCCATGTTATCCATTATTTGTATATTGTTCTAATTGTCCTTAACAAATATAAATAATATTTTAATGCTTTTAGAATTTCGTTCTACTTCTTAAAATAAAATTTTAAAATCAATTCTGGGTGTATAGCGGCTACCAACAATCCCAAAAATTGAAAAAGTTGTATAAATGCGTCTTATTTTCTATCTATTTTCTTCCAGTAATCCTCTTAAAGTGATTTTTTACAAAGATATATTCGTTGAACATTAAATTGATAATAACCTTCGTTTGCTGCTGTTTTTTTACAATTCTGTAAATAACCCAAAGCTCATTAGTATAGAAAATTTGTGAGAACTATTTTTCTTATTAAAATATATTTCAATATTAGATTATTTCTTGGAGATTTAATAAAATTTTAAGTAAATGAAGAGTATTCGGAAAAAATTAATGGCGGTACTAAATTTAAAAGAATGCTTGAGCAGAAAAAAATATTCCGAACGTTTGCCTTAATGTCGTCAATCAAACTCTCCTATTCCATTCCAAATCACTAATGATTTAAAGTTTTTTTTTCCCTTAAGGATCAATTTCTTGAGTTCTCTGTGTTGCATTAAGTTTATAAAAAATATTTCTCCCACTATCAAATTAATTTTCTCGAAACCGACTCCTGTAGTTTCTTTGAAGAGAAGGAAGGAAACAACTCAACTCGTCCTCGGTTTACTCAATCTAAAAGTAATGCAATTATAACTTTTTTTCCGGTGCTGGTAATAGTTCCATTTTTTTCTTCCTGTTTGCCTTGGAACTATATTTTTTCACTGAAGTATAGAAAAAAGGGCTAGCGAAACAGTATCTTCGTTAGCAAAATACGATACCAAATGTTTCTATCCTTTTATTTTAATATAAAAACAGAAACGCTAAAACAGGTGAAGGAAATATAAAAAAAAAATAACTCTCTGAAGTTGAAGAAATAAAAGACAAAACGGAAAACAATAAGGTAAATATATTAGTTTTCTGCTTGAGGTGACCGAGTACTTTTTATGATTACATAAGTTTGAAAAACGCATGAACTAGAAATCTTCCATATTTGTCAAATCATCGCACATTCTTTTTCCTTACATTTTTTTATGTGGTTAGAAAGTTGAAGCAATTTAAGATACAATCAAAAATACTTTTCAAATTTATGATTTTTTATAGTACACTTTGTATAATAAGAGTTTTGATAAGAAATATATTTTTCACAAATACTTTTTTTTAAGTTGTCACATTTTTCCTTATTTTTGATATTTGTATTTGCATGAAAAGTGAAACAAAAAATAATTACGAAGAGTAACTTGGTTTAAATAAATGTTATGCTTTACACTACTTTACCGATCTTGTCTTTATCTTATTTGTTATAAAGTTCAACTTCTGTTATTTTTGTATTTTAAAAGCAAGTTTAATGATAATATTTTATGATATTTTCCTTCTCAAAAATGAATTTAATAATACTAAGTGCATTTTTTATATACTTACAATAATATACGTTATAAAAAATAGTATTGTCAATAAAAACTTTTTTCGTTTTTATTTTATTTTTCTACATTTCAATGATTCCCTTCAAAAATATTATATAAATACTAGAATCCCTTATAAATGTCATAACATCTCATTTTTTAAGACATCAAGTAAAACGTCGTGAACAAAAAAAACCCCATCTTTTTTATGTAACATTAGTTCTGTTACTGACAGAATTTTTATATAACTTATTTTCTCATCCAAAAATGGGATCTCTCATAATCTCCTACTTCAACAACTTTCACCTATAAATCCGGTACTTTGAGTTACAAAAATCTGTTATATTTGGTAAGGCGGTACTGGATAGAAGGATTTTTTATAGGCTTATGTCGTTAAAAAAAGTTTCTTTAAAATACGATGTTTTCGTTGAAAATAGTCATTTTAATGCGTACTTGTAAATATATTTGACTAAATTGCTTCAGTACTTATATACATTGAAGCCCGCGTTAATGTAACAAAATTATATTTATTTTTATTATGTAAGTACATTTATAGCATTGCATGCAGTTAGCCGTGAATATGGATGTTTTAAAACTTTATTGATTATACTTTATACTTATATTTTATGCGGGTAATTTATATTTTTTTGTGAAATTACACAATTTATAGGTTTTTTAAAATTATTGCTATATAACTTTGTAACAATGTTTTATACGGATAATTTATATAATTTTTGGTGAAATGGAAAAGATTAACTGGAGTATTATATATTTTTATAAATGTTTTTTTAATTTGCAGGGAAAATAGTGCTTAAGTTAAATTAATATTGCTAAATAATGAAACAATTGGATTATTTAATAATCGATATCACATTAACGAATTTAGTACTGCAACGATTTGGCTCCTGGACGCTTTTTTTTTCAAAAGCTTTGCTTAAAATGTCTAAAGAATTCAGTTTTTTTTTTTTTATCTATTTGCTACTAGCGATAAATCATGCTTCTAAAGAAACAAACTAATGCAAGTACCTTTACTTATTCAGAAATATGTAATATAAACTCGTACCCTGAATTTCATAAAAGCCCGTTTCTTGAAATTTTAATAAAAGATATCGCAAATATTATAATTAAATTATCAACAAAAAAATCCTTAAATGCTGATTTCTCAGAATCTTTACTTTCCATTTCGTTTTAAACAAAAGAGCCTAAGGCTTTTTTTGCAATTCAACGTTCGAGGTACCTTTTTTTGTTTACATTTACAACATTCTATTAAACAAAATAGTGAATGTTTTTTGTAAAATTATCTAGCTTAGCTATATTCTTTTTATTAAATAGGAAAAAATAATGTATTATACTTAATTAATTCAACTAGTTTTAGCCTTCTATATTTATTATTTTTTGTTCTCATGTTGATTAATGTACATCAAAATGTTTTAAGTTTACGTATTTTAAAAAAATTTCAATTTTTGTAACTTCGTGCTTTTTATAGAATTATGTAACTCACTTTAATGGGTTAATTTTAAAGTGCCAAAAAATATACTTCTTTTTTATTAAATAATTCAAAAATCTAAGATAATTCACTTTCTATTGAATATCTTATTTTAAATCATTTGTAAACATTTCTGATGAAACAAAAGTTAAAGGCTCGTCGTTAGTCAATTCATGGTATCTTACATAGTTTTATCATTTTCAAAATGATTAGAACTCAACTATAGATTATTAATAATTAAAATTTAACGAAAAGTGTTGCGTCATAGTTTACATTTGTGCCGATACAAAACAAGTTCTCGAAGACATCTCTTTGATTAAAAAAAGGGGGGGGGGGTATATTTGGGGATTTCAATGCTTTAAGTTTACTATAAACGCTTCTTTTATTTATTCAATTTCAAAAAGTAAAGTGAAAAATCTGAACCTTAAACCGATACATCAAAAGTGCATACCTTATAAAAATATGTTTTATGAAATGCGAGCTTTATTGACATTTTCTTAATATTAGTTTTAGTGATATATTTCGTAATTTTTGTTTAAATATATCGATAAATACACAAATAAAAACTTTATTACAATTCTATATATTTAAAAAAAAGTCTGACGGGGGCCAAAATAATTTTATTCGCAAAAATGGGATCTGAATAAAAACTGAATCGCGGAAAATAAGTTATCGTGAAATTTTTGTATTAAAAGATTCTGCTTAAGCACAGCTTGATTTAAATATTTTGAAAACAAAAAAGTATTGCAAAATAGTTTTTAGTACACTTTGAAACTGTTAACTTTTTATCGGAAACATATATTTATAGCTAAATTATTTTGCTTACGGCTACAAGTTTATGCCTGTCGTTAACATATAATGATTTCAAAGCAAGAAATCTATTTTGGTACAACAAACGTATTTAAACTTAATATTAAGCTAATTCTTTCAATTTTTTATTATTTTTTTCAAATATATTGTCGCCCGCTGAGTTTGGAATTTTTTAAAAACGCTTTTAATTAAAGCTGTGTGGTTTTTCCATGTTTTAAAGCGGAGTAAAGTGTACATATATAATTTAAATTTTTAATAACTCATAAAATTGTTTTTCTTCATCATTATTGTTAGAAATCACCAATAATTTGCCTGTCCCCTCTGTGGAACTGTGAACTGTCCCTCTTGTGTATCTCTCCGCTCTTGCAAACACCGAACTGCGCTTCGGTCAACACGAACACTCAGAACACACTCTGCTCTCATTGAACGAGCAACGCTCGTTAGCTTTTCTAATGGCGGGACCCAATAAATCACCCCTAAATTCTTTCAAATTAATTACTAAACTTAAACTGTTTCAATGATATTTAATAAAAGCTTGCACTCACTTCGTATTGATAACTTTGCTATCAAATATGTTTCTTTTAATAATATTTTAGGTATTTGAAAATAAAAAGCTGTTTAATAAAACAATATTTTAAAAACAATTTAAAACTTGAAAAAGAACTTATAAATATTAATGTTTATGTACATTTTTTAAACTTTAAAAATTATTTTTTAATATTTTTTTCATTTCAGATATTCTACTACCATAGTAACAATTAATTTAACAAAACATAACTATTATACATCATCACTCAACAGGAGTACCTACCAATATTTTAATATATTAAAATTTAAATTATAGTTACAGTACTGTCACTTTCTAGTATATCATCTCTTAATCGCAAGCACTGAAGCTTGCTTTCTAAATGGAAAATCTACATGCTTCATTGAAGATGGTAAAGTATTACTGTCACGGCCCATCATATATGTGTCTCTTATTCTATTAAATATGCTACTTTGACGATGTTGCAGTAATGGAGAATATCTCGAAACAAAAGTATTACGCAAATTTTATATGAAAAGAACACGGATTTTATTTCAACGATCAGTGTTATGTTTTTAAATAAATTATATAGATTACAAAAAAAAAGTAATTTAATAACTTTTTTAAGTAATTTTTTTTTTAATATGTCATTAGAATGAATCTAAGCAATGTATCAAAGTTAACTATTTAAAAAGTGGAGCCTGATTGGATTATTATGTACATTAATAAAATTTTAACTACTTAAAATGTTTGTCGAGTACCAATCATGCTCTTACTTTTCCTATAAAATCGACTTATGAGAAAAAAAACATATTTTATAAAATAAATTACAAGTAATATTCTTCCCAATTTTATAGAAAAAGGATGCAATTTTTTTAAAGAAAAATATTGAAATAGATTTATTTCATCATATTTTAAAATCACAAGCATTTTAAATACGTAACGATGTATATTTGATATTGGCTAACATTTCACTTATTAAAAAATCAAATAAAAGGCTAAAAATGTAATACTGAGATGAGTAAAAAGCGGCGTCTCATAGAAAAATACATAAATATTTTGAGGTAATACACATTCCCTCTACATAAAATACATTTGTCAACCAAACAATAATACAAATCTAACCAAAATTGAATTATCAATACCATATCATTAATCTATAATATTCACTTAAAAAATCTTCTATACGTAGTCACCTTAACCATTTCAATTCCTTAAACGAAGCCGTTTCCAGAAACAAAAAACTCCTAATAAACTATTTCCAAGACTTTAAACTATTGATGTCTTAATTGCTCTTCAAATATGGATGTCACCTGCATGTTGAAATTTATTTTAAACACCTTGTAACTCAACACCAAAGGTCTTTGGTTACTAACGAGCGTATGTTCTTGTCCGCCAAGGACGGTGGTTCTGAACAGGTGCCTATAAATTCGTGGGGTCGCCTGCGGCCAACAAGCCATTGCATTCTGCAGTCACACCTAATATTGTTGCCTGAAATATATAAAATTGTATTTCAGTTCATGTTATTGATTCATAAATCATTCTATTTTGAATTAAATTATTCATTTATCTGCCCATTATTTCGGTTATTTGTTAATTAAGATGTAAGTTCGATTATCTGTTTATTTTTATTCGTTACTCATGTGAACCATTTTACTTTTCTAAACAAAGCAGAAACTAAAACTCCTCCAGAAACCAAAATTCCTAATAAACTAGTTCCAAGATGTTAACCAATTGAAGTCTTAGTTGCTCTTCGAATATTGATTTATTTGTTAATAAATAAGTTCAATTTTTTATTAAATAATCAATTACTTTCATTCTTTTTTAATAAATCCAGTAGGTTATATAATTGTTAATAAATCCCTCAGGTTAATTATTTGTTAATAAATCCCTCGGGTTAATTATTTGTTAATAAATCCATGAGGTTAATTATTTGTTAATGAATCCATTAGTTCAATTGTTTATCGATTAGTCTAATAGATAAATTATTTGTTAATTAATCCATGACTTCACGTATTAGTTCGTAGTCTCCAAAAATATGTCTACCTATACTTCATCAGACAAACATTCGTCATCATCAGTATGTAAACATCATCAACATAAATGACGATACTAACTGTCAATAAGATGTGAATGGTATGTAAACACCATAGACATAGAAGGTTCCAAGCACATGTATACAGGTGACGTCATTAGCTTTCCGATTGCTGCCAAACCATTTTATATTTTGAACCGGACAAACTTATTGAATTAGTTGTTTTAGGCTATGATTAGGATTTGTGTTTGCGTAAATTAATGATTAGGTATTTAGATATACGCCGACTTATGCTTTGCTGTAAAATTATTAATAATATTAGTTAAATTAGAAACATGCAAAGATGCATACACTGTTTTAAAATACGATTTCACATACTTAAATAGCTTGCTGGTGGGCCTTGTTAATACTGCTTGAATAAATAAAGAAAAATTATTATCTTCAATTTAAAAGCAAACGAATGAAAAACGATACAAATGTAGGTTAGTGTATTTAAATAAGATTTACATCATTCCTGACTAATTCACAGAGTATATACAAGAATACATACACAAATCTTATCTTAAAACCACTTTCTTTTTTACATGCAGCAAATTTTATAAATTTATAAGCTTATATTCTATTTTTTTTTATCTTGCTACTTTTAAATGCATGTAAAAACTCGTTTTCATATACATCCTAAAATGCTTCGGTAATTTATTCTAACATTTTAATCAATATTCTGATAGCCCGCTTTTAAGAGAATAACCATAAACCAAATGTAAAATATTATGCCTTTTTATATTGTAGTCTTTCTTATGTCAAAGATAACATTTTAGTCATGTTTTAAACGGCAAAATTTTTTTAACTATTCATTTCTTTTCAAAACTTAATCCTAAAAACTGCACTTCCATTTTTCTATCTATCATCATGCCACTGCACTGTGTTATCATCCTAAACGGCCCGAACAAGCAAGATTTATAGCACAAAAGAAAGCTCCTAAAATGCAATTTACATGGGGGATAAAACTTCCTTGTTTATTTCTCATCTTGACAAGTTAAGTAGGAAGCAAAAGCGTTTCCTTAACTGATTACACAGCATCAACTTATGCATTAAAAAGGGGGCTACGGTTTTCCATCCCTAAGTACAACTATGAAATATTTTCAACATAATGCATTGTCTCGACTCCCTATTTAGGTTCATGTAATGCAAATAAACAGGTCATTAATTTTACACGGAAACATTTTTGCTGAACAAAACTGAATAAATCACAGTCCAGCAGAGCTATTTATCACTCTTACCCGGACACCTACATGATCTATAAATGGCATTTCGTGTAATTTCATGCATCAATAAATTCTTTAATTTTCGAAGTTCCCGGAGCTGGTGCTGTTTTAAGAACTATTAATAACGGTTTCGAGCAGAGATTGGAGGCATTTGGATTTAATCCGTCAATAAGTCACACGTTTCATATTCAGGTTTACTTGAGAGTGAGCAGTTAAATATCGTTAACATAGTTGAAAAAGGCCAGAGTTAAATTTTGTAACATTGGACATATACCTATTTGCTAATATGGTAGATATTGAATAATTGATGAATGTGAAATGCGAATTTTACAAATGTCCGAATGAAGAGTTTTCCTCCACACTATATTTTCTACAGATTAGGTAAGGGAGAAGATCTTGCGGAAATCTTCCATGTTAACATGAACTTTTTTAAAAAAAACTTAGCTGCTAAATCTTTGTTTACATTGACTTTTCTTCTTAAAATTAGAGGCTCAAATATGTATGCAAAACAATTACCAGTCAATGTGAGTACCCACAGTTGCTGCATCGGCATTTCGAAAACATCTTCTTGCAATGTGACAAACTTGTTGTTGTTCAAATAAACATAGGAAAGAGCAGGCATTGAGTTGAAGAAGTCCTTGGGGAGATTCCATAGTTGGTTATCACTGAAAATAACATTTAACTGTTAATACTGGTTTTACAAAATGATTTCTACCAAAATAATTGGTCTTGATGAGTTTTGCCACACATTATCCTCTGTGGGCTGTCGAGCTCCTTCTTTCAGTTGAATTTAGTTTTTTAGATTTAACAGAGACAAATAGCAAAAAGTCACAAATTCATTTTATTGTTGTGAAGAACTAAATTTGCGATTCAAATAAAGAAGCACGAGTATAAAAAAGGCATTTGACTGTTTTGATAATTCCATTCAATTTATCTTATAAAAAAAACTAAACAAAAAAGACTTTTTTAGATAATTCCTTAAAATAGTTTAAATGTCGTTGTGTCAACAACACATGGGAATATAGAAACATTTTGTACTGAGTTACGAAAAAGTGAAATGAACGAACAGAAAAAATTATTTAACTAATTCACGTAATCAATATAGGGTGAGACAAGTTGAAGAAAAAATATCGTTAAATATTCATTTATCTTAGTAAGAAGCATTCCTAATGGAAATGAAAAAGGAAAAAATCAATCACAAAAGGAATACTTTTGCAACATTGAGCAATCTATGTAGTTGACATTTTTACTAAGCATTTTGCCATGACAAAATTTGATAACTAAATTGTACAAAAAAATTGAATAATGGGAAATTTTCTCAACACCTATAAGGATTTCCTCATTATTAAATTCCAAAACTCGATAATTAATTTCAGCAACATTTTACCTTAAATCTATGATTGACAATTCATTAGCAGGTTCCGGAAACATGCTCCTTTTCATCTCCGCTATTTCATTCTGCTTCAAATTCAATATCTTCAGACTACCAAGTCTCGAAAAAGCTTTATCAACTATAAAAGAAATCTCGGCTCTGGTGATGCCCAGTGCTGTGAGCTCGTTGAGCTCGGGAAAGGGCTCGTCAACGGATCCCATGGATATCCAGTTGACGTCTATCAACTGTAACTTGTGAAGTTTCTGTAGCTGTTGCCAGTCCCATTGGGCTATGTAATGAGCGTCGGTGGCTCGGAGTTCGATTAGGGTGTCCTCCAGGCCTTCAAATGCCAGTTCTGAATCAGAAAGGGACATTATTTGTGAGTTGACGAATCGAATCTGGAATGAAAAGTGAGGGTTTTAAAATTGTTGTTTAAGTTTTAAGAGTTTATGGGTGCTGACACCTGAGTTCCAGGAGCATTTGCTATTTTAAATGCCTGTCCAATAAATTTATGAAAGACAAAATGTGGGGGCAAGTATTATTTTTAGTACTGGTTCCATGAAAATTTGCTTAAAAATTTCGAAATCTGGTGATACATTTAGGTATCAATTCTTATTTGTATGAATGGGCAAACATGTTGTTATCGATACGTACAGTAGACACACCAAGTATTTGATATTTATCGTAATTAACAAATAGTTCCTTTTGTCTATACTGCAAGGCATACTAATTGGAAAGTATTATATTAATTTTTGACTTTGAAAAAAAGTTTTAAAAACGTTAAAAATTATGAAGTCGATATTTTTAATATTCAATCCACCTAAATAACTGCTGTTGTTACCAAAATATTACAATAAATAAATATATTTAATTGTACAAAGTCTGTACATAACCGTTATATTTCAAAACTCAAGGAGTATTTTACTTACGAATTGTTAAAAATGGCTTCTTTTTATCAATAAAGAATTACCTTTTCTATTCCCGTGCCTTTGAAAACTGCATGAGGAATGTACATCAAACTTGAGTTATTGATTTCTAGAGCGAATACTTTGTGCCTGCTCATTTCTAAACCTCGGATTGGAGGGATCAACTCTTCTGCGTTGAAAAGATTGCTACAAGTCATAAATGTGTCCACAGTAAAGGCTTTACAGACACACAAAGGGGCGATAGTTTCTGGAGAAGGACAAGTGCCCAGGATTCCAGAAAAGCTGGTGACTAATAAAAAATACAGCAACATTTCCTGTTTAAAAAAAATATAATTTATTATTTATTATAAGTCATAGTATATATTTTAATGGTTGCTTTTGATGGGTGAGTACATATATCACACACTCTTAAAACAAATGAACAGTTTTAAATCAGTCTCAGTTAATTTCCATTCCTTTCCGTGCCGAAAATGCACTTCCCCTATAGGAGTGGATTTCATTCTTTTTGCGGAGTAGGAAAAAGGAATAAAAGAAAACAATCTACGTCCTACACTCTTAAAACGAGCGGTTTTAAAACCGCTCGTTTTAAGAGTGTACTTCTCAGTCTGAGTTAATTTCCACTCTTTTCTGGTGCCGAAAATGCACTTCCCCTATAGGAGTGGGTTTCACTCTTTTGTTTTAAGAGTGCACGAGCAAAAATTTTGCAACCTAACCCTCAACTTAACCATATCTTCAATACAAAACTCAAAAGCTGAATGTAATCTGCTGTCGCCTATGGAAGTTGAGGTTGAAGAAAGTCTCTTCAACGTCGTCAACCCCACACGACCTGGTCGGTCAAACCTGGTATTTGAACCTATTGGAGCATAGATTACTGCTTTCATCACAGCAAAGATATACTACGCCATTTTAAAGCATACGTAGATTCAGCCAACTTTGATGAACAAATATAACTTTGCTGCAAACATGAGGATGAAGATCAATTCAGGACTTCCCGAAAATAGAATATGCAAGCAATCGTTTATTCAACGCTGGCAACCCAATCTACAACTTAGCGAATTCCCAATTGAGATAAAAGTTAAAGATTAAGTTGCGTTGAGGGTTTGGGGTTCAATGAATGAGCGTCCCTGTGATATGCCCTTCAGGTGACAAGTGTGAAATTGTATAAAATTTGAATATGTTCGGGGATCAATATCAATGACAAAACATGCACATTCTATTATATATTACTCATTTAAAGTATTTTATGCATGAATAAATTTTTCCATGTTACGTTCATAACTCATGTTGTCTAAATATACAGTCCCTGGACAAATTATTAGACGCACTGTATTTTTTTAGTGATTTTATGTTTCTTAAGAGTTTTTATGCAATAATGGTATATTTAAACTACAATATTATTGATTTTTATTTAAAAGAATTGTTGTAGGCTACATATTTGTATTTATACAAATATGTAGGTACAATATCACCCGGTAATTAATATTTTACATGAAATCTGCAGTGTGTCTAATAATTTGTCCAGGGACTGTAGATTCGTTTCTTTACCTGTCACCCATTTTCACAACCTAAACCAGCCGCATACAAGTATGAAGAGTCATATTATACCTAAGCACCGAGTAAATTTTCATACCTAATTATTCTTAAACATTTATGAAGTAAACATTTTTCGAAAGTTGGCTAATATGTTGCGATAGTGATGTTGACATGATTAATATGCTAATTTACCACAAAGTCTGTTAATTAAAATGTTATGGTTTTACAGTAAGTTTTTGTATTACAAAGAGTTTTGAATACGATGGTTTTAGTGAAGTTTCGAGCATTTCAAACAATGATAATTTTTATACGCAGAAACGTTTTAATAGAGACGCCTTTTTTCATCTGACTATTTCTTAAAATAGCACAAAACTATTTTTATATTAATACATCCTAAAAATTCTTGTATAAATGCGAGTTCTCCAAAAATGGCATTTAAATGTTAAAAGCAATGCTTTAAACTTGCGGTGACTCCTACTTCAAACTTTCCACTCTCAAAAATCGTGCTTTTATATTTGACGATACATTTAGGTACACTTCCTTTTCGCATGTTTTTTATAACTAATTAATTACTTTTTATAAAAGTAAGCAATCTACAACATATCGTAAAACGTTTTTCACACAGAATTTTCTATTTTCTACTTAACAATATTGATAACTCTCACATACATCAGTCAGTAGTTTGTTGTCATATTATGAGCTAAAGGGTTCAAGCTCTTAGCTTTACTTTATCTTACCTTAAACAGATCGATCTTCCAATAATAGTTAAATATAAATAATTTAAAATTCAAGAGATTTTTTAGCATTATTGAATCATGGCCAATTCTAAAAAAAAAATTTAAATAAAAAGGAATATTTAATATACATTGTGAAAGTAATATTTCGTCTCTAATGAGGAAGTGTCAGACAAAATGGAATAAAAATTTACATAAAAATTTTCGAAATGAGTTTGGAAGCATTTGGGAGAAAATTATTTCCTAAAAACCCTTCTTAGTTCTCTTTTAATAATTTTAATACCTTTTTAACTAGTAAAAACAATAATGAAGAGAATATTTACTAATTAATTATATAGCACATAATTAACTCAATTATAATATTTACTCATTTTAATTCAGTTTTTTCATCATATTTTATGTATATTTATTGATATATTAGAATTGTGAATAATCCTTAAAATAGCCAGAAATACAATCGTTTTGAAGTAATACTATCCAGTTATTTAATTAAAGAAGCATAAGTACTTTTTCAATTACAGTCTGTGTTTGCAAATGCTTAAGTAAATATTTTTATTTTCCAAGTATCCAATGTCGAGTAGAATAGTTAAATATTAATTTACTAAGTAAGTAATCGAAATTGCCTTTCATTGCATATTTAACGCTTGCTAACAAATATTTATTCCTTTAATAATACTGTAATGCTATTCCATTTAATTTTTCATTTTAACTCTGAGTCATTAATAATTATTGTATGCTTGAAATTCATTGTGAATTTTAGCATTTCCATTAACTTTCATTTTGATATTTGTTTAATCAATATATCCCCATCATTTTTGAAAATTATAATTTTTAGAAACGCATTTACTTCCTAATATTTACACTGTTAAGAATTGCATTAGAAACTAAATTCATTCATTTTCGGATTGTTATGTCTAATAAGAAAACCGTATTTTTTTCTTTCGGGTTAACGCTATACATTCTCTTAATATATCCTAGTATATACCTCTCGAACCCAATTCTTAAGAATTATAAACAGCTTTTTGAAAAATCCAAAGTAGTTCTCTAAGAATAAAATTTTTTTAAACGTTGTCTATTCTGGTCTCATTCAGTAACGGCTTAATGTAGATATACAAGGTGGGACTTGGTCTACTAAACTTACCTATTTTCTTCTCCTTAATTGGCGTTTAGATGTTGCGTTATCACAGGCCACCAATCATAGAGGATTTTAAAAATGTAAGTCCCACAGTATATATGCTTAGCCTTTACGTTAAAGTCATATAATATTTTGTACTTCGTTTTCGAAAACTTCCGATCAAAACCTAGGCATGGCCTGTAACCAGGTAGGGGCTCCTATCAGTAGACATTACAGACTTGGTGACGCTAAGAGAAAACTACTTTGAGTTTTCAATATTAGTTTACTTGTATACTCACTGTGTTAATACACTGTTAAAAATGTCGGCGCAAGATTGCACCGGAATCCTGGAACTTTCTAGCTGCCACCACTATTTGGAGCGTGAATGTACCAATTTTGAGGTAAAGCCATAGCTTTGATACACCGCAAAAGTGGTGAATTAACGCTCCAAATAGTGGTGGCAGCTAGAAAGTTAAAGCATTCTAGTGCAATCTTGCGCCAACATTTTTAACAGTGTATGACCAATGTGTTTGTTATACATAAATTTTAAAAAAACATTTATTTTAACTTATATTAAACACAAAGTTTTATTTAATAATTAGAGTACCTAAAAAATAAATATAATGAATAGAAAACTTCAAATAAATATAATACACTTCGAGAGAGAAAAATTTGCCTGTGCCACTTTTTCATAGGTGATTATTAACTGACGTGAAAAATAAAATAAGTAATTGATGGGTTTTGTTGACGGCATTTACCTCATAGTACATTTACAGCATACCAGTCCATCAACAGAATTAACATTTATAATCCTTTTGTTAATGTAACTATACCTCTAACTTTTCTTGGTTTAACAAAGTAAAATACAACAACAATAAAAATTTCACTAGACTCCATGGAGTACAATTCTTTCCATTTTAATATATTTCTAATTTAACGCGATGTTTAATCATTTACCCAGCAGCGCTACAATTAGTACTTCAGCAAATAAGTAAGCCCAAACATTCAACTTTCTTTTTAAAAAAAAATCAAAGAAAACTCACCATTTAATTACGTTCCTTCTGCGAAGAATTAAAGAACTAAATAGGTTTAAATCCTTCCAAAACAACACCAGATAACTCGATTCTCACGATCCACTTATCGCTAAAAATCGATAGATAAATCCAATCTTAGGAATCGAGAATAAAAATTCCGAATAAAAATTTAACAACTTCTTCTAAATTGAACTTCGGTGCCTTCTTTATAAACCAATTCCGACTTGAATAAACACTTTTTATTTATTTTGTTTCGAGTATAATACAGTATTTTCAGGCAAATTGTGTTTTGGGTAAATAATCTTATCACAATGGAACTCTTTTAAATATATTTCAATACAAATTATTCTTATCGATTAAAACTAATATTGTTTTTCCGAGAACTAATATTGTATCATTTCATCATTCATGTAGAGAAAGAAAGGAAATATTATCATAGCTAAGGTTTGATTTTTAAACACACTAATGATTCACCTAGAAACTTTGAAATTGTAATATTTTATAACTCATACAATGTGCATTTAAACTATTATGTTAACCAGAGAATGCTTATACCAAATCTTTTAATCATTAATAAAAAATGAAAAAGTGAAATTTTATAGAATGCCTTCTTAAAATAACGAACCTCCTGAGTCTTAACTATCTCTCCATCGATTGCTTTATAATAATTATTAAAAACACTCACCAAAAAATAACTTTATTTCCAAATAAAGTCTAATTATAAATGAGTTGAATCTTATTATATATTTCTGTATCATTATAATCACTTTTCGAAGAACAAATTTCTTAGTTAGAAAATGTACCAATTTTCTTAGTAATGTTATATATATTTTTTGTAAATTAATTATCTGCACTGTTTCCTCACATTTTCATAAAATCTGATTGAATATAAATTATTGACAAGTACTATTGCAATTTTAACCAAAACAATTATACAAGGTAATCGAGTTGTCTGACTATGATTTAAATTATTTCAAAAAATACAATTCTATCGATTTAATGTTTCAGATTGTTAAAGCTTAAATTACGCGGAAAATTTAGAAACGCGTAAAAAAGCTTAAATTAAATGGTAAATTTTAAATTGCATATTAAAGCTTGAATTGAATGGCAAAGCATATATTGCATGGCAAAATTCATCATATTTGAAATGAATTATACGTCTAAAATATTATCAAATTTATTTGAAAATAATTCATAAAGAAAAATATATCATAAAAATCCTCCAAATCTTTTGATAAAGTTTCTATAAACTTTCAGCAATATAGTTCATGCTC
Organism: Oedothorax gibbosus; assembly: GCA_019343175.1. Classification (NCBI taxonomy): domain Eukaryota; kingdom Metazoa; phylum Arthropoda; class Arachnida; order Araneae; family Linyphiidae; genus Oedothorax; species Oedothorax gibbosus. The sequence goes on from CM033270.1 coordinate 18,854,114, forward strand.
CCCTAAGGACGACAAATATCTTTCATTTAACGACTGAGGTTCCGCACATTTTCCATCATAGTCATGAGGCGTTCGTATATCAATGGTCCATCGAATGCGACAATCACATATTATATCGTTTCCTGAAAAAAATGAAATAATTAAATTTTAAACAAATATAACACCATTTGAAATTTTTTTAATACTTTTATATCCATTTTTTTTAACCCAGTTAACGCTGTTCGAATAGTTAATGGGCATACTACAAATCGGTGAAAAGCTGCTAAAACTACTAAGCCGGTTTACATGGTGCTTTATACGGCTTATAAGTTTTCTATTTGTCGCTTCTCCTTACTCATTTGCATTTTAATAAAATGAATCCAATTGCAAATGAATAACGCATAAATTGAGTTTTGTGTTAACCGATGCTTGTATTTACTTTCATATGTTTCTAAACAGTGCGCTAGTTCCGGTATCTAAAAACGCATGTTTTTAGTCTATACCTAAATAATTTGAATTTCCATGATTACCTTTATTATTTTATGCATGCTTGCAATCTTTATTTTGTTACGTAATAAAAAATCATAAGACAAGAATTAAATTATTATTTTTATTAAAATCGTTAAACTAAAGTTGTGTTGCATTGCAAAAAAATCTGTTTTATATGTTAATGTTAAAATGAGGTAACATTTTATTTAAAACTATTCCTTATTTTTTGCATACTTACTGAGACCACTTTCACATAAAATCAAATAAATCCTTATAAATCAAATTACTTCAGAAATAAGATTATTTTACAATTTGCGGGGCTGTTTCAATAAATTTCATAAAGAAGTAGTTCTTAGCAAAATCCAATTATATTTAAATGCCGATTGTAAATATAAAATGGAGTTATATGTACAGTTAAATTTGAATATAAAATCGCTAATATTTTTAGAAAAGAATATTTTATTCATTGTACTTTTTGTCATTGTACTTTATTGTCATTTCAGAAAAAACTAATTGGATCAAAAATGACAATAGACCAATAACAAAATTGCTATCCCATGGTTCAAATATCTGTTATTTTTGATTCCTTCTCTCGATATCAATGATCTTAACCTACCAAAGGTGACTTTTAATAGTTTATCTTAGTCTAGCCACTGTAACATTACTTCATAAAGCAAATTTTATAGAAATAGTAATCTTTATTTTTTGTAAGAAAAGAATAAATTAGATTAACTGTTCATTAGTGCCCTCACAAATACCAACGTAATAACATTAAATTGTTAAAATACCATTTTATTGTAAGGTTTTTATGCACACTGCAAAACTTTGACGCATCTTTAGGTTGTGAAACCGGAAACAGCTTGTGCTGCCCCGTTTCTTACGAAGTAAACGTTCCACCAAACTTATGTTGTATGTTATGCCACAAAATCGTTATTAATACACAAAATGTTACAACAACAACGTTACACCTTTATAACCATCAATCATGCTTGACACAACAATTTATTGTGTATCATTCTGATGAAGGTGGGGTGTCTTGAGTCCCATTGGAAACATGTAAATGCGTACCAATAAACTATTTGCCTTAATATGCCTTCATGAGTCTTCTCAAAGCTCCAAATATTTCAACTTATTATTTTTTCTCCGAGAAGTTTTAAATTGATCTTTGTAAATTATATATAAACAAATATTTTACCAATTAGCGAGAACAGTTGCAAACGTTGGAACTGTTCCTTGAATATATCTTCGCTCACTGTAGTAAATCTGTTGTTATCAAGAAAAACAATTTCCAATTTTGGCATTGCTTTGAAAATGTCCTTCGGAAGCGTTTCCAGTTCATTGTTGCTAAAAAAATATACAGATTATTTAATTGCCAATAAAGAGAAAATTATAGGCTAAAAAATTACATATGATGGCTTAAACGCAATCAATAAACCAAATAAGACTAACACACAATGAAGAGTTTAACCCATTAACGATAATTGAATTAAGAATTTGTCTGTCGAAAATGAGCCTCCTGTATAAGTTTATCTAATTAAACAAAATATAAGACAAATAAAGTCCGTAGCACTGAACAATTTAAGAAAGACAAATTAAGTTACATTAAAAAAGAAATTTTTAAAAAATGACAAATTGTTTTATTATTTATGAAGATGTTATTGGTGTTTACAAAGTCGCCGTTAATAGGTTAAAAAGCTTTAACAATGCATACCTTAAATCCAACGAAACTAAATCATTCGCAGGATACGGAAACATGTTCCTGGTCAAATGTCTAATACCATTATTCTTCAATACCAAAAATTTCAACTTCTTCAAATCAGCGAAAGCATAATAAGCAACATCCTCAATCTCAGCATCGCTTATTCCCAATGCTGTCAATTCTGGTAGTGGTGGAAAAGGCTCAGAGATGGACCCCATCACAATGTGGTGGACGTCGATTAGCTTTAGTTGTTTCAGGTTCTTCAATTGCTGCCAATCCCATGAGGACACGTATTGCGAGGCTGTGGCTCTAAGTTCCACGAGAGTGTCCTCTAGGCCTTCAAATGCCACTTCTGTGTCCGAGAGAGACATGAGTTGGGAATTGTCCAGTCGTATCTGGAATTAATTTGGTTGTTAATTTAATCATAATTTTACTCAAATCTGTTAATTTCACAGAAAACATATATTTACAGAAAAAAAATACTGTTATGTTCCTTGTAAAAATATACTGTTTAAAGTAAAATCAGTTAGTTTTTTTTTCTGTTTTTAATCACTCAAAGGGTAATAGTCTGTGATTGAACTACCATTTTAACTGCTTGTTGAACTTGTGTGCACCGAAATAGTTCAGTTGGGAGAGCAAAGGAATAAAGATCTAAATACCTGTGGTTCGAGCCCGGGCTCGGCAGTTTATATTATTCTTTGGTAATATACCCGCCTACCTCTGGAGTGACCGATGTTTCGATTTCCCGCCCGAGAAGGTAGAATTTTGTTTTTTCTTTACACTATGTCAGTTAAGGGGGGTCAGTTATGAGGGTCAGAAAAGATTATTTGATTATATTCAAATACACCAATTTCCCACTTTGCTCTTTAACAAAGAAAATAAATATCTTAATTTTGAATCACAGTTACGAGATCGATATCAGTAAAGAAGCACACTTGGACCTAATACTTAGGTATCGTCTGACTAATACCTAACATCTGGCATTGACAAAACCTATTGTGATCGCAACCCTCAAAGTGGTTGAAGCGCTACATCTTCAAACTAACAATCGAAGCCTACTTTTAAAAATATATCATCAAATGAAAAAATAATATATTGATTATCTTTTAATTAATGTGACACTACTAATTAAACATTGTAGTACATATTAATTACGATAATTGAATTAGAGAGAAGGTGAAAAGCTATGACCATAATATTTACAATTTATTCATGTATTTGCCTTGAAGCTTTCCTGTGAATACATATAATATTTCAATGCAGAAATAAAAGGAAAATATAGAAGACTATCAATCCCATGCTCGAACACATATTAAGAAACTTGTCGCCTTCAATCCCACCAGAATACCTTATAAACCTTGAAATGCCAGGCAGTATCCACGGGGGACTTTAATTGGGAATTCTTCGAACGTATCTGTAAGTTATGCGAATGTGATGACTGTGTGTCTTTGAAGGAATGTGAAAAGTCTAATTAGGAGTAAAATGATAAGTAAGTATACTTGTTTGTAATTGATGATGAGAGAAGTTGAAAACTGTAACTAAACAGAATGCCTACTTAGATAATTAAGAATTTAGGAAGACAGTACAGTTATGTATGTATAGGTTGATTTTTTTACACTAATGAGTTTTTCTACATAATTTTAACCAGCATCAGTCCTATTTATTTTGGATTCCCACAAATTCCAAGTGAAAATACAAAGAAAGTAATAAGTTAAACAACACACACATAATTTTTCCAAATTGGAATGGGGATAGTTTGACCCGTTTGTGTAACTTTCATCCTATCTTTGACCCCCTCTATTAACTTTTTAGGTCTTGGTGAGTGTGAAACACAAATCCATGCATGAGATTCCAGCCTTTTATAAAGCTCCTTAGAAATGTATAACAAACTATATAACCAACTAATTCCTATATTTTCATTATATTTCGTGACTAAGGATGAACTACTTTCCTGGACCGATTTGAAATTAATAGAAAATCGCTGTGATAATCTAGGGCTTCACTGGCCGAGCCTTACGTGGGCGATCCTTTAAGCCATATAATGTATATATGGGTCAATATTCAATTTACAGTTATGATGAGGCGATATTAAAATTTCAACATATAGAGGAAAACTATTCTATAACGTCTTAAGCACGCGTTTACGAAAATCGGTAACGGAATTTTATTTCGGTAACAAATCTATTTTTTTAAAGATTTTTTTCTTTTACAGAACTGACTAATTTATAATGTCTTTTTAATTATGTTTTACTCGTGTTTTTTTTGTAGTTTTTTTTTTCTCGTTATGTTGAACTGGAAACTAAGTTGGCTTTTTCAAGTCCACGAAAGCTTTCACTTAATACATAAAAAATATAAAATATACATTAAATAGTTTTCATTCTAAAGACAGATTCGTTCTATATACGCTATGACAATGTGAAACGAATAATATATCTTTGCAAAATATTTATTGAAAGTTATGACCTTTAAAAATTCAAAACATTTCCCTTATTTAAAGCAAAAAAATTTTACTAAGTAAAAAAAATAATTTAAGAGTATTTTTTTTAAATAATATTAAAAAATCGCGCGTTACGCAAAATGATTAGTTTCCTAATATTGACTCGTATTCTCCCGACAATATTTATAGTAAGTGTCGTGATGCGTTAATTGATTTTCAATGACGCATCACTCTCTTTTTTTCACAAGAGTTTCTCACGACACGTTAGGAATCTTTTGGACAGGTTTGTAGTTACGATAAGTGGGGCACTAAAGCCATAAATTCATTAGATTTCGGACAGGAGGACAGTCAATAAAGTTTTTCTTTTGCAAATTACAAGATTAGTTTTTTTATTAGTTATTATTTGGGCTTTTGCAGACATCTTCAGTGGGAAAAATTATAGAATCTGGTAGGTTACGTCGCAAAACTTAGTTATTAATTATTTTTTCTTAACACAACGCAAAATGTACTAACCAAAAGCCTATTTCAAAAATCAATAATTCTTTTATTACATCACAGCTATGATAACTCCCTTTCACATTGCAACAAATATACTCCACCTTTTATTGCATCGTGACAATAATACCTCTTTTACATTATTACGAGAATTATAACTCTTTATTGCATTGCGACAGTAAGTAAATAATAAATAATTGAAATAATAATAATAATAATAAATGTATAATTACGTATTGAATTCCAGTACCACTGAAGAGATTATGGGGAATATAAAGCAGACTCGAATTACTGATTTCAAGTGAAAACAGCGTGTATCCATTCGCAACTGTTGAACGAATAGGCCCAATGAGATTATCAGCGTTGTTCAAGTTGCTGCAAACCATCATAGAGTCACTGAAAATTTCTCGGCAAACGCAGAATGGAGATATCAGGTCTTGTGGTGGACATAGCCCAGTGACAACTCCGGATATTGCAATGAGCAGCGATAAAGACAGCATGGTTAATGTGGTTGTTCCTCCAGCTATCTGAAATAAATTTACAATATTTAAAAATTTTCAAAAGCAAAATTCTCCACAGCTTATCCAAACTGATATCAGGTAAATAGACAATAAATAAATAATAAATATACACTGTACCGAAAACACTTTTTATTGTTAAATTTAGTGCATGTACGCCATTGTTTACCACCCGAATTAGCGTTTTATCTTTGTATTTAAAAGAGAAATATGGATTTGGGACAATATAGGTATTTAATTTTCGTAACGCAGGGAGTGTTCAAAAAACAACCGTTCATCACAATTAAAACCTTTAAGTAAAATTTTAGAATTTTTCAAAATTTAAGTCATTTCACACAATTCATATGTTATTCAGGTTTAAGATTCATACTTTTCTGAGAGAAAGACAACGCAAAGAGTTTTTTAAGTTTTTAAATATTTAAACAAAATCCATAATATACATACAAAAAACAATAAAAGTTTGTCTTTTCAATTTTACTAAATTTTAAATTTTAAAGTATAATGGAGCACTCATCTATAATCATCTGCTACAGAAATAAAATTTAAAACAGTTTAAAGAAATTAAATTATCGGTTAAAAATTTTAAATTAAATCTCATTACAGTAAAAATCTAAATACACTTAAACCAAATTGCGTATCCCTCAGTGTGTTAAAATTGCAGGAAAATGGATTGCTTAACTTCCAACGTTATGAACAACTTCTGCTAAAATGGGTTTGACAAGAGCTGGGTAAAAAGCATTAAACTCAGCTTCTATACAATATGGCTCTTACATTTTTATACCTGTGCTGAACAGGTGGCTTATGACACTAAACAAGTAGGTTTGTAATAGAATCTGTCACTTAACCCGCTTACACACAACAGTTGTGTTTAACAGGTAAAAAGGCGCCAAACACAGCATTAATTCTATATTAAAAAAATTTATGCTAAATTTGGCTAGTTTCATTTAAATTTTATTTCGAAAATTCAAAAATTATTACTTTGCCAAAATTAATCTATATTGTAAAGAGTAAATATGTAATATTCTTTGATTTTAAATATAATGAAAATATTTCATATCAACATACGAAGAATCTCGTAGTGAAATATATTTGATTGTCATTTCAAACTGATCGATGCCGCAAAAATAAATTTATTTTAATTTATTGTCTAAAAGAATTAGTTTCTCGAGCGATTGTTGCTAATGGCAATGGTGATTTAATTCTAATAAAAATAGCTTCCTAAGCTTTTTTAATGAGCATTAAATTTTGCAGTTTTTTTTAAATAATTGAAGTACTTCGAATTCGAATTCTTTTCTGAAATTTTCATTGTATTCTAATTTCGATGCGCTGAATTTTTTTGACGTATTACACTTGTCCGCAGCATTTGTACTTCGGACTATGAAAGTGGGTGACAGATGGACAGACAGACAGACGGACTGAACGATTATAATACCTTCCACTTTTTACGTTATAAACGTAGTGTGGAAGCTAAAACTTAACAGATGTGCGTAACTACATTATAAAGATTTCTTTTAACTTCCCTTCTTTTCAATAATGCAAGCAAGTGCTAAATGTATTTTATTGTGTGAAAACAAACAAAATTTAAGGTCGTAACTGTACCTATATCACATTGTATGGGGAATTGTGGCCTAACTGCTATATTTCAGTTTTTGAGCTACGATAACATAAATAAACGTTGACACTTTGACTAATAAGTCTTTAAAACATTTGTATGACTATTGGGCAAAAGTTATACCACATTTTCACAAAATTTTCTAAAAAATCCTGGTTTTCATGTGAATTTTTCAATGTTTCCCTGGAATTAAGACATTTTATCTATTTATTTTTAATACAAGTGCATTTTCTTATGCCTTAGATACTTCAAAAAGATACTGAGGGCCTCAATAATTTCAAAACCAAAGTTTGAACTTTCGGCCCATGTCCAGAAATTTCCCAATCTCGCCCTACCTTCTTTCAAAATTTGAAATTAAATTTTTCGTTAAATACATGAGTTTGGGAATGACTTTAAAATAATATTCCATGCCTTTAAATTATGGGTACATACAAAGTTCTTTTATAAATAGTAATGAAACCTCCAATTTTTTTTAAGCCAGAGAAATTAAGATTCAAAATAAATAAAGGACTTTTGTAAGTACACATTTAAAAAATTGCAATAAAACATAAAAAACTTTAAACATTACAAATGAATCGAATCCAAAATACAAGTCCTAACTTTTATTTCAAGTAGAAACTAATAAAAATAGATACTAACGAGCATTCCAAACATTTGAAATTAAATGTTAAGTAGTTGTGCTTTTTTTTGTGCGTAGCTTGAATTCCTTTTACAACAAATATCCTCAGTTTACTGAATTAAATGTAATTGGACTCAATCTTTTTAATGCAAAAAAGGACTTAATTTCATTAAACTATAGTTTTATCTTTAATTGTAATTTCTAACATTCATCACGTTAAAAAATCAAACTGGTAATTAAGATGGGTTTTTTTACGGTAAAGTAGATTTTTACGAGCAATTTGTCATAATTTCCTTTATTTCGAAGGTAATATAGTTTTTGATGCACGTACTTCAACATGCTTAAGTTACATAAAAGTCAAATTAAGAAATTAACTCCTATTGAAAGTATTAATTGTATAGAATATTTTTTCCCTATGTCACACGTTAAAAAAATGTCGGTAAGGAAATAGTTAAAGGTAATGTATTTCATTTTAAGTTTAAAAAAACAATTTAAGTACTAGGTTTGCACTTCAAAATGTATGTACTTCAAAAGAAATTGAATACTTCAGGTATTATAAAATGATTATAAAAGGAACTTTCTTCAATAAAAAAAAGAAAACATTTTAAGTGGGAATACTCTTTTATCTTTATTTATATGCTCTTTTATAAATCGGATACAAACATTCGTCTGATAATTTTTTTACAAAATGTTTTAACGTTCAAATAATGTAATTTTATTTTTAATTGTAATATTTAGTAAAAAATTATTTTATAAATCAACAGACGACGAATGCATATGTTTGAACTTTATTTTAATTTTAAATGAATTAAACTTATTTTTCCCTTCAAAAACCTTTGTTTAGCTTTTATTAAAATTTAATTTAAAAAGTATATTTCCCTTTTAAAAACGTTCATAAATATTAAATAGTTTCAGGACAACTAACACTTTATTCTATTTCAAACAATTAGCAACCGAAAAATTATTGACCTACATCCAAACTAATCCTGTTCCACTTATTACTTTTCCAACCAAAAAGAATCTTGACTTATCTCATTGCAATCAATCTATATATTTTACCCCGATAAACATAACACGATCTTTCTTCCAATGTTTTTCGACGTTTCTATTTCTGTTTTCTGCACACAGCAATAGTTTTTTGAAAAAAGCTTTTTTGTAACCAATGACTTTATTACCAAATTGTATACTTTTTAACATATATTTATCGTGAAAAAACAACTTTAATTATATAATTACGTAAAAATAATTATTGTTTCAAATTAAAAATATGTTTACCTAAAAAATTCAAATTTTGACGTATATTTCTACTTTGTATGATAATTTTATAATTTTCCCATTTTTCTTTTTTATTGTTAAGTACACATTTTTACAGTAAATACCAAAATTATCCTTTAAAAACAATTAAACACATTTATTTGTAATGCATGCATACAACACATTTATTTGTAATGCACATATAAATAGTTTTTAATATACCTTTAACACTTAATTCTACTTCAATTAATTTCAAACCGAAAAATTATTGACCTACATTTAAACTAATCCCTTTTCACTTATTACTTTTCCAACCAAACAAAAACACCCTCGACTTATCTTATTGCAACCAATCTATATATATTTTACCCCGATAAACATAACACGATCTTTCTTCCACCCGATTTTCTACAGTTTCCATTACTTTGATTTTCTAGCACACCACCTGAGAGTTTTTTTTTCTGTAAAAACAACACTTTTTACAGTGTATACCATATTTATCTTTAAAAAACAATTAAACACATTTATTTGTTTCAAATTAAAAATATTGTTTGTACTAAAAACATTTTATGACATTTCTATTTTGTATAATCATTTTCCTACTTTTCTTCCACATTATTAGACATTCCCACGTTTTGTTCTCATGGCAAAAAAAATTTAACACACCATAACACTTATTTCTAATTCAAACAATTAAAAACCCAAAACTTATTAACCCCTACATCCAAACTAATACCTTTTCACTTATTATTTTTCCAACAAAAAAAACTCCGACTTATCTTATTGCAACCAGTCTATATACTTTACCCCGATAAACATAACACGAGCCTTTTTTCACCGATTTTCGACTGTTTCCACTGCCTTGTTTTTTTTTTTTTTTGGCACAAGTGCTGATAGTTTTTTTTCTGTTAAAAAAACAATTTTTACAGTGTAAATCATAATTATCTTAAAACACGATTATACACATATATTTGTTGACATTAAAAATATTTAATATACTAAAATTATTTTAATTTCATTTTGGCATGTATTTCTAATTTGTATAATTTTATGATTTTCCTACTTTTCTTTCGTGTTATTAGGTATTCCACTTTGTTTGATTAGCATGGAAATAATTTTTAATACCATTGATTCTATTTGTTAGTTTTCTACCATTGATACATTTAATTTAATTCTATTTCCAACAATTACCAACCGAAAAATTATTGACCTACGTCACTCACTTATTACTTTTCCAACAGCCAAAAAAACTTCGACTTTTCTTATTGCAACCAATCTATATACTTTACCCCGATAAACATAACACGATCTTTCTTCCACCGATTTTCTACGGTTTCCATTGCCTTCGCGTGACAGGGAGGGCGCCATGAAAAATGATATCATTAAATATTAGTGTTTTAACTTTCTGTTTCCCGGCCAAGGACTGAGTGAACCGTCTCTTCTTATTTCTGTGGAGTGTTTTTTTTTCTTCGTTTAGAAATAAGATGCAGTGTTTCTTTGGGATTTTTCATTGAGTATCGTAAATTTTTTTGTATCTTGAAAATATATTTTTGGTTGTGGGTAAGAAGTGAAAATAATGTGATGTATTTACCGTTGCTGTGAAGATGATTAATGGAGGTTCGAAATTAAGAAGTTAATGTTTTTCGCCAATAATATCTATCCGTGCACTTGAATAAAGGCGACTAAATTGTTTTTTATTTAAAAAGAAGTAAGGGTTTTTTTTTTCATTTTCCATTCCATTATTTGTAAAGATTAAAAAAAGAAATGAACGTCATTCAAATGAAGTCCTAGTCGGTGCCCACTAATTTTTCATAATCCTGATTTCGAGTCAACCTTTAAAAAAGCTAGCTTTCAAGTGCTAAATATAAACAAAAAGTAACTTTGTAATCTAAAGTTTTGTTAGTATTTGTTTAATGAGAATTATATCAAATCTAAATATACGATATACCATACTTATCGTTAAAACCACAATTGGTCATGTATATATTTTTCAAATTAAAAATACTAAATGCACTCAAAATGTTGTTGGTTTATCAAATTTTAGCCCATTTTTCTATTATTTATAATCATTTCCTATCCTTTTTTTTTGCCAACATCCCTCGTGTAGCTCTAGTGCGATGATAATTCCACTTAAACTACTTTTTTCACGTTAGCTGGTATTCCACGTTGTTTACTTCGCATAGCATTAATTTTTGCAGATAAGAAAACTACTTTCGTTTCATGTTGAAAAAAATGTTGTCTGCTAAGCCGTTTCGATTTAACTTTAACCTTTAACTGTAACACTCTATCGTTATTCTTGTTTAAGGCACCAAAAACAAATTTAATATTTTACTATTTTACATTTTCTTGCGTAATATATTTGTTAAAACTAGTATTCTGGTATTTAATAGACAAATTTGCGAATGAATAGGCTAAGTAGTATTACCATTTCAGTAATACCTTTAGACCTAAACCCCACACAAAATCACGAACTAAGCCTAAATTTCCTTATGAAGTCGAAAGTGTTCCATAATTTGCATTTAAAATTCTGTGTCTCGAAGTGATGCAATACATCAAAAGAATATTAAAAGTGTATTAAAGTTTTAGGTGAATAACGGTGTGGATATTTTATGCATCGAATCGAAACTCCTATGGTTGGACAAAAAGGTAACTGAAATTTTAGAAAATATATTTTTAAATAAAAATAATTATGAAGGCATAGTCAAATATTTTACACGAAATCATGTTACTCAAATAACAAAAAATTGTGTATAATCAAATCAACACTAGGTTTTTTATAAAACCTATAAATTATTATTAGAAAAAACATTTTTAAGAAAAGGTTTTTTTTTACCTTCGATTTTGCCATGCAAAAGAAAGTACAAAATTTGTAAATGGCTCATTTTACGTAAAAGAAATAATCACTTTTTATAGTCTTACCGGTTAATTTTTTTAAAGATTTGTAAATATTTTCAATTCTACCTTCATAGTTAATGCATACCTCTAGTAAACTGATCTTTAGGTAAAATTAAAATAGAATATTTTTATTTGTTTTGTAAACATAAAAATATAGAGTTAATTATAGTCAATTTCACCCTTAGTTTTTATGTCATAAATTTAGCTGGTTTAAATGTCTCTAAAAATATAGTTTTAGAAATTGGTTCTATTATTTAATGTAAATTTGAATATTAAAAATCAAATTATTACCGAACCAATTTCAAAAATATTTCTAGAGAAATATTTAAAACACCTACATTATCATACAAAAAAGTTTGTAAAAATTTTCAATTCAGCTGGATTAAATAAGCTTCAAAAATTAATTTTCTCAATTGTATTAATACAGAGAAGTTTTTTGTTTGGAGACCCGGCTTCTAGGTCTCATCCTCCTTTAAAAGTCAAGAGAAAATGAATGCAGATTTCAGTTTCGTATGCCGTTTACAAATGAGGAAAATTCAAAAATAAGGAACGCCTCCGTTGAACGAAAACTTTATCTTTCCTTTTTAAAAAAAAAACATTCAAATTTTAAATTTTCAGTCGCTTTTAATAGAGTTCTCAGTTTTTTTAAATAAAATTTTTAGAATCGTAGATAACAAATCAATTGAATTAGATTGCATTTATTGTTAAAATATTTTTAAGTTCCATTCGACTTCTTTTATCAAAACTTATTTGCGAAATTTTATTTAATATACGTTTATTTTAAATACATTTTTGACTGTTATTTGTTCTTCGATATTATAAAGGAAATATATTTTTCATTTGAAACCTTTTTATGAAATTATACAAACAATCATGTAGAAATCGAGACCCTTAAATACGAGTAACCTTTAGTGTTATCTATTGACTTTAAATAAATTGTTGGTAATTTGTTAGCTTTGCTAAGAAATACGGTAAATGCATTACAGTTTACCAGTCTTATCGCTAGATATGGGTTTTGACAGCATTATTAAACGGGCAATGGCACAAAAATTTACTTTTTACAGTATAAAAATGCATGTAATACACCATTGTAACAGTCATTTTACAATCTACTAAATATATTAATGTAAAAAAGTTATTGATTTTAATTTATCGATTTATATAGGTATTTTACTAAGAAAAAACATCATTAAACATATAGCATTTAATGACAGTTAACATTGCATTATTAATTGAATAACGTTTAAAGACATTTGATATATTTAAGAAGCTTAAATATTAAAATTATATTTTATTAGAAATATTAATTTGAATAGAATTAAAGCTGAAAGACCTCATTAACTACGATTAAATACGTTTCGATCGTTATCGTTAATTATAATGCTTGCTGTTAGTAAAATTTTCTATATTTTACCTTAAAAGGTTATAATTTAAAACTTCTTAAGTATTAAGTTTAAAACAAATTATTTTTAATTAATGTTAAAAAATTTCATTTTTATACACATTCATCTATAAAACTAACCATAATTTTTACAAAATAAAATTAATTCAATATGATATAAATTTTTATTTATGTTAAAAAAAGGAATTATTATACTGCTTCCTTTTTAATTTTTATTACTAGTTTTTGATGTTAATTAACTTCTCCCATTTAAGAGTAAATCTATCTAATGTTGGTAGTCGGAGCTAATTTTGGACTAGTTAAAGGGTTTCTGAATTACTGGAATTATGGAAATGCTTATATAAGGTTTCACATCCAATTTTAGCCGAGCTGCGTGGGAGGCTTATTTACTGGACGAAAAATTTGTAATTAAGGTCCTAATTTTCTACGTGCTTCTGTAACACGTACATTATATTTTTATAACTTAAATATAAAATATTAATTATTATTTATTGTTTCGTTAACTTAATTAATGGATAGGTATCAGATCTAGAGTGGCAACAGAAATGATGAATGAAAAAATCGTTCTCAATCCTCGTTAGGACAATCCATGTCACGTGAAAACAGAACACCAATCAGAAGACCAATTGAAGAAACAGCAGGAATGAAGACTGGAAGAAGTTACGTCATCTGAATTAAGCCTATCTTCTTCGTCAATGGCTTCAAAAAAATTTCGTGTACTATTTTTGGATCTTTTTTAAGTATCATAAATAAAAATTAAATTATTCAATACAAATTGTGTATGCTTATCTGAAGTATTTTATTTTAAAAATAATACTTTTATTACTATTAAGAAAATACCTCGCAAAAAATGTAAATAATCTTTTTCTCTGTTTTTAGGCAATTTCAATTTTGTGATAACCTGAAATGACTTTATAAACAAACTTTAACTGCTATAGTTTAAACAACACAGAATTTATGTATGAAAAGAGCCTTGACTTTTTTTTTAAATATCATAAGCTCATATATTCAACTATTTGGTTTTCTTATTCTCAAAACATAGTTTTTAATTGGAACCAAAAAAACTACTTGTTTTTATTTATTAATCAATAAACAAAATACTAAGAACGAACTCGGAACAATTCCTTCCGCACACTACATAGTAACACCCAAAATATCACACACAAGTATAAATTACAACAAAACACCCGTCGCCAAATCCGCACGGTTGCGTTTTGTGCCCACTCAGGTGTCGGCTCGTCACTTGATTGTGGTTCTAAAATATGACACCCGTCGCCAATAGCCCTCGTGTTGCTCTAGTGCGACGATAATTCAAACTAAACTAAATCAGCAATAAACCAATCATCTAAAACCAAATCAGCAATTCTACCAAAGAAACTTTTCATTTATACACCCTACTAACAACATGCATATCATTAATAAACACATTAAAAAACTCGCATTTTACGCGTAAAAAAATTAAATCTATTATCCCTTCCTTTTTACTCTGATGACGCAAATAAGTCGATACTAGAAACAGAACTGGGAATTGATACTTCAATTTCCATACAGCTGGCCGGCAGACGTGGCCGTTCCCACGAAATGTTTTATCTCGAACAGCCCTGCTTTTTCCGGATTGAGGATTTCAGTTATCGGGGGTTTTTTTCGCCAAGGTCTTGATTCTTCGCCAACTAGGGAATTTCAGCGCAAAAAAGTTGGAATAAGATAGACTTGCCACTAAAAAATTTTTGCATTAAATAAAAATTATTAATAATTCTTTAAATATTTCGTTTGAAAGGGAATAAGAGCCTTGTATTCATTCAGATCTTGTACTACAATATATAATTCTACGAATTGTTTTTTTTTGTCATTTTTTCCATAAATTTTACAACTGATTTTATAAAACATCTAATAAATAGTAATATGAAGTCAACTTACAGTAAAATGGAGCTTGGTTTCTTAGAGTCGAAAATATCTATTTTGTTTATTTTATTACAGAAAACATTTTAAACCACAAATAGAATATGCCAGGTTTTCCAATTTTGAGAACGTTCAGAATTTTAAGTTTAATTGTAAAACATATAGTTTTAACAAAGTTTTCTCTGAAACACAACTATAATGCATGAAGATCATCAAAAAATCGTAACAAAAAAATTGGGTTCTAACAAATTCGAAGAAAAAATGCAGTACTATTTGAAAAAATTACGAAAAATAACTTAAAAAGTTATGATTATAATTTTAAAAAACAGTAATGGGAAAGAATTCATAAAGCTTTAGTACGACGTTAGTTTATCCAAAACAAACCAACACAACATTACCTGCAAATTTGCAAGCAAAGTAGAAGATTGGGCGAGGAAAAAACCCGATAACTAGAACTTGCCTTCTGGATTTGTTTAGGAAGTATTGATGAGAAAATTGTTTAGCTTAGTTAAGGGTGAATGTAAGGCCTTTTCGTGATTTAAAGGGGTATTTTTTCTGGAATAGGAGGGGGGGGGGGGAATCTTTTAATGAAACACGAACTTCGTATTTTTGTTAAACTAGTTTAGTTCGGAAATGTAACCTTGGTCTTGATGGCTTGTTTTTAATGGATAAAGTTTCACCTGAGTCATTTGTGAAGTAAATTTGATGTTAGTTATTAATATCTAAGAAAAATATTTTTGAGTTATTTATACTTATCTATCTAAACAATTAGTGCGAAGCGGGAAAAAAAGATTTAGGAATCATTTTATTATAACTGTGATTATAGTAAAACTTTTCGCGCTAATGCTGGAAATATACAGTTAGAAATAATAAATATGTTAATTTTTAAAGATTATGCAATGTTTAGTCAAAAGGAATGGTTTGATTTAAATATATGCTTATAAAAGAGTAAAATCTAAAAAGTCAAATTCTGACAATTTATCCTAATTGAACTCTGACGTGCTTTGCTTCATTTCAATTCTTAATGATCACTGCTGTTTTTTTTTAAAATATTTTGTTCCGGAGTACGTTTAATGATTATTAAAATAACACAAATCATAATTTTAATTTGTAGTTCTAAATATCAATAGTTGTATGGCTAATTAGTATTTTAATTGAAAATTAAAGCAATGCACAAAAACGGTAATCACTGAAAATATTAAATATATAAATTGTAGATACGTTTTCTTTTAAGTTTATTGTAGAGGCACTGCACAATTTCTGAAAATAGGTTATCTTAAAAATAGACTACATAAACATGCATTTTTAAGTATTTAATATAAATAATAATAAAAATATTGAATTGACATTCCATGGCTTTTAAATTTTCTATTGCTCAAAGATATTTCTCACTTTAGCTCAAAAGAAAAACTAGGTATTACAAAATCTTTTTAAATCCTTTGACACAGGTACCAGATGTTTGTGAATGTCATTTTTTAGCTTGTTACATTTGTTCAAAAACAGTTTTACTATTCTTTTACATTAAAGACATCTGAATGTGCTATTTATTCGTCAATTTTGAACTTCAAAAGAATTTTGTAGAGAAGGTTACTTAACTTTTTTTAACTGTTTTATATTCGCTTTTAAGAAATAGGGTTACATTTGTAAGAGCTCTTGAGGTATACGCACTTTGAAATATTCTTTTTAAGAAGTTTAGTTTTTAACTTTACTAAAACTGTAAGTTTTATTTGACGCTGTAAATGATTAATAATATCGCATACGATTTTTTTTGCCTTATTTCTTACCGCGAATTTGTTTTAAATAAAACTTTGAAAGGGTATTTATTATACTAAAATAATATAGTAGCATTTTAAACCATTACGAGTAAGACTTTTTTTTCAAGATTTCTTCAATGAAATATCTTCTCGTACGATACGTTAGACTACACATGAGAGAATTCTCATACTCCCATTTGAAGGCGAAACAAGGTCAAATATTGTTGTCTAGGCTTCTTTAAATTTTACACAAATAAAATTTCTTTGAAAATATCAAACTAGAATTTTTGGAGTGAAATCCAAAAGTTATTGAGTAAGACTAAAAATCTGAAGATCTAAAAATATTATTGGGTATTTTAAAGTGCTTTTAAATGTATACTAATTAAATTATTTATTAAAAACTATTCTTAAATATATATAGAATACCTTCCGTCATACTACACATGCTCCCATTTGTAGGAGAAACAAGGTCAAATATTGTTGTCTAGACTCCTATAAATAGCACAAAAAAAATCTTTTTAAATACCAAACTAGTATTTTTAAAGCAAAACTAAAAGTTATTGAGTAAGACTAAAAATAGGAAGATCTAAAAATAATATTGGATCTTTTAAAGACATACTAATTAAATTATTTATTAAAAACTATATTCTCAGATAAACTACCTTCGAACATAATTTCTCATTTATTCAGCTAGGTGCTATAATCAAAAGTTATTGAGTAAGATTAAAATGTAAAATTCGAAAAATTAAGGGCCTTCTAAAGTTATTTTAGAGTTTTATTTATAAATTTATTTATTAAAAACTATTCCTAGATATATAGACTACCTTCCTACATAATTTCTCTTTTATTCGACTAGACGTCAGCTCTTTAGCTCTTTGTAGATTGCATTCGTAAATTGTTGGAACTCATTACATTTACTCGACATGCGTGTGTACACACCCACACTTTCTCTCTTTTCTCCCTTTCCTTCTTGATTAAATAGTGAATGTATTTTAACATTACTGCATAGAAACTATATTTTGTTTAATGTAACTAAACATTCATGGCCACAAAATTATAAGAGACAAATATTTAAATAATTTTAAAACTATTACTATTACTTGTTTTAAGAAACATTATATATTTATCTATAGAACAACAATATTAGTAGAATAATTTAAAAATACATATCGTTACTTTAATACCAATACAAACAGGCATCATGAAGTAATTTTTGAAATATGTACCATTATTTCTTATGAAACCCATTTTTATTTACAAAATATAAAAACATTAAATAATTAAAAATAAGTTTCACTATACTATTTAAGTATAAAAAATCTACATATGGAACAAAATTACGTTCAATTACGTTACAAAGTTCATCTGAAAAAAATATCTTCAGCATTTTTCAAGTAAGTTTAATTAAATTCTTCACGAATTTATGTTACTGATATTGCTATAATTAATAATTCAAGTAAATATTAGCTTTACACTCAACAGATATGGAAGTTATGACCCTAGATTGTCAACGAGTGGACAACCCCAGATAAACCATTTATGTATCTCAGTAAGGAAAACTCGTCATTTTGTTGGATTAGAATCACCGTCACGAAAGGAAAGCAACTCGATTCTTCTTATTTCTTTCTGGAGTAATCGTGTTTATCAATACAGGTATTTTCACGTGTATGCAATCCATAAAAAAATTAGTTTCTTTATTATCATTCATCTGCTTCCAGACAAGGACACTTATTACCAATCACAATTAAATATAATCAAAAAAGGACAATTATACTTATTTAAATGAAAATTTCTATTGAAACTAAATAATTAAGAGTTCATATAAAAGATCCAACTACCTTCTATTTTTAGAAAAAATTTCATATAAACCCAAACGATTATTATTATTCGAGATAACTTTTATGTATAATTACAAAAACTTTTATCAACACCAATCCAAAACAGACAATTATCACGATATACCACAACACACAAACCCCATTATTTCTGCCACAAGGCGATGACACCTCGTCCCTCTCCATAATTGTAACCAAAAAAAAGTATTTTTCTCATCATCCCGTCCTTGAATTTCGGCGACTCATTGCATTCATTTGAACGCTCTTTCCAATTCAAATTCCCACCCACCATAAAACTTCTGTCACCAGTGTCGAAACTCGTGACAAAAACTTTCCATCACTGAACTGTTACATTTCACACTGGCCCGCCTCTTCCGCTTCTTCTACCTTGAGGGATGGGGAAGATATAGGGGTTGGTTTTTTTGTGGTCTGTTCTAGTAAGTGTAAGGAATGGACGTTTTATTTTGGTTTGATTTTGATTCAATGATCTGGTACTAAATATTCACATTGGTAAATATTGGTTTTTAATTAGATTTTTTATTATATAATAGGTTTATGAATAATTTTGAGTACGTTCTGTGAAGTTGGGTTGATGGATTTCTAAAGGCCGACTGGAACTATAACGCTTACGGTGATGTCTCAGTTACGTCTTACGTCAACCCTCGTCTTAAACCCTACAATCAAACCACCCAGCAGCTAATTCGTCTGAACTTCAAAATCATGCCTTTAGTGACGCTACAGTTAAGATGAGCGTTGTCTTCTTTCCCTCACCCCGTTCGAATCGTCTATTAAAAATCTGAAAAATAAAACGTATGTACTTACGTCAAAAGATTATAAAGAACAATAAGTTCATATTCATTCTATTGTACTACTAACTAATAAGTCTACTTTGGTACCAACAAGCTCAGACGTTTTTTTTGTATTTAATATTTTGCTTATTGTGTGCACCTACAGGTCAATTGAGTTTTTCTTAGAAAATTTAATTTATCCCCTTAGGTTGGTTGGTATATATATATTCAGGTTTGTGTGCTTGATCACAGGACCCGCTTATAAACCTTTCTCAAGTAAGACAGACAGAAAATTTACTGACAAAAAGATAGAAGGTACACGCACGGCGAAGGCGGGAATCGAACCCGCACGCGCAGACTGTTAACGCAATGGGCTGCGATCCAACCACTAGGCCATCCGGGCCCCCTTTATTCCCTTAAATACCATTATTATATGAAATGAGTTTAAGAATTAAAAATATAGCTACGGCCTGGGCTCTAAAGCATTGGTCCGATAGTCCAAAATCATGCAAAGTCAAAGGAGTTACAGAGTTTTGTTTTGCATTCAGAGCCAGCCGTCGCGGGGATCGAGTGCAACTTTACTGAATCAAACCAGGCTAATCGTCAACCTTGTCGCCTGACCGTGGTTAAAACTTTCGAAATGTATGTACCTGTGTTAGAGCTTCAAAATAGCCGAAGTTGGTTGGTTGGTAGACATATATTTTCAGGCTTGTGTGCTTGGTCACAAAGACCCGCTTATAAACCATCGTCAAGAAGGACGAACACGACATACACACACATACATGACAGATGCTGCCATCTATCGCCACCTCCACAATTTAGACATGCCCCTGAAGGGGGGAAATAGTCTCCAGGGACCTGTACCCGTGGGAAACTGCGCAATGACCGCCCACAGGACTTTCGGACCCAACAGATTTAACGAGCACGTACTCCGCATATACTCTACAAACACAAACATCCATGCCTTATCGGATTCGAACCCGAACCCAGAGGCTCCAAAGGCTAGCTCCCTAACCGTTGCGCCGCCAGGTCGGCTCAAAATAGCCGGAAAACAGACAAACGGAAGCGTTGCCAAACAAAATCGAAACTCCGGAGGCGGGTAGGATGGACAACGGCTTTCCCTGGACAACTTCTCGTCCCTTGACCACGGTTCTAAATCACTAGGCAAACTTGTTTGCGTTAAATCTCTTTTTCATAGTCCAGAAATAGACCGCCGGAAACCTTCAAACCAAATCAGAGACCACCTGTTCTCCAAAACAGACCGCAAAGCTCCCCCTCAAAGTGTGTGTGAAAAAAAGAAAAGTTTATTACCGAGTCCTTAAATTGGATTTTCGTCACTGAATGTGCCGTGTTTTTTATGATCCGAGGACTTCTTGGGTGAGTGGAAGTGCAGGGACTGCAATCTGCCGGAGAAAGTCTTCTTCTTGCAATGCTGAATACGTCTTACGTGACAGTATTTGGAGCGGACCATTTCGAGTGGCTTGCGTTTGCAAAAGGTGGGCTGTTGCTTTATTTTTAAAAACCGTGTGGATCGGAATGAGAATTTGGTGAAAAGTATGTCGATTTATTTTTTGGAGATTTTGGTAGGTTTTAATGTTTAATGATGAGATGTTTGAAAAGAGATACCTAAGTATTTTAAAAGTTTGGTGGACTTCAGTATCTGCATTTAACCCTATGAGAGATAGGGACGTAAAAACCCGTCACCTGACTCGGGTTTTCTAGCAACATACACAAAATTAAATATATATATAAATGTTATAATTTTACTTAAGTTTAAAGTGTGGATTATACCGAAAAATATCTTAAAAAGATGAAAAATTGTATTTTTAGTTAAATATTTAAATTTTAAGCTCATGCAAGTTTACACTCAAACAAGTTTACACTTCAGCCAACTTGCTTATCTTCTAGGGAATTAATTATAGTGAACAAGTTCTAAAGCTTACGGGTAAATAATAAGTTGACGGTGCTTCTGTCGCCAAGGGATTTGGCCTAAAAAACAACAACAACTTGGCGAAACTCGCGTGTTTCCTCATTGCCAGATTCCTTTACGCCGATGCAGTAACCCTAGTTACTTTCGAAAAATAAACCAGACTCGGGGTTTTGGTTTTCTTTGGGCAACACAAAACAAACCTTATTCTACACAATGGGCTAGTACTTGCAATCCAGTTTAGTTTTGTTTGAATTTTCGTCGCACTAGAGTTACACGAGTGGCAATCCAGTTTAGTTTTGTTTGAAAATTTTCGCACTAGAGCTACACGAGTAGGAATCCAGTTTAATATCGTTTGAAAAATCGTCGCACTAAGGCTACAGGAATGGTTATCCAGTACGCACGCGTTTGGGCTCCGGGCAATTTAGTTTAGTTTAAATTATCGTCGCACTAGAGCTACAAGAGTGAGTGGAAATCCAGTACGCACCCGTTCGGGGCTCCGGGCAATGTTTTTTTCTCTAAAAAAACATCAGTATCCTACATGGGGCAGTACTGTATGGCCCATTGAAAGCCTAAACACTCGTTTGGGGCCCCGGGCAATTTTGTTTTCTCTAAAAAACATCAGTATCCTACATGGGGCAGTACTGTAGGGCCCATTGAAAGCCTAAACACTCGTTTGGGGCCCCGGGCAATTTTTAATTTACAAAGTAAATCAAAAATAAATTTATTTAGTTTTGCAAAAAATTCCGAATTTAAATAAGCACCATCCATAATAATCGGATGTTCAAAAGCCAAACGCAAACGAAAACGAAACCTCACGAAATGACGATAGAACAAAAAGTAATTTATAGAATACAAATCAATCTCACGCGCATATCATCCGCGCAACCTAAATTCCGCGCAAATATCACCAGCGCCAGCGATTGGACAATAATTAATTTAGAACAAAAAATCCCACATCCGCTCAAGTATAACCAGCGCCACCTAGCCACAACAAAGATTCCACAACGTATTTCACCAGAAAATGCCGCATCACCAAAAAAAATTGTTTATCGCTCCCAACAAAAGCGCCAAATCCCTTGGCGACAGAAGCACCGTCAACTTAAAATCAACCAGCTTACGCAACGCTAGATTCATAGGTTCACCACAAGTATAATGTGTATACCGATTCAATATTATTACGCATTAGCATTAGGTATTAAAAATATGTCAAATCTTTTGTGTGTTTTGGCCGTCACCATGTTTTTCATGTTTTATTAACTTTTCAGCATAATTTTCATTTTTTTGTATCGATAAATAAAAAAAAGAATTATTTAAGGTACATATACTAATGTGAATTGCTAATTAAATACAAAGATATTGTAAAATTTTGATTAAAAGATCATGCTCTAAAATACTTATAAGGTTAGGCCGGATAAAATTAGTTTATAAAATTTATGTCTGTAAAATTTTAATTATTGGCACAATATACGAGTTTTATCAACGAATTTTATTTGAATTATATTCTGTTAAATCGCCTAAAACACATTTTAAAAGCATTACATTATTACATTTTTTCCATTACTTAAGAAGAATTAAGTGAAAGACCACTGTATATATTTATAGAAGTATTTCGTTTAAAAGAATTAGTTAAATAATAAGTGTATAAGACTGATTATACATTGTACATTAGAGGGCAATACATGTAAAATATCGATTTTTTTCTTTCATAAATATTTACAATAACATCTCAAAAGTATATCTGTAAATTTTTAGAATAAAATTCACATTATTTATCTATTAAAACCTCATTTAAGTGACCCACCTCAACTCGGCGCTTAGCGCTATTTAAGCCTGTAACTGAGCGCTCGACTCTTGCTACCTGCTCTTCAAATTTCTGACCTTGGGTTCTATTATATGGTAAACTTACGAAGAACTTAAGAAGAAAAAATAGTGCTACAAACACACCAAAAGAATTCTATAATGACCAGTATCGCTAACTAGTTGGTAAGCCACTGTAAGGCAAGATCAAATTGGCAAGTTTTAAAGTACAGGGTGGTTATAAAATAACGCTCGCTATTCGGAGTGGTCTGTAGCTTGAATGAATAATCCGAATGCAACAAGCATTGAGACACTTACTAATCAAGAAGGGGGGAAAAGAATGGAATCACAAAAAAGAAACTCGTCTCTTGGCCAGGGTTCTAAATTACGAGGCGTAGTGGCCAATTTCGGCCAACACAGCCAATTACGCCTCGTAATTTAGAACCTTGGTCAAGAGACGAGTTTCTTTTTTATTATTCCATTCTTTTTCCCCCTTCTTGATTAGTAAGTGCCTCGATGTTTGTTGCATTCGGATTATTCATTCAAGCTACAGACCTCTCCGAATAGCGAGCGTTATTTTATAACCACCCGGTAAATAAGTTATTTTACGATTCAAATTGGCGGGAAAGATAACTCAAAAAGTTCTCAACAGATTCTTATGAAAATTGGAATGCTTCTTCTTAATAGTATAAGCTTCACGTTGAACATCAAAAATGCCAAAAAAAATTCAAAAATTAACGTTTTTAACCCAAAAACCATTACCCAAACTTTTTTATTCTAAGGCGTATCAATTTACGATTTTTCGACTTTTTTTATTACTAATTGGTTCAACTAAAATATGTTTTATAAACAGGGTGCAATATTTGTGATCACTGTAGGAGATGCTAAAAATCCCACCGATTGATGCCTTTCGCCACCAGGGTCTTGGGAGATTAGTTACTACGGCGGCCATTCTGAAAAATCAAAACCAAAAAATATATTATTCTTGTATTTTGATACATAATAAGTAAACATACTAAATTTCAAAACGATTCATTTATTCCTTCTCTTTTGAATAAGCCTCTGAAAATCGGTCAACATTCAGGCGGTTAAATATATCGCCCCCCCCCCCTTAATAATAGATATATAATAGATATAGAACTAGGTGATTCTTACTATATTTGTCAATAATTCGTATTGCTCTTCCGCATTATTACTGATTTGAGCGCAAATACAGACCCGGAAGACACATGTACATTTTAAACCTTAGTGCGTAAAGGGTCAATGTCACATTTATTAAATTTGAACAGCAGCCTTTCTCAACAAATACACAGAATTCCTAACTTTATAATAATTACATTAACATACAACAATCTGTATCAAGTTTCGTTTCGTTTGAGTATCAAATTGCATGATAAATACCTGTGTACATTAATTTGTTTCGAGAGTACTGGGTTAATCCATTGTGATGACTTTCTTCATTATTGTTGTGACAAGAGATAATTTAATTCCTATTCTTAGAGCGGTCTAATTGGTTTTAGCTTCATTTTTGAACTTCTTTGTTTCCATTTCTTTTTGTTACAATTTGAATACGAAATCAAGTATTAGAAATGATTAATGATTTGAAAGAGAATTAAACCTACTCAAGACTCTAAAGATGAAATCCGTTCTCGTTTTTTTTTTTAGGTAATTTTAAATAAATAACTTAGTTTAAAAATATATTAATTATATTCAATTTGAAGTTTCTTACGATGAAAGATAATTTTTTTTTACCTTAGTGCATAAGTGTGTGTGTATGCTTGAATTGAAGATTTTTTCTTGAATATTTTGAAGAAAAGAATATTTGTATTGTAATGCATTGCTTAGTTATTTTGAAAAGGTTTGACAATTTAAATAAAATCGTTTCTTTTTGTGATTATCTTTTATTATAAAGAAAAGTTTTCATTCATTTTTTTTTAAAAACTACAAAGCTTGGATTTATTCATTGTACGTCAAATAACGTTTTAATAATTGTTTACAACAGTTAAACAAATTTTCACTATTTTTCTAATTACTTTTCGGATATTAAAAATAAATCTATCGCACGGAATAAAATTTCAAACTCAAGCTCATATGTCGAGATTAAAAAACTTTTTTACACATTAAATTTTTTAGCATTTTCTTTTGAATTAATATCAGTTTCAGCAGAAACATTGGCGGGTTCGCTGGCAAGATCCATGAGTGTAATTTATTTCATTTGTGTGAATTTTTCATATTTTATTTTTAAAAAAATCATGGTTTGTTCATACACCACACTAGAGCTATACATATTTTTAATCTATTGGGTTATCATATTTCTATCAGCTCTTTTACCAATAAAATTTCTCTTGGTTAAAATTAAATAGGTGCAATTAGGGTAATTATTACCCTAATTGAACCTATAGAGTATAATTTCTAAGTTATTATTATTAAGTGTTATGTAATAACCAGTTAAATGTTCGCCATACAAATTTTCTTTGATAAAATAAAATTGTGATCGCAAAATATATTTTATTTGAAAAAAATATGTGTTTTTATAAATGTAATACATAATTTATAAATGTGTTACTACACATTTAAACAAATGCAGAGGACAAGGGTGCACGGACACCATTCATACAAAATATACAAAAAATCAAAACTAATTTGTATTTTATAAAAAAAAAATATATTATTTCAACTTTTTGCATTTGTCTTTAACATTACAGTTAAGTTTTAAAAAAAATAAGTTATTTTACGATTATTTATAAAGTTGCATAAACAAATATGATTAGAATTGCATTAAACTAGCTTGCATAATACATACTTCTTATTTGGCGAACTATTTTTACATAATTGGATAAAACCATACATAATTTATGATGAAACGGCTATTAAAAGCCATTCCATAACTGAAACTTAATATACCAGCAAAATATAAAACGTAGTCAATAAATGTGTTCTATGTATTTTCAAAAAAAACTTACGAATAACATAATTATACAGCTATTGAATAAATAAAATGGCGATTTTTATAATCTGGAAAAGTATGATTTCTCTGTATGATGATTAGTATATTTTTCGAAAATCGTATTAATGTATGCGTTGTATTCGTTTTAATGTACTTATCAAAGTGTGTTTCAAAGTTTTCTAATTCATTAGCGATATTATTTTATCAGATATATTCGCTTTTTTTCCCTTACATAATAAGGTTAAAAACAACTATGGCAGTGTCGTGCTGGGATCGCTTTTACACTAGAGATTCTTTATTTCATTTCGTAATCGAATGAGCTCTAGAAAGATACTAAAACATTCGAGAAACACAAATTTAGGAAATGTTATTTGGCAATGTTTGCTATTTAGGGTTCGAAAGCTATATTTTTATTCATTGTCTGTCTACTTTGCGTGGAAGAGTCCCTGATTTGTAAACATCAAGAGAGAAGTTTGGAGTTTTTGATTTATATGTTGCATTTATTCCATGGAAAATTATAGAATTTGCTCAATGTAACAACAGTTGTACCAATCATTTTAAAATTGCACCAATGGGGATATATTACAAATATTTGTCTATTTTAGTAATTTAACACAAGTATGTTTTGGTGTCATTTTTTTACGTACAAAAGGATATTATCACATATGATTTCTGCGAACTTGTTACGAATATTAAGGAAAGTACTTTAATGAAATTGGAAGCTTTAGGCCTAGTTTATATACTTAACTATTGTTAAAAATATATATTCACAATGCTGTTATCTAGTAATTAGGCACTTCATGACGATTATTAAAAGCATATACAAATGTGTATTCATAACTTCAAACAAAACAATTTTGGGTTCGAATGACGCGTGAATTAACTAATCCAAGTCGCTTCTATCGCCAACAAACTAAAAAAAAGAGAAATTCAAAGCCAATCTAGTAATTGCAAAAGATATCCATCGCTTGGTTGAATTATTATGTAGACGCTTTAAAAAAAATGAATATCCTCAGATAATATATTCTGATATCGCAAAAGTGTACGTTAATTACTTTTAACAGAACAATATATCGTTCTATTGACGCGTGAAATAACTTATCCGAATCAATTCAATCGTCCACAAACAAATTCAAAAGCCAATCCAGTACCTACCAATAAAATAACTGCCTAGGCAAAAGATTCATCGCTGGCGTAAATTGTGATGTGCTTAAAAAATGGATATCCTCTGATAACATATTCTGAAGGGCGCGCGTTAATTACCGTGTTTGTCCAATCGATTGCCGTGATGTATCGAGAAAGGCCGTTTTCCATTATGGAGAAGAATGTCCTTAATTGGGTTTCGCAGATTCTAATTTTTCAGCTCGCGAGATGATGACCTGATTAAGAACAAGCGTGACCTGATGTGATCTTGCCGATTCGATGTTCTTTTTCGAACATCTTAACCACTTTTCGCATTATTATAGTTCGAGAGGGGTCGTTTACATATTGCGGTGGGGGTCGGTATGTGTAACGTTTTGTAACTTTAAATACGAAGGTATCTTTTTGAAAGTGTACCCTATTGTTATGCCAACTGTCTGTTCTATTTTTTTAAACTTTAATATGCTTTATTTTAATTCATTGGGCATTACTGGTTAGTATAATTGAAATTCAAGAATATTTTTTGATGCATTGTGATGGTAAATGATAGATTATTTATAGAATAACAGAAATAAAAGGTCATAATTTTTTACTGGTATTGTAAACTTTACTTAGTGAATCTCTTTTATTACTTGAGTTAATAAACTTGACTAAAACATGTGTATTGATTGAACTGAGTAAAAGAGGACCCATTTTGATCTTGGCAAGTCTATATTTTCGATACTGTATTGTAGTTAAATATTGTGTGTTTTTGGTAATTTAGTTTTAATCTATCTTTAAATACAGTTT
The DNA here is from genome assembly GCA_019343175.1 of Oedothorax gibbosus. Classification (NCBI taxonomy): domain Eukaryota; kingdom Metazoa; phylum Arthropoda; class Arachnida; order Araneae; family Linyphiidae; genus Oedothorax; species Oedothorax gibbosus. The sequence continues at coordinate 18,882,392 of CM033270.1, forward strand.
GGTTAATTAAATTTAATAATCTTTAGCCTTTGATATGATTATCAAATTAAAAACATGTTCTATAACTTACAGTGACTTTTTTTAAACAAATTGAAGTTATCTTCCTAATTATATCTATAACCACTTAATACATTATTGTAGTTCGAGAGGAATGTCTAGACCCTTCATACTGTATATATTCAGCTTGTACACTAGTTAAGAGCAAGTTGTGACCTGATAATTGAACTATGCACAAAATGCGTTTTTTTTATATTAAAATACCAGTTTTTCTTGCTAACTTCCTTTCCATAATTAAATAATTACCGTCACAAAATCAAAAATCGTTCCTTTTTATTGATAAAATTTAATGAAAAGAAACCGTTAAAAACACTTCACAGATGTCTTTAAAGATATAATCATCGGAAAACAAGCTAAATCTTCTATTTTGATAAGTCGGTACATCACATTTTAATAATTTTTTATGCAGACAGAATAATGTATAGTTTTTTAATAAGTTTGAATACGTCAATGGAAAAATAATTTGACGAACCATTCATGCGATTGCTTAAATGTTTTTGTGCCGTTTGATAAAATTTTATTTCTTTTAATATCCATTAACGTTTTAATTTTCATTACAAAATTTAGCTAAAACCGAAATCATTTTCACGTAATTGAATTTGTATGTCGGACATTAATTCTTCGCACACACAAAGCATGTTTCCGGCGAAGACAGTGGACCTGAAACCTGAGCCACTTTTGTTGCAATTGCCTTTGATCCTTTTAGGGTAAACGTATTTCAGTATCTTCTCCCTAAAAAAGAGAATAATTCAGAGAGTTTGAAAAAAAATGAAAGAACTTTTATCCGTCTCTGAAAATCTTTGTTGAATTGAAAATAAATACTATAAACTACTTGCTCTCTGTTATGTGCTTTTGTCGTGATGTCCCGTCTAGCGTTTTTCTCCAAACCAGCGAAGGTTCCATGCGTATTATACTTTGCATGTTTTCCCGTGCAGATTCCCTAAAGAAATTTCTGCTCTTGTTATCATGAAAAGAAATGTATAGCCGGATTTGTTTGTTCGGATAAGATCTCTGATGAATAAGTGCATCAAATATTGCATAAAAGTAAATATAGTATTCATATTTTAATGTATTCATATCTATATTACTATGTTATTTATGCTTTGAAAGCCAAATATATTGCAATTGAGAACGAATATGTTTTGCATTTTAAAGTGGGTTTTATGCACCCAAAACATTTTAACGTGTTTTTACTTTTTAAAAAAATAAACAATTGAATAACTGGAATATGAGTATTAATTCTTCGTTCAGCTAAATGCATTTCAATTGTACTACGACATTTCGGTATTTTTCAATGTGTATGTAAATGTTATTTATTCAAATATGAATGCATTTATACGCATTATTTTTAGTTCATGTAATTGGTTCATATATTGAGAGATAAATGTTGTATTTGAAAATGAATCTTTTGGTATATTTCTTTAATTGAATTTCTTGGAAGTGCTTTTTTGTGGAAATGTTTTCCATGTACCGATCATTTTAAAGTAGTTGGAAATTGAATCAATATCATAAACTGCTGTATAAAATAGCTTCAGCTAAAAAATAAATATGCCTATTTTTAGGCCGTATTTAACCTTTAAAGAATTCGGGATGTTTGCCAGGGTTTTCAAAATTAATGTTCAAATGAGATTCTGAAAGAAATTTTAGCTAATACTATTTTTTTTTTACTTTTACATCCCAAAATATATAATTCTGGTCTGTTTATAACGAGCTTTTCCAACTAAAATGCTAGTTTTAAAATATCTTAAAAACGTACTGTTTCAACTTCTTATTTTCCAAGGTTATTTATTGCTGCCATACACTTATAAAACTCTTACTACACTAACTTTTTTCATTTTTAATTCCTTTTTTTATATATATAAAATGGTTTTATCTTTCTAAATACTTTTTGAAGTACGTTTACATATTGTCCTCATCAAAACCTAAGAAAAAAGAAAATTTCACCAAAACAAACAAATTTGTTTGCATGTGTATTGAAGAAACTTTTATAGAAAAATTTGTATATAAAAGTATGTTGTCATAACTTTTTTGTATCCGTTCATTCGTTCATAGATAGACACAATTCACAGAAAATCATTCCATGTTGCGTAAAAAGAATTATAAATAGTTGAAGTACAATGTAAGCACTCTTAGGAATACGTTTACCCAAAATATCGCTGCTAGAGACAAAATTCCAAAAATTGAGTATCTGTAAAGTGCCATAGCATGCTTGACAGCAAATTAGCTGTGAAAAAAATACCCTTCATTTATCCCATGCGTGACGTCATTCATTACTAATCTGATTAAACTTTTTTACTGATGCCCCAAAACTGCCAAAAATTGCTTATTTAAGAAAATAGTTGTTTTACATATTCATTCATCTGAATGAAAACAATGCATATAGCGTCATTTTCTAGATTATTAAACTTTTGAGGTAATTTTTAAAAAAATACCCTATTTCCATTGTCCCATTTCCTACTTCATAAAATAACCTAACGCAGACATATTTTTTGTATTTAGGTCAAATCTGAGTAATAATTGAAATACATACTGCTTTAAAAAAACATTTCCTATTTATTATTCTTTTGTGTCAATATTTGGTGCATTAAAATGACGAAATTAAAATATCTTGCAGAGAAATTTCAATACACTTTATCTTGCTCCTTGGGTTTTAAATTACAAATTCATATTTTTTAAAAAAAATAACAAAGATACACTTCTCATGCCCAAATAACAAAAGATTTGTCTGGATACATCAAACTTAATAAATTATAAACTAGAAAGAAACAAAATCATATCCTCTGTTTTCCTATTCATACGAATGTCAAATGTTTTCCTCTTGCATTCTTTAAAAGAAATCGCTGTAGATAAATCAGAATAACCTTTGCATAATAAAGCCTTCGCATAAATAACTAATACCTCACAATAAAAGCCGCGCCTTATCCTTACTTTTCCCTTTGAAATCCCCCCTAATTGTTCAAAAAGATATTGCCATAGATAATAAAAGTTAAACACTCTTGCTCATTTAAGAGAATAGTTAATCCTCCTCGGTTTGAATTTTGTTTTTCTGAATTCTTTTTCGGTAGCTATTTTCATCTATAATTTCTTTTCTGAGAAAATTCGGTCGGAACAAACATGTTTTTTAGTTAAAACCTATAAAATATTTACATACAGTATTAAAACTAGTTAGAACAGTTCCGTCAAATGTTGGGGAATTAAGGTAAAGATAAGCCATGTCGCACTATTGACTCTTTTGTTGTCGCTAGGCAAATATTTCTTTGGTTTTATAAAACACTAAAATAGTGGGAAAACTTATTAGCTTATTTTTGCTTTTACATTTCCTATTTAATTAGCAGAAGTTGAAATGTTTTCCATAAAGTAAAATATGATCAAATTGATACAATTAGTAAATTACCATCTGCATGGCTACTCTTTTACTTTTTTTTTTTTACTTTTAAAAAACTATACTTATTAATTGATAGGTGTTGTCTTCGTCAGTTGTCTAGGGTTTTCAATTATGAGGCATAATTGGCTGTGTTACAGCTCGTTATGGAATTTAAAATAAACACACAAAAAAAGTTCAAACTAACTTTTAATCAAAGTTTCTCGGTTATATTTTTAAGCAAACAATGAAGGTTCGTGTATCCTTCTTGAAAAGTATAGTTTAATGAACATTTTTCAGATTCATTTTGAAGTACAAAATTGCCGTTAACATTTATATTATTGTTTTAGCACTTCTTAATTTACTGTTTTCCCTTAAACCCACATTACATATTCCCACAAATTATTTAATTTAAAAAAATTTAAATAAAGATTTTTTCTAAACAAAAATACTATTTCAACACAATTTTTTTTTCCTATCACGTATAAAAAAATTATATAACTTAAAGCTAACCATGCATGATGGTAACCAGTAGCCATAAGTTTGTTTTAATATGCACCAATACAGTTTACACGAAGTGGTTTAATTTGATTTTCGTCTACTAAAATAACGCTTCTTATATCCTTCTAGTAGTTCAATGTGTTAACGAAAGACGTGATCTTCACAACATGCTTAAAAAGCAAAGTGTCGTAAAATTATTTCAAAATCGAAAAAGTCAGCAAAAAAAAGCTTTACATAAATAGCATTTTGTATGCATGCCTAAATAAATGGTTTACTTTTACACCGTTAAATATTTAGTCTTCAATTCCTCCATTTTTTTCAGTTATTTCTAAAACTAACTTTCGTCAAAACTCCTAACTCGTTTCACATAAAATTTTAAGAATAAAAATGTCGCTGAAACTTTGGTTTTTAATGTTCTGAACTTCACCGTTTGCTTTAAATTTACACCTTAGTTTTAAAAAAGCTAGTCACTTTTCATAAATGTATGTACTGCCCTTTTTCTACTAAAGTACAGAAACTGTCTTATAAAATGGTAAGTGGATTTAAAAAATATCCACACCTATTTGCATCGTCTTAATCCAATTATAAACATAAAAACACCCATCTTAAACGGAGGTAGTGTTCACTCTCCTAAAATGCTGTGCGAGTCTAAATAAATTATCCAGCAAACAGAATCCGACAGTCGTTCGAAGTTTCCTGGATGTGCTGATTAAACGAGAATCGGTTCCCGAATTAAAATGAATCATTGGAATGGCTTTTCGACAAGCCATCGCTTTGTAAAAGCTTCAACTCCTACATTTAATTAAACACCAATTAACACGTTTACTGCAACAAGTAAAAAACAAGTAGGTTTTCGCAACAATAAATATTACTTAAAATACGAATATAATAAACCATTAAAAGAACTTTATTGTGATATATAGTATGACGTCATTTCAAACTGATTAACACCACATAAATAAATATTCCTTCAATTTTATTTTTCATTTAAATAAAGTTTCTTGTGCGTTTAACGAAGTGGCAACAATGGAAATATTGAATGATAATGGAATTTTCTTGTTATTCAAAGATTAAATATGCTTCTAATTTAAGTTTTTAAAAACAATTTGGGATGTAGATGTGCCTGGTGTTTTGCTTTAATATGATGTATCTCACCTATGTTTTTTTAAAGTAGATGACTGAGAGATAGACGGACATAGCATTTATAAAAACTTCCATTTCTTACGTTATAGGAAAGCTAAAAAAATCGAAAGAGAAAATTCTATGCTAAATTAAGTTTTTTGCCTGTGTAGATATACCGGTGGCCTAGCGGGTAGTGTTTGAAACAAATGAAAAAATAAAAACAAATAAGAAACATGAGAAGTATAGACAACTGCCAGAAAAAAATTTGATATAAATGAGTTATATTTGACAAACAAAACCTCTTAGATACGAAAAGTTGGTTGAATTCAACTTACATGACTGTTAACGCAGTTGAATTGGTTTGAAACAAAAATTACCCTGAAACCTTATCGAAATAAAGGAAATATTTACAGCTAAGATTCTGTGCAACAACTAACCACAAAGTATTGTATAATCATTCCAACCACAACCAAGTCCACGTTTAATAATGCAGTTGGATTGATGAAAACCGTTTTAAGCAAAAAGCTTAGTTGCAACTTTGGTAACCAATGCAGAAAAGCGTTGAAAATCGCTGAGGCGTAAATGAATTTCAGGTGTCGACAAGTAAGTAGCGTTTGATTCCGTAATGCGGGCGACAATCAACTTTTATCGGCTTTGACAAGTTTCTATTCGTTTCTAAAAGAGTTTTGGATAATTTGAAAAAGAGTAAAAAAAGTTATTTTCATTTTATTTTGGCATTGATGATGATATATTTGCGTGCTTTCGTATAATTTTAATATCAAAGTGTACAAAGAATGTTATCAAAATTTGAACAATCAAGTTTTTATATTTTAAAAATTTTGTTTGGTTACAAATAAACATACAAATAATCATTGTTTTATATTTTAAAAGGTTTTTAATATTGTAAAAGTTTTTTACCTAAACAAATTATAATTTCAATAGTTCCAGATAAAATATGGTTCAATAGTTCAGGTTAAATATAAATCGATACATTCATATTCAATTATTTCAATGAGTAATTCAATAATTTCAATTTCATATCAATAATTGCATAGCAATCGTAAAAAAAATTTAAAACACTATAAAAGATGTTTTTAAACTGGCATTAACTTTCTATTTAGAATAAATCCGAAAAAGCCACTGAGTAAATTTATACTATAACATTTTTAATAGAAACTTTTTTTAAACTTAAGTAAATTTAATTTTTGTCGACAAAACATTTATTTTGATTAATAAAAATATAATAAAATAATACATTCTACTATTAAACCTGGAAAATATATTTATTTTCGTATAAGAACATTTATCCTCTTTTTCTGTTTTTTTTTAATATGTGTACTTAATAGCTTATTGTTGGATCTACACCATTAAACAAAACATTTTACGTTTGTACCTGAGTAGATCATTATTGCTAAATTCAGACCTAGTGATCCATAGTTGTCTAGAATAAAATACTGTATTTCACACTGCTATCCAATAAACAGTTTACAGCTGAAAATTCCACACCAAAAAAACAATGGAAGGCGTCTTGAGACGTCTTTTAAAATTGCCATCCTGTAAAAAGAAACTCTTTTCTTAAATATTTTGGGGAAACATTAGTCAAATGTCTATACAAGCTTCTTATTTTTTTATTTAAAATATCATTTCATTCTTTTAGATATCCTTTTCTTATCTATGTTTGCGATAAAAAAAAAGTTTATTTAATTAACTCTTATTATGCCATTCTATGTGATGGCAATTTGTTTAATAACATATTCTAATTCAACAAAACAAATCTTTTTTTTTGAACAAAACTAAAAATTATCAAAATCCTACTTTTCCGGTACAAACAAAACATATCAGACACAAAACTAATTAATATGAATGCTTTACAATAAAAAAACGAAAAACTTCTAACAAGTTTATTAAAACACTAACATTTCCTTTTGTTAATATCGGATTCTCATCAATTTAACATTTTTATAACAATATAAATCTAAACAAATGCAATCAATATTTGTACTTTATAAGATAAAAGAAATCCCAATCTCACGCAAAATATAAAAATAACGATCGTCAACATTACTTTTAGAGAATTCTCACGCAACACAATAAACAAGAAAAAAATTATAAGCGTCCTGAAACAAATAACTTTTTCATGTAAACAATGCATCTCTCTTTTAATTTATAAACTTCATTATAACCAAAAGTATGCTGAATAATGAAATGCACTAAATCTTAAACTTTTCAGTCTCATTTAGAAAGAAGGGACGTCCTAGCCATATGTTGGAATTATATTGATTAGCAATTCGTGAATTTTGTAATTGTTTTTAACTGAGGATGTTTGAAGCTTTCAGCAAAAGAATTTATAGTTGTAAAGAATTTATAGTATAGCAAAATAATTAAAAATAATATTATCTGTAAATATTGTTTATATTTTTAATACAACTTATACTATTTGATGGCGATTGTTTATAATAACTATTTTTCGTTTTGTAATTTCCTGCTCTTTACTTGCAAATTCATGTTTAGTTTAAATTTTATTCACTAAATAAACTATTATAGTTTTAGCTCCATTCATTTTATTCATTTATTCAAAAAGAAACTTAATTAGCTTTCTCAAAGCATTATAAGTATATTAGGCAATATTAACAAAGGCTCCATGTTAAAGCTAACATAAATATTACATATTTTAGTTTACATTACTCACATTTTAACAAACATTTTCTGTGATTATAATTCTTTTATGTAAGCTTAATGCAATATATTTTCATCAGCCTCTCGGGTAACAGATACATTGGTAAAAAACACCTTCAGATTTAAATCTATAGTTTTCTAGCTAAAACTAATAAATTATATCTGATAGCCTACACTTATAACTAGTTTTCCAAAAACAAAAATATCCTCTTCTTTAATAACCAGAAATTATAATTTTGAAGCGATGCTGTACATCATAGCAAATTACGATGTGGTCGCCAATTTCCACAAGTGCCATTAGTCGAACAATAATTTATCAATCCTTCAAAAAGTAAAATGTGCCTATTTTTGACACCATAAATATTCATTTGAGGCCTCTAATTATGTCGTTTTCATAAATAACATAAATTGGTAACATGTTAGGAACCACCATAATATAATTTTATTTTGTGAAGGGGCCGTATATATTGTAAACAAATTATTCATTTAGATCTTTGGAAAGATTACTTAAATTTTAACTTTTAACAACTTTAAATTAAAATTACTCAAATTCACTTCCATATTTCGACAGTAAAATTTTGTATTTATTTGATGAATATCAGTTCAGATCTTGTAATCACTACCTTTAGATAATAGCAGCGGCATAAATATTAAAATATTATTTTAATCAACCAAACTCTTGTAAAATACCACATAATTATGCTATAAAAATATTTACAAATCTCGGCAAAATTAAAGTTTTACGCAAGATTGGTCTGCAGAGTCTCACTATATATTGCCCATAGCTATTCAATGCATATAAATATTTTAATAATATCGACTCTTAATTTAAACCAAAAGAAACTTCTAAATCAAACTATTAGATAAATAGTTTGACTAAAACTGCACAAACATTGAAGTTTTAACGTTAAGAATAATGGAAAATGTTTTATTATACATTTAAAACCGGCTAATTTGACCGGAACTTGAAAGACTAAGCTTAAAATCACAGCAAAATATATTTATATTTATTAATTTCTTTGAGAAACATATCACTCCCACATTCATTTTATTCGAGTCTTTGAAGCTCTTTATAATGAATCCTTATCCTTTTAAAGGAAATAAGCCACGAAAATCACTTCTGACACCTCTCAATTCCAGAAATGTATCACTAAATTAGTTTCAAATTCGAAAGGAAAATTGTGCTAGGAAGACGCTACTAAATTCACAACTCTCCAGACACCGTTGTGTTTGTGTGACAAAATTGGAATTAGTATTTTTGCCCATAAAAAAGTTTGATATTTGTTTGAACTGTATCTTAAAATGTTATTAACAATATTATTGATACTGTTTGACAATAAGTGCTATTTAAGCAGAAGCATAAAACAAAATAATAAATTTTTTAATGAAATTTTAATCTGCACATAATTTTAAAAAAATTAACGTAAAATACTTCAAATTTAATTTTCGCATCGTTTAAAAACAAATTTATCCTCATAATTAAAATAAATCCATTTTTCAATGATTCAGCCTTCATTTACTTTTCATTTATCACAATTCCAATGCTTTTTGAAAATTTAAAAATTGAAATAGAATTTGTTATTTTTTCTATAATATTAAGCATATTTCTTTTCTTAGTCCAGTCCAACTTTCAACTGAAAACTGTTTGTTTCAATTTGATGTTAACATAACTTGTTTTAATTCAAGCGTTGATAGAGAGTAACGAAGCGACAAACAGACGAGGAAATTAAAATACGTCAAACCACTTTATTATTGTATAAGCATAATGCGGAAGCTTTAAAGCTTGACATTTTTGTACATCATAAAACCTCCAATATATTTCTTATTTACTCAAATAACTCAAAATTAAACAAATATAAGTTAAAATTTTATCAAACTAATGTACAAATTTCCCAAACACACAATCGATGCCTTTGCAATCGGACCTGCCACTCTCAAGAACCCGATTCCTGCGAAATTTCCGGAATTTTGAATTCTGGAAAAGAGCATTTCGAATGTTTAACTACTTTTGGGAATAATCAGCGGTGAGAAAGGGGTAGTGTGACTATCGTATTATCATAGTCAAAGGCAAACACATCGAAGAATGGAAGTAACAGTCTAATAACGATTTCTCTTCTCTATTGCAACTTCAATACGGTGTAATTTGATAAAGATCACTGAAGTTACCTCTTCCAGAATAAATACTCATGATCAGTGCAGAAAGAGAAATAATTTATATCTCGTCTTAATTACAGCTCGTCGATTACTTAAGGGGATACGGTACTCAAAACATTATTTCTAGAAATAACATAAACTTGTAAATTATAGTGGTTTAATATAATGTTCACTCTAAATAAACATTTTCTAGGAATAAAAACAAATATTTACAAGTAGTTTTTCATTTATTTAAAAAAAAAAGTCAAAATTTTGAGTTTTTTTAAAACGCTACTCTTTCAATTTTGAGGATAACTCCATCAAACTTTTATAGCTTGTTTTTAGTATTATTTGTTCAAGAAATGTCCATGGAGTTTAAAATGTGAGCTACAGTTAAAAAGTAACATGCATTTATACTGAAAATCACAACAAAAATTACAAATTATTGAATTCAACTTTTAAAAAAAACTATACATAGACCTTATTTCATGCACAATTTTGTGCACCATATATATATAAAACACAGGTTAAAAATTTCAAAATTCTAACTTAATTAGCAAAAATGTATTAGGGATTTATTAAACACAAGAATTAAAAAACGCGAAACAGAGAAAAAAGGTTGCAAGCAGACGAAATACGTATTCAAAGTTAGAGGAATGACTCCAGAAAATATGTAATAACTTTTTTCTAAAACAGATATCATTATGAAACTTTCAGTAAATGTTCAAAAGTTCAAAATGATATTGTGAATAATAAGAAGTAAAAACTGAAAAATTGATATTTTCACCAATTTTTGGGTACCGTATTCTCTTAATCCTGCATTTAAAATAAAAAAAAGATATAAATCTAAAAGATATTTTTATGAACTCAACATAAACTGTATGGACTAGAGAGACCAGTTGGTAAAGCGCTTGCCTTTGCATGCAAAAGGTCCCAGGTTCGGGTCCGAGCCTTGCCTAAATAACTGCTGACCGCAGCAGTTATGCATAATGGTCTGAAACCTAAAAGTCCGATCAATAATACCCCGTTTAGAGGAAGTGCACGTTAAATGTACTCCAAGTTCTGACGTCTCATAAGATGTTGCCTATAAAAATTTGCGTTGTGTGCCTTCTCAGGTGTCAGCTTTTCACTTGACTGTGGTTCAAAAATCATGACGCCAATAACCCTCGCGTAGTTCTAGTGCGGCGATAATTCAACCTTACTCTAGAGAAACGGTAACAACTATTGAAGATCCTGTTGCTTTCTACAACTGAAAAAGTTTACAAAACCTTTAATTTCGACATAATAAGCTTTGTTTACCAGGTGCTAAATCATATTATTTAATTATGCCAAATATCATAAATTCGTGATTTTTGAAGTAAGGCCTCTCTGGCTGTAAAACGTCTAAATTTGGAAAAGTTATATTCTTTGAGTTGGTCTGAAAGAATTTTCCTCATTGAAAAAGAAAAGAATGTTGCGTATGGAACTTGATCTTAACAACAAATATTTTTTTATCTGTATGTAATTGTGTTATCTGAAAAATTCTAAACTGTTGAAAACAATTTCGTAACTGCATTTTATAATTGTACAAAAATGGGTATTGTAAACCTTTACCAATTGATACCGTACATACAATTTTTCAACAAGATTGCCAAAAACTTTAAGCAAAATAACAATTACTAATTTTAAAATTTGTATTGGATTTAATTCATCCATAGTATTTTCCTTCTTAAAATGATGTTAACAAAAAAATATTGCATAAATATAATTAAAATTTTTACTGCTATTTTGCAACTTATTTTATTTCAAATTAATTGAATTTGGAAGCATAATAAAAGCTAAATATTAAATATTTTCTTACACGCTATTGTTTTAAAATATCCTTCATTCATGATTCTCCATTGTACGAAACTGTTTTATAAACAATTGTATTTACATGTCAATAAAGACACTCAGTAAAAAAAAAGTTACTCTTGTAAAACTACTTTCAGTATTGTAACAAGAAAAATCAAAAATATATACAAATCGAATTGGATCAAAACAATGTAACATTTAACAAATACAAGAAAAGCAAATATTAACGAACAATTTCGAAGTGGCTTCATTTTTCCTTCATACGAAAATAATGCGATATTTTAGGAATAATTTATCTTTTGTATTATCGCAATCAAAAAAATAACAATATATTTATTCATCACGATATTTGAATAAAAAGTATATGTATATTACATTGTAACATAATTGCTTTAATTTGTAGATGAAACGAACAATTGAAGCAAGAACTCAAATATAACACAACAAAAAGATTAAATCAACAAATGCCGCATAAAAAATGCAATCCAAAAGCGCACATAAATATATTTAAAAGCTCCCCAATTATCAGAAATATGATTATTCCTAATGGAAGTACATTCATAAATCCACTTTGATCATATCCACGAATATTTATTTCAAAACGCTACAGTGTTGAACCAACTTGTTTCCGATTATCTCCATAACAACGGATTAGTTTAGAAGAATATTTGACACTGCGACTATACATAAAATATTTCACTCATTAGACTAATTACCATGAGAAATGATTATCACGAGAGCTAATTCATCAGCAATTGTAACATTTTTTTACTCTGATGTACCATCTAATTACATTATCAATAATCAAATTAACCAGTCAGCTGGCAACTGGTGTTTGTTGACATCTGGAGTTTATTCTTGTATATTTTGAGTAGAAAATAATTTATGCTTGTGTTGCAGATATTTTTATTCGATGAATTGTTCCATTAGTTGTTTATTAAATTGCATTAAAAAACCGACGCCTAACTAACACGACTGCGTTTGGGGACAGAATATCTGCTCATTTTGGTTATAACCTAAAATATGAATATCAAGCCACAAAACTATTTTTCATTTGCAACAATTTCTGTATTTTAATAATGATTTAAAGTAATATATTAAGATGCATTGTAAACTTGAATCAATTTAAGTTTTGAAAAAGTAATTTCAAAAAATATTTTACTGAGAGAATCTCTAAAGAACCAGTAAAGAATATTAAGCTATTTTATTTCCAGTGTATTTGAATTTAATACAAGTAAAAAGTTTAATCGTTTCCAACCAAACATTTTGTCTTTCATTTTGAAGTATAAAACGAGAAAGCGTGTTTTTTTTTGCTTTGAAAGATATTTGAGACCCTTCAAATTTTATGGAAGTACAAATTTAGATTTATAATTGATTTGAATTTATCAAAAATAATTTGATTCTAGTTAAAGACTGTATTTTTACTACTCAAAATATTGTTGTCTAGTCACTACCCCAAGTAACCGAAACCACTTTTTAAAAAAATGAACTCATTAAAAGTTATTTCGGATTTATCTATATTTAAAAAATTAATATCATTGGAAACAGTTCACTTCAACAGCTCATGCGAAAGAACATTGAAACGTAGGTTACATATTGCTTAGTTTAGTTTGAATTATCGTCGCACTAGAGCTACACGAGGGCTATTGGCGACCGGCTTCGTAATTTAGAACCACAGTCAGGTGACGAGCCGACATCTGAATAGGCACCCAACGCAACCGTTAAGTGCAACATCGTACGCAGAGTCGGGACTTTGGAGCGTATTTAACGTGCACTCCCTCTATACGGGGTATTCTTCGTCCGCCATTTTTGGCTGCACGGGCCGTTTATAGGTCGGCAGTTATTTTGGCGATGCCCGGACCCGAACCTGGGACCTTCCGCATGCAAGGCGAACGCCTAACCGACTGGGCTCCCTAGCCCCAGTTACATATTGCACTATATGCATAAAAATTGCATAGCGTCAAAAACATTTATTTGCTAGGAGAATACTGTCATTACATTGCATTTTAAAAGATTAAGGGTTCTACCAATTGTGTATACCTTTCTATTTAAAACTCGAGTCAATCAATAAACCTTAAAATTATAACTATTTATTTTAACTGTAACTTACACTCATTCGTCATACACATAACTTCTCCACGTACTTTACAATACAAAATGCACCCATTCAAACACTCATTTGAATCTATTTCAAAACAGAATTACTAACTTCAACACACACTCCAAATCTCCCCCAAACCAAAACACTCGCGCAATTCTAAACATTATCCCACCTGATGTCCCGTCCCCACTTTCTAATCGAGTTCCGTGTCCAGTGTCATCCTTTTGAAGTCTGGTGCCTAGGCGCAAAAGGATTCCGAGGACGTAGTAATCCCTGTATGGGCCCCAACAAAGCACACTCTTACATCAATGTTCTGTAATGTAAAATCCTATTGTCTGCCTATCGATTTAAAACTTGGGTCAATCAAGAAATCCCAAAATTAAGAATATATCTTTTACTTCTATTCTACAAATTCGCATTTTCCATACACCTAACTTCTCCACGTTCTTTACAACACAAAATACTCATTCACACACTCATTTGAATTCTATTTCGAAACAGAGCTACCAACTTCAACACACACTCAACACTCCTCAAAACCAAAACACTCACGCCATTCTAAACATTATCCCACCTAATGTCCCGTCCCCACTTTCTAATCGAGTTCCGCGTCCAGTGTCATCCTTTTGAACTCTGGTGCCTAGACACAAAAGGATTCCACGGACGTTGTAATCCCTGTATGGGCGCCAACAAAGCACTCTGCTATTGGAATCACTGGAGGAACATGTGTTGTTGGACTACAGGTGGTGTTTGGGGTCTTTTAGGAGAAGTGGTGAGGGTTGTTTGGGTTTTTAATTGGAGAGGATGTCTTTGACCTATTTGTTTGGTAAAAAATATTCAAAATAGGAATTGAATTCAGTAATATGTAGTGAATTCATTCATATTGGATGAGAGTTAGTTTGTTTTATGAAAATGAATTTGGACCTTTTTAGAAAATTAAACGGGTTAAGGATACAAATTTAAATGCTACATAGGAACTAATTAAGTGCTCATAGATTCCAGCAAACATATATAGATGAAGTAATGTAACGTAATATCAGATTAAAATTACTTTTTAAATGGAAAATTAATAAGTTTTAAATACTTTATTACAGGTAGTCAAAACATTTATGACGTTATAACTGTATAACTAAAATGAAGCCGTGAACCTTTATACAGAAGAAACCTTGCATTCCAACATAATCTAGTACTGAAAACCTTAATTAGGAAAATATCTTGTATTCCTTTTTTTTCAATGTTAAAAGTTTTAAAAAAATAGCGCAAGTTTATACAATAGTGGATTCTTTAAGCACTCCCAAACTTAACTAGATTAAAATTCCTCCGTGGCCAGGTGGTTAACACATCTGCCTTGAGATATCATATCTTGAGAGTGAACCATATGTGAATAGTGGGGTGTGAAAAAAAAATTCACAATTAATCAAGGAGGTGCCCGAGTACATTGGGACAGACATGCTTGTTAAATCTATTAAGTCCAATATTCCGAAGGCATTAGCAAACAAAGTAGCTCGAACTTCAATTGGTGCCGACTCAGGTGTCGACCTCGTTCACTTAACCACGGTTCAAAATTATGAAGCGTTACGTAGATGTATCAAGCTACTCTTCGAGACTAAAAAAAAAGGCAGCGAAAACGTTGTAACCAAACCAGATGAACCATTTAAAATTAACAGTTTGTTTATGTCTTCCACGTCCTCGATCTAAAGTAAACGAAAATGGTCATCTAGTGCAAAAGCCGACTTTAGGGCTTTGACAAGAGCCAATTAGCGCATGGGATTCCCGCATATAAATGCGTCCTAAAAGAATTGCCTAACGAGCACGGTCCGAGAGCTTCCCTCTTGTGCTGCCCGGAGATAAGACGGTTGAAGCGTAATGATTTCTAATTCATTTCGGCGTTTGTTTCTGCGTGTGCTCTTGTCGTTGTTGGGTCCAGGAATGGAAATGGGACAGTTGCTAATAGGAAACTCACCTTGTTGCTGGTAATTAGGGATGGTCGCTTGATGCGATCTCGGGTCCGAAATGAGTCGTTGAGTGAATGGGAGTAGGAAGCTGATTGTGGCAACGGAGAGTCATCAGTTTTAGGAATGTAATCGGAAACAGGAAGATATTTGAAAACATTAAGGGATAGAAACTTATGGGTGAATCCTCAGAAGCAGTAATGTTTCCCCAGGTAGTACACTGTTAAAAATGTTGGTGCAAGATTGCACCGGAATATTGGAACTTTTTAGCTACCACCACTAGATGGTGCATGGATTCACCACTCTTGCGGTGACCCGAACCTTAGATACACCGTAAAAGTGGTGCATCCATGCTCCAAATAGTGGTGGCAGCTAAAAAGTTCCATGATTCCGGTGCAATCTTGCACCAACATTTTTAACTGTGTACGGAACTGATTATAAACGTTGCAAACTGGTTGCATTTCAGTTTCGTGAAAAAGATGTCATTGCAAAAAATGTATTGTTACGTGAAAAAAATTGTGGACTGGAAGTTCGTTCAACAGGAAGATATTTAAAACATTGAGGTATAAAAAAAAATAAGTGAATATTGAAAGCAGTGATACTTTCTCAGGTAGCAAAGTACAAATAAAAAAACTTTGCAACCTGGTTGCATTTAATTGCGTTCAAAAATTGTCGTCGCAAACACTTCGTTGTTACGTGAAAAAATACACTATACTTTAGCGATAATGATAAAGCTTTATCAACGTTGCATTTCTCTGGATTTAATTAAATTAACCCAAACATTTCAAAGTCTTTTTTGTCGGGATGGCCATGATTGTTTTTTAAAAGAATCTTATTTCGCTGAGAACTTCGCGTTGTCAGAGGGTCGGCTCTGTGTTACAACGTTAAAAAAAATTTCGTACATTCCGTTAGTAGTCTAACGTTTTTATTAAAATGATGCGTCTTTTGAATATTATCTATGCAAAAAGACATGCTTCGTATGACCAAACATTGGAGTTGCATCGAGATAAAGTACAATATGGAAACGTAAAAAAAAAAACTTGTAATGTTACCATGATTTTCGGTAGAGACATTGCACTAAGTTTAGAGAGTAAGCTTACTAAAGTCTAAATATACAAGGAAAATTTCTTCAAAACACTGTGCAACTGGCTATAAATTTGCACAGAATCCAAGTGCATTCATAATCATAAATGATAAGAAAAAGAAATGTGAAAAATTTGCAGATTCTATCAAGCCGGCATTGAGAAGTCAGTGAAGGGACGTTCTTGCAATCGAAGAATTGTAAATTCAAACCATAGGACTAACTGTGATTTGGTTATAAAACTAAAACAACAAACCATAAAATATCGCAACAAAATTTAACTTGTATATTTTTATGTCATTGTGCTTTGGTAAAAGCAATTAATTTACCTGCCAATTTAAAAGCATCTTTGCTGCCACTTATTTTTTTTTACTTCGTTTTTATGTTGTAAGAATTTTCAGCTTCGGTGTAAGTTTACACAAATTTATACAATGACGTTACTCCATCGAAACGGAGACAGCACTTGCTACCACCGCTTTTACGGAATCACTTTACACCAAACTTTTCACACTGTATTTTTTTGTAAACAAATAATGAACATTCATAATGCTTAGGTATGAGGTAAAATGATAACAGTACTGAAATCCCTAATAAAAAATGTGATATAAGTATCGCAATCATTATTTCTGCTACAAAAATTCGAGTACCAATGTCCGTGTCAAATACTAATATCATCAAATAATTTGAAATGTCTAGTTCGAAAACTCACATTCCATTCTCTAAAGTATAACTAAGATAGAGGGTCCGGCGCTTCGTCCAATTGAATTTCTGATCGCAAAAAGTCGCTAATGAACGGACTAGACCTTGTATCTTATTTATGCTTTGGAGAGTGTGAGTTTTCGAACTAGAATCCTTCAAATTATTTGATATTAGCATTTAACACGGACTAGAATGATTTTGCAACTAGAACCTTCATTTTTGTTTTTAAGCACTTTAAAAACAGTTTTTAAAATTCAAACTGTTTTTCATGTGTGAATACTTCCTTATTTTAAATTACTTTACCTTTTAAAATTATTTTCAAATGTTAATGTTTACCAAATTCGTTTCTTGAGTTCTAAGTGTTCTCAAGTTAGTTAATTTCTAAAAATAGTATTTTCTTTTCTAACCTTAAACGCTCATAAAGTTAAAGTCAATACTTATGCAATAAAATTGTCTGTGTAAGTTTGGAAACTCTATTAACCACAAATTGAAAACTGCAGATCAAAGACTTGCGAAATGTTTGATTCAAACTTAAGATAGATAATTTAACTCTAACTCTTGGTGAAAAGTTTCCCCAAGTATCGAAGTTTCAGACATCGCATTTGCATAACAATAATACCTAATTAGATTACATTTTGTCTCATTGTAAGGAACTTTTACAAGTGCTACAATTCAAAATTTAATTTAAATTATTAACATACATTTAAACGTAGTTATAAAAATATTAGCATAATTTCGTCGATTTGTTATTTTATCAACGTTAAATATTCACATTACAATTTTTTTGTGTGGTTAAATGTATAAAATTAATAAATGCATAATAATAATAATAAATAATTTTAAAATAAAAGATGCCTCAAATTTATTTTTTAGCTACATTAATCATAAAATTATAAACTTTTTTATTAATCTATAGATACATTACAATAAGCAATAATTGAATAACCAAGCAACAAAATTTTTTTCAACAAAATGTTCACAAAATTTTGTACTCTAAAATGGATGTTTCCAAAATCGTTTAAAAAATTTAATGGATGTTTTAAAATATATAAATTATTTTAATATTTTATGAGTTAAGCAATAATTTGGTATGATTATGTGGTGTACAGTGGCATGCTGCAAATTTAGCTTACCTCGCCTTTTTTTAGTAAACAAATAATGAATATTCAGATAATCACATTGTGCTAAATTTCATAAATCTATTAAAAACTTATTATTTTAAGACAAAAATAAATTTCAAAAAATCAAATATGAAAAGTAGATATTGAAACGCTGGAGATGTCTTTCGATCTTTCCGCCTGTTCGTACCCCCGTTCCTTCCCTAATCCCCTGCCGTCGGATCATAATTTTTTTGTTGGAAGAGGGATTGTCAGTCCCATAGAGCTAATGCAATAGTTTTGGAATCACAACTTCCGCAGAAGTATTGCTTTGCCATGTTAGCCCTTTTTCCCCAGGTATGATAATCAACATAACATCGAAATGAAACAAATTTTAAACGAAAATGTTATCGAGTTATTTAATTATATATTTTTAAAGTTTTAAAATGTCAAAAATCTACAGCAGATGGCGACACTATTTTAGAACTTTATCAATTAATAATTAAATAACCGGATGATATTTTCTTTTCAATTTTGTTTTAAATTGATGTTACGATGATTCCCATACCTGATGAAAATGGGATAACATGGCAAAGCAATTATTTTGCAAAAGTTGTGAACTAATGCATTAGCTCTATGGGACTGAAAGTCCCTCTTGAACATTGTTGCACAGATTGAAGATTTGTTTTGATTAAACTCTAAACTATAATGAACTGTATTAATATTAAAAATACTTTATATTTACGAAATTAGTTACTTCTTTTGGTTACGTTTTTTGTTAAAATATGTTGTGTTGGTAAGCTAGTTTGTCAGTTGATACCTCTATGTTGTATCCATTTTGTATTACGCAATATAGTTTCATTATTATTAAAAACGTTCTACTCGACTCAAATACTTACCGAACGTAATAGTAACTTAGAGTTATTGCCAAAAATATACAGCAGATGGCGACACTATTTTAAAACTTTATCAATTAATAATTAAATAACCGGATGTTATTTTCTTTTCAATTTTGTTTTAAATTGATGTTATGATGATTCCCATACCAAGTGAAAATGGGATAACATGGCAAAGCAATTCTTTTACCAAAGTTGTGATTTCAAAACTAATGCATTAGCTCTATGGGACTGACAGTCCCTCTGAAAAGTATGATATCTGAGAAATAACTTTTAACTTTTAGTCCGGGCGGACATCTGTCTACCTGTCTGTTGACGAACTACCCATTTAATTTGCATTGAAATTCAAGTTTTAGTCATGTAAGTCGTATCTACATCAGCAACACCACGATAAACTTTATTTATATGAAATTAACATTTGAAGGAAAGTTTATTTTGGTCAGATTAATTAGTTTGGAATTGTGTCATGAAATGTAGCATAATGTGATTCTCTGAATGTTCAATTTTAGTTTACCACGAAAGTGGTAAGGCGTTCTATTTTTTTTTTTTTTGCATAACAAAAAGGGTTGGTTTCAATTTACATTTATTTATTTATTTATTTATTATTACTTTTATTTCTTTATTTATTAATTTGGAGTTATTTCATGTTTTTGTGATTGTCATTGTTGTCTTCGTTATTTCCATTGGGATGATTTTTTCAAATCACACATTTTCATTAGGTTATTGAAAGTTTTGTAGACTAATCTCCGTTCTTCGATATTATTTGTGGAACATCAAATTTTTCACTCGGAAAATTTTTCAGCCCATTCAATTTATGTATGGTGAACATTTCATGGAATGTGGAAGAATCTTTGAGTAAAAAATTTTGAAAGAATTTGGTAATAGTTTTGCTTGCAAGATTCACTGCTGCGGAAGACGTGTAATAGAGAAATATTATCAAAAATGTCCATAAATCTTTGTTAATAAACCACAAAAGCCAAAAGCAATTCCAACCTTCTTTAAAGTCAACTCAACAAGAAATAAAATCTTGGGCTGCCATTTATTAGTGTTCTTTACAAATGTACAAAGGAGTCTGCTCTCGACAATAGCCCTTTTTTCAACATCTAGACGAGAAATTTATAATTTTCGAAAGGATATCTACTACATGAATCAATCAAAACATAAATTTTGAAATAAATATCCCTCCATCCCTTTGTACAGTAACCATTCAGTTGTATTACCTAATTCTGAAGGTATAATCCAAAATAAGCTGAAATTCATTTAATAAAATCATATGCTTAAACAAAATATGCATCATATTTACAACTTAAAATCCGGATACATGCTTTTATAAATATATCTTAAGCTTGGATTCAAATAAGTAACTATACTTTTTATTCAATTTAATAAATCTTTATAATCCCAAATACTGCACCGATATTAAAAAATATAAATATATTTATTTAAAAAAAATATTCATAAAACCATTGTAGTATTTTATCATCCTTTAAAGTATAAAACCAAGAGGATTACGTCAAGGAAAAGAAATTCGTTGGAATTTCGAATTCTGCTTTTTATGTCACAAAAATGCTAATTTTATTGTGTATCGATGGCAACCTCAACAGAGAACAAGCAATGGAAAAGGATCATAGGATCTTCAATTGTTAAAATTCAAACAACATAAAATGTGAATATACTCTTCTCCGAGGTTGTAAAGTTAACAACAAACTTCACATAAAACTATTCCAAATAATTATGTAATTTAATTTTTCTTTTGAAAAAGTAAGATAGCATTTCTTTTTTTTAGGGGGGGGGGATTTCTTAAATTTTGCTCATTTTTATCACTTATTTAATATTGATAAAATATTTCGATTGCGTTTTTATAAGTTTATACTGTATATGTTAAAAAAGTAAGTCAATAGAAATATTTAACAAATTAATTTACAGGTACATGTACACTAGGGTTCAAACTAAGCAAAAATATTAAAAAATTTAAACTGAATTTTTTTTAATGAATACAGGATTTATTCAAAATAAATGCAAATATAAAAATCTAAAATATTCAGAACAATAAGCAGTTTTTAATGCTTGATTACTTTAATAATTTGGCATAAATTTTTATTGTAGAAAATGCATATATTTGTTTACTTATTTTTATGGTATTTATATTAATGAATTTTACATTTGTATTTAAACGATATAAGTATAGAATAAACATTGAAAAAATCTATATTACCTGAATTTCACGCTGAAAAAGATCCTTATATTGTCTTTCAGTTTATGTTTTCTTTACCTTAAATGTATTGAAGTGTACCCAGAAATAACTTTCATTTTTAATAAAAAGTTTTTAATATATTTTAATACAAGACTAGTTTGTTTTAAGTAAAATGAGACATTTTTTGATAAATTACACGCTTTGAGATAACAAAATAAGTACATTTAATGTACCACGACTATACATTTATTTCCTTTTAACATTTATTAAAGCAGTCTTTAGATAATCCTTCACATTTTTATATTTCTTTCGCAAAGTTTAATTACTATCATTGAGATAAATTTTATAATGTTCGTAACCATAAAATCTCCATAAGTAAATCCTATTATATAAATTCAAACATAAACACATTTTTAAAGGGAAAAATTATTCACTTGATCTGTTTTTCTTTATTACCTTATCAACTTCAAAATTAGAAAGTTAAAAAATCTACTCTGAAATGAGAAACTAATAATAATATAGCATAAACTTTTATTAAAATGTTTTGTTAAGGAATATCTAAAACTTATCTTAGTTATTAAATCTCAGCAAATAAACTAGGTACACATTTTCTCTGTAAAATCTAAAAGACAGTTCATATATAACTTCATCTTCTAACATGTCTTCTTTTTTTATATAGTGCTATTTTGTTAATTACGTAGCTTAAATAAATATTCTGTCAAGTATTTAAAAAAATATTTTTAACAAAGATACATATTTATAATAACATTTTGAAATACACTGCTCATGGTATTTTCGGAGCTGGGGAGCCCAGTCAGTAAAGAAGCTGGTCTTGCATATGAAAGGTCCCAGGTTCGGGTACGGGCGTTGCTGAAATTCCGGCCTATAAACGGTCCAAACGGTTCTGTGCAGCCAAAAATAATCCAACGAATAATACTCCATATAGAAGGAGTACGCGTTAAAATGCTCTATGTTTCAAAGTCTTAACCCTGCGTGCGATGCCGCCTTTCAAAGCTGCGTTGGGTGCCTACTCAAGTTTCGGCTTGTCCCTTGACTGTTGTTCGAAATTATGCCACCAATAGCCCTCGTGTAGCTGAAATGCGAAGATGGTTAAATCTAATCTAACCTCATGATATTTCATTCCAAGTGCATCATTATTATTAAAATATCAGTGCAACAATTTATACCCTTAAAATTAGAAATATAGTATAAGTAATTCTATTACAAGTAATTGAATTACTTTAGCTCAAGTAATTGCAGTAACTTGAACCACGTGAATTTTCTGTTTTCAATATATACTAAAACTACTCAAGCATATTAAGGCATAAGGTTACACTAGTCACCTCCCTCCTTTAAAAATAATTTAGGAGGAGAAGCTTTAATCTTCATAACAAAGTGGTCAATCCGCTTTTGCTTATTGTCAAAGGCCTAATGTTTGTCCAGTAGAATATTCAATTATAAGTTCTCAAAAGTTTAAATTCTGCATTCAATATATGCTATGAAATAGGTTATACCAAATATATTTATAATAAATTATAATTACCTCACAGTACATATTATTTCATACTTTCATTTATTTTTTTACTATTTAAAACTACACTATTTTGAAACATGAAACATATCCATTAATTTGGATGTTTCAATGTACTAGTCAAAATAATAATAATTCTAAATTTAACTACAAATAATACTAATTCTAAATTTAACTACAAATAATACTAATTTTAAATTTAACTACAAATAATACTAATTCTAAATTTAACTACAAATAATACTAATTCTAAATTTAACTACAAATCATACTAATTCTAAATTTAACTACAAATAATAATAATGCTAAATTTTACTACCAATAATAGGAATTCTAAAAGTATAACTTCAATAATTACTCAATTTAACTACAATAAATTGTTATTGATCTACACACAATTTACTAAAAACGTATTTATGGTGATTTTTTTCATTACATCCACTTAAACTACATTAGGTTGGAACACGACACACATCCATGACTTTTGATGAATCAATGTCATAACCAACCATCATAACCAACATACTGACCAGTACTTCATTGCTTTAATCATAATCTTCTTAGTGCAGATTTAGAAAAGCACTCATGCCTTACTCTTCGTGCCTAAAAGGATGAGTGGTCAGAATTGTTGGAAACCTTAAGCCGGAACCGACCAGAAACGTTCTATCAAAATCAGGTTAATTCTTATTAAGTGAATGGTAATGGATTTATGGGTGAATCGTGATAAAAGCGACATCTAATGGAACTTAATGCAACAATTCATTTTGTGATAGTAATTTTTAGATGCAAAAATATATTTCACATTTTGCTATAATATTATATAATTTGCTTAAATACTTGTAGAATTTAAGTTTTTAATTCAATAAAAGTTTATAACTGTGTCAAAATAGTAAATTGATGAACTTTAAGAATAGTGAATTTAGTTCGTTTTGAGTTTGCGTCGATAAAACCAGTCAAACCCCATTGGGGGTTTAAAACTACAATAAATTACAAATTATTATTAAGATTAATAATAATCTTTTTTGTCAATAAAATTTATTAATTAAAAAAAATCAATAAATTAAGATAAACTTAAATTTGTTTTTAAGTTCAATTTATTATTACAATTTAAATGTTATAAAACTTTTCTCGGG
Organism: Oedothorax gibbosus; assembly: GCA_019343175.1. Classification (NCBI taxonomy): domain Eukaryota; kingdom Metazoa; phylum Arthropoda; class Arachnida; order Araneae; family Linyphiidae; genus Oedothorax; species Oedothorax gibbosus. The sequence continues at coordinate 18,906,759 of CM033270.1, forward strand.
TAAATTAATGTAAGTATGTTTTCTTAGTTCTTTTATGATGGTATAAACTACGTTTTTATATTTTTTAAATTCCACAATTTCGTTTATAACGTAAACAAGTAGTTTTCGTGAAAGTGGTTCTATGTAACAATTACTTTTACAAAAACCTATTTGTTTCTTCCTGCTGAATGTAACACGATTTCCATTTAACTAAAATGCTTTCATTAGATAAAATTACAATTCGGATAATAGAACAAAAATACATAGCAATAGATATTATACAGTCACAAACTTATTACGTTATTTTTAATATTCTTTCTTCGTCGAATTTTATGAATCATAAAATCTTATAAAATTATCGAACATTACATGCAAGAGAAATTTCTTTTAATGCTTTTTGCAGAGTATTTAATTACAACGATTATTATTCATTTTTATAGCGACGTTTTTAAACAATCTATCTGAAGATCATAAAACACTTCTACAATTATTCAATTTAAAATAATAAATTCTGTCGCGTATGAACACCCATTTACATCCGCCCGAAATGAAACAAAACTATATTTTCCAAACAGCCACAATTCAAGTCCCATATCTACGATGTAAAAAACTCCAGAAGAAGGCGGTTCTATGTAACAGTTACTTTTACAAAAACTAATTTGTTTCTTCTTGATGAATGTTACACAATTTCCATTTAGGCAAAATACTTTCATTGCATAAAATTACAATTCAGATGATAACATGAAAAAATGTAGTAATAGATATTAATACAGTCACAAACTTATCACGCTACTTTTATTAATCTTTCTTTATCAAATTTAAAGTATCATAAACTCGTATAAAATTATCGAACATTACATGAAAGAGAAATTTCTTTTAATGATTTGGGCAAAGTACTTAATTACAACTATTATTATTCATTCTTCTCTCGTTTTAAACAATCTATTTGAAGGCCATAAAACATTTCTACAAATATTCAATTAAAAATATTAAATTCTGTCGCGTATGAACACCCATTTACATCCGCCCGAAATGAAACAAAACTATCTTTTCCGAGCAGCCACAACTCAAGTCCCATATCTACGATGTAAAAAAACTCCATTAAATTAGATTTCTCGAGTGATTACATTCTGGCCATTAATTTAGCGAGAAGTTTTTGTCTCCAAATGTTACCTCGGGGAGATAGCGATCTAATTCATGAGCTTTCTTGGAGATTTCACAGTCTGGGTATAATTCGTTTATGGACGTAGCTTGTTTTCCACATAAAACAGACGTTTAAAATTTAAAGCAGCTTTGGGTACTTGAGGAAAATAACGTTAAAGAAAAGGCCCGGCTTAGAAGTAAAATGTTTAATTTAGTACCCAATTTATAAAATACATAGGCACTAAATATTCTTAAAAAAGTTTAAAGCTATTTTGTTTGCTTAGATGCAATCTTTTTCTATAAAAATAGTTTCGTGGCTTTTATTTTCTAAAGAAAAATAAAAATATTTTTTCTGTTTAGATGCAGCAGGTTAGTTTCGTATAAACAGGTCTGGCTAGTGTTTGGTTTAAACCTTTTAAACCACAAAATAAGCATGTTGAGCTGAAGGGACTGTAGCACATTAAATCTATTTGGGAAGTCATGGCGTCGTTTCAAGTTACGTTCAGATCCAGATTAATTGGGTTGTTTCAGATGACGTAAGTTTCCAGACTTCATTCTTGCATTTCCATCATTCCATCATTGGTTGTTTCGTTTCCATTCGCAATGCGTGGTAAAAAAACTACGGATATTTAGTATTTAGGATATTTTATCTTTAGCGAATATTTTACTTCTAGTATTTTTTATTATTTAGAAAAAACTATTCTACAGATTACAGTACAATAAATTGCACAACGTAAAACGTTGACCTCCCTAACATTATAGTTATAAATTTCTAAGAGTATATTGTCTGTTTTAACTATTTAACACTTCCTAACAAAACAATCTATTATTGTTTAACTAATGAATGTTCTCGTTGAAAACAAGTAGGTTTGTAACAGAATCTGTCACTTTAACCGCTTCCACACAACAGTTGTGTTAAACAGGTAAAAAAGCGCCAAACACAGCATTAATTCTATATTAAACATTTACATGCTAAATTTGGCTAGTTTCATTTATTTTTTTCGAAAATTCAATAATTATTACTTATCGTTTGCAAAAATTAATATTTCAAAGAATAAATATGTAATATTCCTCGTTTTTAAATAGAATGAAAACATTTCATATCAACATACAAAGAATCTCGTAGTGAAATGTGTTTGACGTCATTTCAAATTGATCGATGTCTCAAAAATAAATTTATTTTAATTTATTGTCTAAAAAAATTGTTTCTCGGGTGATTGTTGCGAATGGCAATGGTGATTTAATTCTAATAAAAATGGCTTCCTATGCTTTTTAAATAAGCATTAAATTTTGCAGTTTTTTAATTAATTGAAGTACTTCCAATTCGAATTCTTTTCTGAAATTTTCAATGTATTACAATTTCGATCCGTTGAATTTTTTGTTTGACGTATCACACTTGTCCGTAGCATTTGTAGTTTGGGATGTGAAAGTGGGTGACGGACAGACAGACGGACTGAACGATTATAATACCTTCAACTTTTTACGTTATAAACGTAGTGTGGAAGCTAAAATAAGTCAACATTTTGTTTACAAAATAATCTTTCTCGACACATTCATTTTCATTTATATCGACTTACTAAGATGAATTTTAGGAAACCGGCTTTCTTAGACTACAATTTAAGTATAAAGCCCCCATATACAAAACTTTTGTTAAACTTTCCAACAAATGTATCGAAATGACAGCATGAATGCAGGAAAATAAGGAAATCCGTGAATCGGAACAAAAAAAGCCTACTGTAGAATCAGATAAAAGGTATTTTAATCTAAACTGTTTGAAGTCTTTTCCCAATTTCTAAGGCTTGCAGTTTAGTCAGATAAAAATACGTTTTATAGAAACGGTATAAAACGTTTTTTACAATAAATAGGGGTTCTTATAAAAGATAGGTATTTATTATCGTACGAATGGGGGGAGCGGTTCATAGAGCACCACCCTTCTGAGTGAATAAAATAAATATCAAATAAAGAAAAAATATTTAACCTACGGCTCAGTGGCTGAGAGGTTAAACGTGTCGCCTCGTAAGCCAAGATCGCGTTCGAGCCCCGCTGAGTCGTGGATTTTCTGATGGAAAATCTTGGGCGCGCATGTCATATGATTATGTGTGCATGTAAAAGATCCATGGAGGGTCCATTTGGCTTGGGTTCTTCGGAAAATTAATCTCGCATACTTTAACATCCACAGAGAGCTCGATTCATTGTAATCCGGGCGTCAAAATGGTAGCGAGAGTCGCCTAATGGTGCCACATTGAAATGGCTCTCAGTTCTGGGGAATATACCGAGTCTGCAAAAGGCTTGACCGCCAATATTGCAGCCCCATTAGAGAAAAAAAATATTTAACCTTTCTATGTAAGTAATTTTTTTAAATAAACTGGTAAATTCATGCATTTGGTAATAATTAACTAAACAAATAAAAATGTACAGATTAAAATCGATAACATACAGCGATGTTTTTTTACTTTGAATTGTCGAATGTGGAATATAAAATAATGAAAGAATTGCGATTAGGTTGAAAATCCGAAATTAAAATTTTCTGTTTTTCCGACACGTTTGAGCAATTCTGATTCTAAAAAAGTGTTTGTAACCAATTGTAATACCTTTCAACTAAAAAAAATCTATGGCAGCTATCCTGCGCAATTTTTTCGAAAACTTTATTATGATTCCGACAGGTAACTAGGAATTCGAGTGCCAGATCTGAAGTACGTAACTCTTTTAGTTCGAAGTGTAGAGTGGTTTCAGACAGAAAGAATGCAAAACAGTATGACAGATGGACCAATGTTTGACTCCAAATTTGAATTATTTTCTATAAATTGAGATTCACACAACCGCGGCTGAAATTCTCTTATACAAACTCGGCCAATATATAAAGGGCTGACATTCATTGAAATTCGCACCAGGCCTCCTGTTCCACACATTTTATTCCACATGAAAGAGAATTTAATTAAACAAATCTGTCAATCAGAAACTGTCGAATAAGGAATTAAGTGGAGCCCTACGGTTCTGAAAAGGCTGTAACTGACGTTTTTGTTAAAAAATTAGTTTAGTATTTCATCGAAAAAATGGTAGTTGTGTGCTATAAAACAGACTTAAGCTGGAAATAATGAAGTTTATATTTCTACGTAGACATCTATTAGAATTGGTTTGTTTCGATGTACTGCCTTTTCGTCTGTTGTGTTCTATTTTAGAGTCCTCTACGTACAACATGTTTTTATTCTAGCTATTTATAAAATTTTAACAATATTTTAACTATAATTAGCTAGTAGTGTTTCATGTTTAAAAATCAATGAAATGTTAATGATACTAGTAATTATGTTCATTCTGTTACATTTCATAGACAGTAAATATAATTCATTTATAACGAAAAATGGAGATTTAATATTTCAAACTTTTGCCTGATTGTATTTATCATGACGATTGTTTTAAATGTATGCAAATGCATTAAACGTTCAAATATCAAAGTTGAAATAATCCTTAATTATATAATATTAACGGCTATTTATTAACCTAAACAAATGTAATTCCAGGAGAACCAAGGATAAAAATAATACAACTGGAACTGTTGTTGTGTTGCCACTCAAGACATGAAACATGTCCATTCATATTTTAAAAAACCACGCGTGCGACAACGAACGAATTTTTAATTTAAAAAAGAGTCACTTAATTTTTCTCTTTTTGCCAAAATTCCGCGTTTACGTAAATTACTAGCCTTTCTTCAAACAAATATTTACTTTTTCTACGAAAAAAGCCGTATAACTTTTCACGAAAAATATTTTGGACAATATTAGTTACTTTATTTTATAAATCTTCTCTTATACCAATAATGAATTTAATATTACACTAACAGTCTATGAGAAGTTTAACTTCCGTTTCCATGATAATTTTTAAATTAATTTGTCGAAAGCATATTTCAAAATTTTCTCATGCGACTTTAAATGACGATTTTTATTTCCATGATAAATATATTCCTTTTATTTTTCATCAAACTTATCTGTGGGCTGGGGAGCCAATTGGAAAGGAGCTTGCCTTGCCTGCGGAAGGTCCCAGATTTAGACACGGGTATTGTCAAAATAACTACCGATCTATACATGTTCTGTGCAGCTAAAACGTCCGATGAATAGTATCTTGTGTAGAGAGTGTGCACGTAAAATATGCTCCAAAGTACCAACGCTGCGTATGATGTCGCTCCTAAAAAGTAGAGAGGCGTTATTTGCCTACTCAGTAGTCGGATCTTCACTTGACTGCGGTTCTAAATTATGACGCCCGTCGTCAATAGCCCTCGTGTCGATCTAGTGCGACGATAATTCAACCAAACCATATTTCTGCCAAAACTCAAGAGGCCTTCTTTAACAAGCATTTATAGTACAAAATATGTGTATACTTCTATAGAAAAATTATGTTAATTTTATAGAATATTTATTATTAGTAATCTATATATATAATATATATATATATATATATATATATATATATATATATATATATATATATATATAATATATATATATATATATATATATATATATATATATATATATATATATATATATATATATATATATATATATATATATATATATATATATATATATATATATATATATATATATATATATATATATATATATATATATATATATTGCACTAATAATCTATGAATATATTTCTATTTCCATTATATTTTTTTCTTAATTTGTCGAGATCATATTTCAAGGAAATTTTCGCATGCGACTTTTAATTGACGATAATGAAGAAGTTTGTAGGACCCGTTACACAATTCTAGCCAAATTTTAGTTACAACTATGTTAAAACAACGCAACGACAGGTCCGCCAAAATACATAGTGCAGGCTGCGTCGTTATGTACTCCGTACCCCAATTCATTACGCGGATTTGCTTCCTAATAAAGAGACCCCAAAATTGAAAATGGTGGTTGCCGCTGCCTTAACATGATTGATTGCGGCCCTATGTAGACTCGTGTGTTTTGACTGCAATTGAGAAATGATTTTAATTGTTGTGACGAAAATGCGATACAAATATTTAAACTAATAATTATGGTATGTCGGGTCTCGTATAGAAAACGCATTGTATCGTGGTTTATTGATACGTTAATTATGATATACTAGTAACTTTAGATTTAGGTTAAAATGAATTATCGTTGTACTAGAGATCAGGACCGTGTGGTAAGTTATTTTTCATATGATTCATTGATTATTCATTTCATCATTAACAAGTATTTGAATTGCCGCATTTGCAAATACTTAAGACCAGTAGTCACTACAATTTTTTTTACTTAAAAGATAAGTAATTCATCCCAATAAAAAGAATGTTAAAATCTTTTAACAAATTGTTCTGTCATACAAGGATTTTTATATCAGTGAGGCAATTTTCAGAAACTGTATAAATTAATTTTTTTGGGGGAGGATTTAGATAACATTCTTATATCCGAAAATGTCGCCCTATTTCATTTTCCGCCTGATGCAGCCGCCTCTCTACATCATAGAGCCACAGTACTCCAAATGGCCCTACTAGATCTACACGAGGGCTATTGGTGACGAGCATCGCAATTTGGAACCACAGTCAAGTGGCGAGTCGACACCTGAGTAAGCAATCAACGCAATATTTAAGGGCGTGCGCGGCGTCGGATCTTTTGGAGCATATTTATCGTGTACTGCCTCCACACGTGGTATGCTTGGTCGGACTCTTTTGGCTTCACAGATCATTTATATGTAGGTAGTTATTTTAGCAATGATTGTAACCAAACCTGGGACCTTTCGCATGTAGTGCAATCGCCATACCAACTGGGCTCCCAAGCCCCAGTAACTTAAGAGATTACATAGGTGTTTTTGATTAATAAATTTCAGATATGTTTTAAGTAAAATTACTTTATGGGACTTGAATCTAAATAATTTTGAAATGTTTATGTGGAAAAATATATTGAATATATCAAAAATGCCGAATAGATGTCAACTAAAATTGACATTTATATGACTTTCGCTATTGGAAGAAATACTTTCGAAATATAAAAATCATTCGTATTTCTAAAAATAAAAACTGTAGGTGTACAGTAGCAAAAGAATGCAATATTCCAAAGTAAACAGTTAAACATTAATATAAGTGTCAAATCCATGTTTTTCAGATTTGCTAAAATGAATAATGATATTTTTTATTCCGTTTATATCCAGATTCATGCCTTGATATTGAAAAGGCCCAAGAAAGTATTTCGCCTATCTATGAGTGATATGTACATTGTAATACTATTACGAGTGATTCTTTTTATGGTTATTATTATGATTAATATTAAATGAATAATACTAATTTTGCACTGCTCCCTTAAATCCTTTCATTATAAAACAAGATACTCTAAAAGTCTTAAATAACCTACTTTCCTGTTAATTACTTATTGAAACTCTTATAGAAAAACACATTTATTTGTAACAGTATCTGTCACCTAGAACTGCTTCCACATCAGATTTATACACCTTAGGGAAAAAATCAACGAATACAGTATTTAATTGTAATTTAGACTTTTAAAGCCAAAAATGGCTATTTTCATTGATTTTTTTTAGTAAATAAACTTAATATTCTTTATTGTATGCTAATTTTTTTTTGCAATTCGAAGAATAATCATGTCGTGCTTTAGTCGAATCCTAGTATACGTTCCGGCAACATTTAGGCGCGTTTTTAAAAGGTCGCCAACGCATTACATGACACAAACTTCTTATTATTTTATATCGACACATAAATTTGTAAAACTCCGATATTTTCGTAATATTTAGTAATAACAAAACTTAAAACAGTTCCAAATTGCACTAATAATTGAATAAATGTAAATTGACTCTAACCATAATTCATGCACACAAAAAAAGGAAAACCTTGTTTCTTCCTTTTTTTACAAATGATGAATAATCAAAGTAGCGCATTTGTTCTACTTTCTGACGTCATTCCAAACGAATTTGTATAACACATCTTTCTTCAAATTTTAAATTTATAATATATAATTCATAAATCCTAATATCTCTATAACCTTATATTATCTAGGTCATGATAAAATGTCCCATATTAATTTATAAAGCATACAGACATTAATATAGCTGCCATAATCAGGTAGAGGAGCAATCTATGCGTAGAATTTAAGATTTTTTTAAAGTGTTTTTTTACGTTATTTCTCTGTTTTCCTTCATTGACATAAAATTTTATATAATTTCGATAACTCAAGTCAAACTTAATAGTTCTGAAAAGTAGTTCTCAATTTGCAGCGATTTTAAAATGGAAACTTTACTATAACAACACTGTATTTAGACAAACTTTGATAGAATAAAATATTTGAAACCATTTAGTCAATATTCAATTCCTCGATCTAATATAAATACATTTGAACTTTTTATATGAAAGAAATTCTGTCTCATAAAAGTCCAAAACAATTTCAGTCATAAAAGATTAAAGTTCCTTTCCTTTGCAGGCTTATTTGTAATTTAATAAAGTTTAATCCCCATTGTATAACAAAAGACTATTTGCAGAAACTTTTGACAAAATGTTTTTCCTTTCTAAAAGCAAAATATAAGTCATTTTTCCGATAAAAACAATAAGAAAATAGTTTTATTGACAAATTTATAAACAGCATTCAACTTTACAGAGTATCAACTTATCATAATTTTTTGCAGAATAAATTTCTATTATAAATAGTATAATTCAATTTTAAAGACACATCCCTCGGGGATTTTCAAACAGGTATAAAAAGCATAGATTTGTATTCGTATAATCCAATACCCATTGTTATAAGTGGGTAATGCAAATAGTTATTTTTTGTCCTAGTTTTTACAGTTTCTTAACTCTATAAAAAAGAATTTCTTTCGAGGTTTATTTATATTTTAATGGTATGTTTATTTATGAAAAAAATAATTTTTTTATACTACCTTTAAATATTTGCAGATTTTTGAACAAAACTAATTTTTCTTTGAGGACAAGGTTGTGAACGAAACATTGAAATACCTTTTTGCTTTATTGCTGCGTATAACCTACTTATTTTTAAGGAGAAAAAAACTCTGCTTTCAAAAAGGTGATTTAACTTTTGGGACGTTTTTTGAAAGTTTTTTTTTATGTTTATCCTTGCTTTTGAGGAATGTATATTTAAAAATACGTTCCTACTTTTTTATGCTTGTGCCTACCACTGTAAAACCCCACTTTTCCACCTTGATAACGTATTTTATGGCTTTTCCCAAATTAAGGATGGTAAAGAAAAGATAACACATTACGTTTTACCTATTTTTTTATAATTAAATGAATTATATTTTAAATGATGAAGAGCCTTCATATAGCTCTAGTGCGTCGTTTATTCAATCAAATTAAACTTGAATGATCAAGAGAACACTTCTAATTCTAGGAACTTCACTTTAATGATGAAATTTTTCATTAAAAAAAATTTTAATGTTAAAGCAAGAAATTTTAATTCTGTTTTCATCTTTAGTTTTGAAAAAGTTCTTGAAGAGGCTATATCATATGGCAGATATTTTCAAATTGTGAAAAGCCGCTCGTGCATTCATCTTTGCATCGATCTGCACCAAGACTCAATATTTAATTACTTTGAATTTCACTTAACCAACGAGTGATGACTAATTTCCCCAACAAAATTTAGAAGACTTATTGTTTAACGATCTTCAATGTACACTAAATTTTAACCTTCTGACCATTGTAAAGGATAAATTTTTCATCCTTCAATCTTTTCAGCAATACACATTATTTCTAAATTTTGACAGATTAATTACATTTAATTAAATTAAATTAATGAATATTGGATTAATCTAACTTTTTTTTATTGTGTCCATGGACAATTAAATGGCCTTCGGTGTTTTTAAAACTGCATCCGCTAGTTCCAATACATCTTTTCTGTAGAGGACCTCGCAAAGTTCTGAAGCCAGTTGCATTAGTGATTAATCTAACTTAATTTATCTGAATAAGAAAATAAAAGAAGTTTTGAAAAAAAATATTAAATAAATTTTTATATTTATAAAATATTTTGAAAAAAATTTCATTGTGTATGTTTGCCGAATAATTCATATGTTTAAAAAAAACTCTTTGATTTGTATTGAAAAAGTGCAAACTCGGATGATAACCGTTTTTTAAAAAGAAACATGCAAATTACTTCCATGTCCAAAATGTGAATGAATCATGTTCTCACATATACTCTCCCCATATTTACTGATGAAAACCTTTTCCAAACGAGCTATTTCAATATTTTACCTATAGTGGAATAATAAGACTGTAACTCATGTTATTGCTGTTATTCAGTAAAACAGGATTGAAACTAAGTTCTTAATTAAGGTCAAGAATCTGAAAAAAAAATTCATATTTTAAATTAACCATAACTCTTTTTTCCATGAATAATAAGTATATTGTTGATTTAAAATACTCATTTAGTAGTTGCTATAGGAACTATCACATCTGGCGATCTCGAAATATGAAATACATACTATTCAGCATGAAGAGATGTTCTACACTCGCAAGTTTTTACAATGACCATTAAATATAAATTTAATGAAAATATTCTTCGTTATTTTGCATGACTATTTTGATTAGCTTATTAGTTGATTATTTCTCAACTTACAGGTTTTAAGTTAAACCAATTGAATGTTCGTTTTGGTGTTTAGTAGCATTTTACCTGTTTCGTAGATAAAACATATGGAGCCGATTTAATCAGTTAGGTTTTGACTTAAATATTTCTGTTTATTTCTAGCCTCTGTACAGAAGTCTATCACAGCTCCTTAACGCCTCGTGATTTTGAACCGAGGTCAAGTAACGAGCTGGCACCAAATGCAATCGTACTAATAACGCCGTCGGAAGTGTGCACTCAAAACTTTAAAGAGCACGTCCATTCCGCTTTACTTGGAGACTCCTGCGATTTAATTGGGAGGTATTATAATTGCACTAAAAGTTGCGTTATGTGCCTAGCCAGATGTCGATGTTCTAAATTATGCCGCCCGTCACCAATAGCCCTCATTCTGCTCAAGTGTGACGATAATTCAACAAGAATAATTAAAATAACAAGCACAAATCCAGTTATAGAATACTGGGATTCGAATCCGAGCATTCTCGACGAGAGGCGTGTATCGGCATATTGTTTTAAATGCAAAAGTTTTTTGCAAGAATTTCAAAATCATGTTAACCTTCTTACAACTTCATTGTTATTTATAGAAATGACTGATACCTTTAATCAGAGGCTGAAAAGTAATTTTCTGGTCTTCTCCCCTATCAAACCATTTCCAATACTTAAAATTTAATAATATTTCGGTAGTTACAAAAAAAATAAAACAAAACATCGATTAAACTGGATATAGGTCTCAGAAGAATAAACAAAACTTTTCTACTTCAATTTCAAAAATCAGATCAAATAAGCAGTTTATTCCTCCTTATCACTTATTCACTTAGTTATGAGATTTTGCGACTTAACTCGCAAAATACACTGCTCACAACAATTAGGAGAACGCATGGTTTAAACCCTTTCACCCCCAATGATTCCATTTGGAATCATCAACTTGCGTTTTTTTTTCTCACTAAGTTGTTCTCGCTCTTATTTATCATTAGATGGAAGGATCATGTCTTTTGAAGAATTAAATAATGTTTGTTTTAATCAAATGGAAAATATGAAAAACATGGTAAAATAAATTTTACTCCCAAAAAATTTTATTAAATAAATTGACCCTGAATTCTTCACGTTTGTATTCTTAGATGTATAAAAATTGATTTTAGCTTTTTTTTTAACAAATAGTTTTTAAAAAATTGTTATAATTTATTCAAAAGTTATTCTTCCAATTTTTCCCCCTAAAAATTTTAGTTAAAAAATAAGATTTAGTTCCCTGTTTTTTACCATTTCATTCTGAATGCATTATGAATCTATTTCACAAATTTTAGATTCTTAGAATGAAATATAAGAAGTTGGAACTGAAAGGGTTTACAAAAGTACGCAAAGTGCTCCCCTAATTGTTTTGAGCAATGTATATAACCAATTTATAAGAAAAATGTCATTTGCGGCTTTACCGAACTAACACACCATTTTCTCTCATGAACTTTTTTCTTTTGAAATCACTCTTTCAAGAAACACGGATTTTTCTTTTCCGGACATATGTGGTTTTTTTTTACTACCTCGGTTGTTAAATTAAACATAAGGGCTGCTTTACCGTTGATGTCGCACATGTTTTTCTGAATTTGCGAAAGTCTTTCATTTGAATTTTCTAAAGAACCAGAAAGATTCTTTCCGGAGATCAAACCGAAACATTTTAACTCCTGTTAAGAAAATCTTTGAAGTACATCTCTGTACCTTAGAACAAGAGGGGTTCAAATCTAGAATTAATTTTTTTCTTAATTATTTTAGAAACTTCGGGTGTGAATTAAACTTTTCACCCTTGTGTGACGAAATTTTGTTGTATTGTGATGCTGAAAACAAAACTTAACATTTCGAATCAAAATTAAAGATATACATCTTGATTTACACTGTGGTGTCGACGACCCAGTTTTTTTTTTTTTGCACAATGATGTTATTTTTTGTGGTAAAACGACTTTTATTTTAAACTTAATTAGAAGGCTGGTAAGATGTGGATAAGATGAGCTGGTTAAAACTGGCTGGCGATAAGAAAAATTTCATTACTTATAAACAAGCTGGTTTGTAACAAAACTGTCCCTTAGACGCATAAATTTTGTGTGGAAAGAATTCTAAATAAAAAGCGCAAAACACAGCAATTTGTTCAAAAATAAACTCTTAAAAGTCAAAATTAAACTGTAATTCCCCAAAAATTCAATAATGATGACTTAAGGTTTGCCAAATTTATTTGTATTTCAAAGGACAAATATGCAATATTGCTCAAACTTAAAAAGAAGTAAAACATTTCATATCAAAATACAACATTGAAACTATATATACCAATCTAGCTCTGAGGTACAAATCTTTGCGGAATTTGTACAAATACGGTCAGTTCCTTTTAAAAAAAGAATTCCATCAATCGATGTAATTCGACTTTCGAAATCCAGAAAATTTACCAGATACTGTAATACTTTAATAGGTACAATGCGAAGCAGTCAGACGTTAAGTTGAATTTGAAGAACTTTATCCATTAAAAAGACCATTGAAAATCGTGACTACTTTTAGTATGATCTGAAGTACGGTTCGCTCGCTCATCTAATCCGGTTTAGGAAAATGTGGCCTTTTAAAATAGCAGGCGATATTAGATTTCCTTTTGGAATTTATTTATTCATACTGAAGTGGGACTGATGCCATCGAACCGAATATTATTATCTCGAACGTTTTAGTTTCAATTCGGAATTGATATTCGGTATAAATAGCATTATTTATTTTTAAAAATATATTATTTTGAATTCATAAAAAAGAAAAACTGAGAGGAATTTTGGCGCTTTTCTATCTTAGAAATGCCAATAAAGCTGTTTAGTTTCTCTTTATGCTAATACATTTCCTTTTATCAATGAATACGAAAAAGGATTATCTTCATTCTTCGCAAAGTGCTTTTTTTATTACACCAACAACATAAAAAAAATGCCAAACCGATATGATATTTTTATATACTAAATTTACATTTGTTAAGAACAAATTTCCATCTAAACAGAAAAAAAACTGAATAAATATTATTTTATAAAAATATTTCGCTACTTTAGTTAAAAAACGATTTTTGGAACCTGAAAAGTATATTCGGCAGTACGTGAACATGTTTTTGGTCTTCTTTGGAATAGCCGACACTTCGAACCGGACAAAAAGTGTGACGTCACGAAAAGCTTAACTTGCTTTAAAGTTGAGTAGGCTGTGGTTCAAATCATAGACTTAGAAGTTCCATGAAAAAAATCGTTATTACCACATGGTTGAAAACAAACCCGTCAACCTTTTATGAAGAAGGAATACAAAAACTTGTGCCACGCTATGACAAGTGCCTGCAAAATTTCAGAATCTATGTAGAATAGTAGTTTAAGAGTTGTAAATTTTTTACAATAAATTTGTTTCTTTATACACAGTTTTTTTGTATAAACAAACGGAACTTACTTCGTGGACATAACTCATTTTAATTCGTTTTAATATAAATCATTTTAATATAGCTCTTTCATTTATTTACGTCATTCATTAATGACGTAAATAAATTCCAAGTCATTTTATAATGGGAACATTTAAAAATCTTACATCTGAATAAGAAATATAAAATAAAAATTGCAATTTTTTTAATCATTGAAAAAAAGGATAAATTTGCCTTGCAAATATAACAAATACCTAAACTCTAAATCCTTAACTTTTCCATAATAATTGCCAGTTTGCATCATGATCTGTCCTTTTTTCTTAATAGGATCCACAGCACGTCCTTCGCTAATAACTTCTCTGTGTATAACCATTACCTCCCTATTACCCAAGTGAAAATGAACAGCTTTTCCATTCAAGAAACCACCTTTCACCTTCATCATGCACTGCACTTAAGGGCTACTTTAGACTTCAATTTTAAGAAGTGATTTTGGACAGGGCAGCTGCTCATTTTCACAAAGGTAAATACCCTGACTCCTAATAAAATTTTCAAAAATTAGCTTTAAATATTTATGATTATAAAGCTGCTTGGTTACCAGTTTTTTCATCAAAACTTTTAATTTATTTAGAGATGTTTTGTCACTTATTAAAATAGCAATAAAAATAATTATATTTAGAGAAAAGTATTAATTTAACAACAATTTACCAAATTTTCCGTAATAAAGCCACAGTATAATATCAGGGCAACGTTAAAATAATACGAAAAACATAAATTATTTTTTTTTAAAAACCTTTTTTTAATCCAACCATAAAAAAATATTGGTGCAGTCAACTCTGACTCTGAAAACTTTAACTCCAAAGAGTAATATTGGCCAATACATGAATTAAAGTTCTATCTACTTAACGGAGAAAACTTTCTAAATAGGTATAGGCATTATTATTAAAGGCTACCATTACAAAGTGCGCCATATTGTTTTCAATAAAGAACTATAATTAAACTCATAGTTTCCTTTCACAGAAGCCACGACCATAGGAGGAGCTATAAAACGCGCGGAGCAATCATATGAAGAGAAAATTTCATCCGTTTTATTTTGTCTTTATCTGATTGCTCCGCGCGTTTCATAGCTCCGCCCATGGTCGTGGCTTCTGTGCAAGGAAACTATGAGTTTAACTATAGACACTATTTGGATGTGTCATGCCTGCAAATCATTCAACATTCAATTTCAAATTCTAATACCGAAAGCAATTAACTTAATAAAATAAATTCCCTCTGATATTATACGAACTTTGGGTTTAATCTTGTACATAAGTAACGGGTTTTTTTTCTCTAATAAATCAAAATTTATACATTTTAAAGTATTCCCTTTCCTGAAGAATTTTCCAGTATTTTTAAGGTATTCTGGATTTGGATTAATTAGACCCTAATATCAATACTTCCTTTGAACCCTAGTTTATTGGATAATCCAGACAAATAAAATAGATCTTTAAATAAAAGAGTTTATTCCTGATCCGTAATTAAAAATTTGTTTTTCTTTTATAGAGTAAAAATTTATACATTTTAAAGAATTCACTTTCCTGAAATATTTTCCCTTTTTTTTTGTAAGGTATTCTAGTTAGACTAATTAGACACCAATACCAATACTTCCTTTTGATAAGTCTTAGTATATTAGAAAATACAGTAATAAATTAGATCTATCCAGAAAAGATCTATTTTGTTGTTCTTTCCTTTCATAAGAGATAAAGAGTAAAAATTAGACATTATGAAAAATTCTCTTCCTGAAGTATATTCCAGGTGTTTTTTTTTTGGTAAGGTTTTCGGTTTTGGCTTAATTAGACCCTAATGCTAATACTTCTTTTTGATGAGAACCAGTTTATTGGATAATCTAGACAAATACAATAGGTCTTCTCATAAAGGATTATCAGACTCCCGATCCTCAATTACAGATTTGCTAAATATTTGTTCTTTACCTTCATAAAGTAAGTTATTTACATTTTAAAGAATTCTGTTTCTGACTTGCTTCCCGGGTATTTCTAGGGTATTCTAGTTTGGATAAATTAGACTCTAATACCAATACTTCCCTTTGATGGATCCCAGTTTATTGGCTGATCCAGAAATATAAAATAGATCTTTCCATAAAGATCACAAGATTCCTGATCAAAAATTAAAATTTTGTTTTTTCTTTCATAGAGTAAAAATTATACATTTCAAAGTATTCACTTTCCTGAAGTGTTTTCCGGGTTTTTAGGCATTTTGGTTTGGATTAATTATACACTAATACCAATACTGAATTTGAGTCTCGGTTTGTTGGCTAATCCAGACAAATAGAATAGATATTTCTATAAAAGATCATCATATTCCTGATCTGTTATAACAGATTTTAAATATTTGTTCTTTTCTTTCATAAAGTAAAAATTATACAATTTAAAGAATTCACTTTCCAGGCGTGTTTCCCAGAAATTTTTAAGGTATTCCGGTTTGGATTTATTATACGCTAATACCAATACTTCCTTTTGATGAGCTCCAGTTTATTAGATAATCCAGACAAATAAAATAGATCTTTCCATAAAAGATCATCAGATTCCTGATCCGTAATTAAAGATTTGCTATCGAGGAGGAAACAATTATGGTACCTTCCTCAAGGAAAAAGGCTTCTCATTAAAGCCCCTCCTCGGACACCACTTAATCCTTCGATAAAATGGCGGCATTATCTGTCTAGAGTGAAGTCTTATCTCTTTGTTATCGGAGCTTTCGATGCAAGAAAGAATCAAGAGCGTCTTACAGCCGTCGCTCTTGCGGCAAATACTCATCTTGCCTTTCTTTTTTCTACCTTTTCTTTGCTTGTTGCCTACCATTTCTTCGTTTCTTTCGTTCCGGGCCTTTTATTATTTCCTTTATTGCACCTGTCTTTAGTTTATTTCTTTTGCGCTACTGAAAAAAAGGTGAAGGAGGGGAGGGACCACGTTGGTAGTTGAACCTGGGCGAAATCTATATCCTTTTCGAGTGCTGAAATTTGGTCATTGGTTCAAGAGAATTGTAACTGATGCTTGGGAGGTTTGGGGTAAAATACGTTTGAAAATTATGGAGATTGAAATATAAATCGTTCAAGCTCATGTTAGTCCGTTAGATATCGTTATCGTTGAATTAATACATGAAATGTAGTTCGCCTTCTCATTAATACTGTTTCAAAAATATTATTTTTAAAAACACAAGCGGTTCCTTTTTATTTATTCCCAAGCAAAAAAATACCCGTTCCTCGCGTGGATTACAAAAAAAAATCGATCAAACATACGTATACCATTTAATCTGCAATAGGACGATAAACTTTAGTTATTGTTCCCGTCCATTAACATTCCGTTACTCATATTAACTTATAATTTCAAAATTCGAAATATGCTACATGTTGCATGAACAAAATCGTCCTCAATATGAATGTCATCATCATTTTCCTCATAAATACCAGTTAAACCAAAATTGTATAATAATGTTATTTCGAATAAAATCTCAATTATATGGTAAAAAGAAACTTAAGTTAACGCACTTGGCCCGTTATATGGCAATAATTTGGCTATATTGATGACAAATTTAGCAATAAATGAAGTTCATTTTCCACACATTCGGCAACTTTGGGTGAGCTTGTCTAAATATTTGGCGAGAAAAATGAAATCGACGCAAGTTCAAGTTAATATCTTAATTATGAGGCTAAACCAATATTTTCAATTTTAATGATTTTTATATGATTTTTAAAAAAAATTTCAGCTAATGGCAACACAAAAGAAATATTTGATTTGAGCAAAAGTGATGTAGTTTTTTTTAAGATAAAACTACACATTTGTGCCCAATTACAAACAAACGCATGTCTAGTTAAAAAATTTATAAGATACAAAACATGGACAAACGTTTCATTTTTATTATTATAGATAACGACGTAGAACTAATGCTCTCAAACCATTATTTACTATTTAAAAAAAATTATTTAAAATCCAAATTGGTTTTAGGAATAAAGGTAAGCTAATACCACGATCCAAATTTAGAAATAAGATTAGATAAAAATACTGAGCTTTTTTTAAAACAATAAATAGAACAATAAACTTGGATGTAAAATTAAATATATTCTACTTTATAGAAGAATAAGAAAATATTTTTACAGTATAGTTAGAAATAAATGGAACAATTTTCCGGCGTGTGATTTCAATTAAAAGGAAATCATTCGAAAGAAGCTTGTATATTCGG
The DNA here is from genome assembly GCA_019343175.1 of Oedothorax gibbosus. Classification (NCBI taxonomy): domain Eukaryota; kingdom Metazoa; phylum Arthropoda; class Arachnida; order Araneae; family Linyphiidae; genus Oedothorax; species Oedothorax gibbosus. Next base: position 18,925,107 of record CM033270.1, read on the forward strand.
AGGGATTGATAAAGGGACGATAATGTAAACTAACCCTTCTGGGGCTGTAGGATCTGCTCTCTGTTGTTTATCGACCATTATTTGCATCCTATAGGGTCTATTATTGGTCGTCAATTATTTGTATTTATTTATTTCAAAGAGCAAAATTATTTCTACTGTTGAAAGGGCAGTGACACCACAACTAAAAGGTAGCAGGTTAAAATAAAGTTTAGAATGTATTCAAAGCGTCGACCTAAAATATAAAGCTGCAGATTTTTTTTTACCTTGTCATTAAATTACGTGTTGGTGTTATTGTTATCATTTAACCATGTTTGAATGTTTTAAATGCATATTTGAGCTTTAAACAAAAGATGATAATGTTCCGCTCGACGAAACTAGTTACATACAATGTGTTACAATACATCAAATATTTTGTCGCTGAAATATTAGTTAAAACAAGCTTTATGTAACCGGAGTTGCATGGGTGTATAATGCAACAAACAGCTATAATATAGCGACCTATCTTGATTAAATGATTTGCGCAACGTTGCCAAGTAATGCAATCTGGAAAATAAGATAAACATTCTACTTCAACAAAACTTGATACATACAATAAGCTTATTTTAATTTTTAAGTACTAAGCAACATCAAATATTACGATTTTAAAAATCATGTTATTGATTGCATTTATCACACAAAAGAAAATACAATTTGCTCTGAGGGTGTATTTTAGAAAAAGGTAAAAAAAAATGTAGTATAATAGCTTTTAGTTAACAATAAAACCTAATTTTACTTTTTAAATTATAAACAATATGTTTAAATAATAATTAAAACAGAGTTCTACGATACTACTTCACTCGATAGCGTGAGCTTGATATGGGTAGACCATAGAAATTTATATGGGATGCCCATACTGTTCCATGTCGATCTATATAGTTTTATTTTTCCTACAAAAATAGTAAAATTTACCATTTTCATTAACCAAATATATTTGTTACGTTTTTACTACATTTTATTACTTAATAATTAATTTGTTAGCTTCCTTTTTTCGTAATCAATGCCTTATTTGGTAAAATTGAGACGTGATTCACATGTATTATAGGTAGACTGATGGGCATCTGTGCCCATCTTACCCACGTTAGCCTATGTGGATTCAACATTGATGTTGTGACCTGTGTAGTGACTATAGTTTCAACCAAGGTGTTGGTTACGATTTCTCCAAACCAACTACTAGAAATGTAGACTATTTTTTGTGTGCTTGTACCTATGGCCCACTGGAGTCGTAAGTGGTAGGCATTCCCTCTACACTTTAAAAGGTTGCTCCATGCCGCTCTTCGATCCTATAAGAGTCGAGTGGAAGTGGTATCGGGACTAGTTTTTAGATATTGCTTGGTGAAAGATTAAAGTTTGGGAGTTTTTGTTTCGGAATGGAGGTTTTGTAGCGAAACCTGATAATCGTTGCTATACTTATACCGGCAAACTTCTCATTGGAAAGGGTAAGGGCATTATCAAAGGGGAAAAATTTGTGGTCTTAAAAGTGTTGAAATTTTTCGTTTTATTTCGAAAGTTGAACTGAAACGGAACATATTTTTTTAAATAATTTTGGTCAGATTATTAATTTTACTTAATATTGATAAAAGTATATTACTCTGTCTAATCGCTGCTAATCTATATATAGATAAACTTCAAGTTCGTAATTTACTGTTTCGTATCAACTAGAACTTTATTATTACTAACAAATAAAAACGGTAATTGTTATTAAACAAGTAGGTTTGTAACAAAATCTGTCTCTTAGCCCGCTTCCACGCCACATTTGTGTTCAGCAGTAAAAAAGGCGCCAAACATAGTATTACAATAATTCTGTATTAAACCTTTACTCGCTAAATTCGGCTAATTTCATTTATTTTATTTCGAAAATTCAATAATTGTTTCTTATCGGTTGCTAAATTAATTGGTATTCAAAGAATAATTTTATAATATTCCTCTCTTTTAAATAGAACCAAAATATTTCATATAAACATACAAAGAATCTCTTAGTGAAATTACAAACAGATTGATGTCGCAAAAATAAATTTAACCTCTTAACCTTAATAAAACCTCTCAGCCACTGAGCCGGTTTCAACAATATTGTCATACATATTCTGAAATTGCTTTTTTTCCCAAATCAGATTAAAGGAAATAAAATATGCTAAAAGTATGTTATTTTTTTATTAAAATCAAAACAATAATAATAGTTTATCACAAAGAAACAGAATATAAGAATTATAACAGAATACTTACCCCTTAAATTGTATATTAAACATTCAATTGTTTTCGCGATAATGACTATCTTAAATTTTCAGAATAAATATATTGAAAGCCGAAATACTTTTTAATTACGAACGACTATTTCCTAAAAATCTGTCATTAAATATGAGTTCATACAAATAAATGACTTTTATATCCTTACAATCATTCTCATTCAGTTTCCAAAAATGAGTAACGTCTCTTTCAAAAATTGAATACAATCAGTATCAATATTTGTGAAACTATTGTGACGTCTTTGAATTTGAAAATCATGAATGAATGCTAAAAATGTCAAGTCTTATCTTCATACTGTATTAAGAATAAATTTCAACTGCCTAACAAGTAGATTGTATTTCCTAATACCCGTCTATATTTCTTTATTTTATGACTTTCGGTTTAACTTCATTTTCCATTAGTGTCAGGTAAATTGCTTCATCTTCGTCTGACGGATTGTCAAACTCATTATTAAGAAAGTAACGAGTTGAATTATTTGCAACACACGATAGTGCTAGATATTTATTATTAGATAAGGGTGTGAAATGATGATGAAGGGAATGCTGTTATGAATGGAATATTTGAAGGGCTTCCAAGTGTCTGAAGTTAAAAGGTTGAGTTTTTGAAGATATACATTTATGTAACTTTGAGTTATTTTTAAATAAACATTCCGGATTGCTTACATCTTGCTCATATGCAATCATCTTGCCATAAAAAAGTTTATTTGTCCTGCCTAACAATTTAATTTTGCAGACTGATTCAAGTCAATATTTAGGTAAATTACAATAGTCTGCGATGTTTTTGTGAACTGAACTTTAATGACTTTCAATAAATTGTATTCATCGAAATCATTTTTTAAAAAAAACGCTGACAATTAAGGCAAATCAATAGACAAAAGCGTGGCACATTATAACTCTATGTGTAGCACACTCAAATATATCTTTACTCACTCAAATATCAAATATATCTTATAATTTTTCACATTATGGTGACTATTTAATTGAAATTAATTTCAATATGTATGTATTCCATAAAGAATGAGCGAACCCTAGAGGCCTCTCTTTCTTATTTGAAAATTCCATATCCATAAACTATTCCTCTAAAGGAGTATGGAGATTATAATATGTTCATCAAAAGAGCTGCATTTAAGTTCATATCTAATTTTAACATAAAATATAAAGCTTTTACTCTGGTTTGCTGTGAAATATACTCCGGGTTCTGAGAAACAGATTTCTCCGCCATGAAATGGAAATGAAACGCTGACTTGAAGAACACTGGAGGCAAATTTTGATGAAACGGGGGAAGACTTCTAATTTTGAGCCACCGCCATTTTATGATTAGTCGGAATCGATTCCAAGTTCAATCCGAACCCAAATAAAATACCAAGCGAAAAATCAATTCGCTTTTAAAAGTCGAATCAGATTGGAATGCCGAAAGGACAGAAAAGTTCTGATAAGAATTCCGTGCTTCTTTCTCGGAATGAGCGGAATGAAGAGTTACAGATTCGTCGTTATCTAATTCGATACAGCATTGAAGGAAAAGAATCGTTATCGGAATGGGTCACGTGGTGGCTTTCAATAAAGATCGTTCGGTTTTCCCCCGCTTGATTTGCTGCTACTCGTAAACAACAAAGAGGAATCTTCCGAGTTGCATTAGTGTTTTCTTCTTCTTTTCGGTCCGGGCTTTCTAATCAAAACCTACTGCTCGGCTTCAACTAATATTTAAAGTAATCCCGTCAAAGATTCGCTCGATTTCGATAAAACTAGGCATGGGATGATTTCAGATTTTTAATTAAAGAATTCAAGAGTACTCTTATTTAATTTGAAATATGTTTGCTTACTCGAAATAAATAAAGGAAACTCTATAATTTCAGTAGGATTTGTAGTTTAGATTTTATAGATGACTCAATTCTACGTTTTACTTAACACTACGGTCTTGATACATATATCAATCTTTTATTGACTAATAATTGCATATTTTTTAAACATAAACAAGTATTTGCACTTTGGCCAACAAGAAAATTATCATTATCAAGAGTTTCTTTTTCTTGAAAAATCACTGAAAAATTAGACAAAAAAGTAATTATAAAATTGAATATTTTTAAAGGAATCCATTTAAAAATATTTTAATGCTTGCTGCCTTAAATAAATTATTAACACTACTTATTGTATTATTTTTACTTACAAAAAGCATACTTTTGTGTAAAAGTATTAACCAAAAATACATATGTTTCTGTAAAAAAAATATACAAGCTTCAAATTTGCAATCAGTGCAAAAGTAAATCTATATTAAGCCTGTAAACATATACGTAAATAATTTCGAGCAGAAGGTCTTGTATATCTATTTTTATTTCTTTCTCTCCTCCTCGTCTCGAGAAGATTAAAATCAAGAATAACGAAAAAACACGAACACTAGTGAGATATTTTGATTTTAGGAACTTGAGTCGAGGCGCACAAAGAGGGTTTTTGGTACTTTTTTTTTAATGTATTACTTTAGAAAAAGATCAATTAAAACAAATTATTTTCACTCAAGAACGTGGTGTGGTATTTAATGATTTAAAACTTTTGCAATATAAAAATAAATATTTAATATGTACGAAACTTGTTTGATTTTTTGAAATTGATTAGATCAAATAAGGTGTAAATGTTTAATATAGAATTAATACTGTGTTTGGCGCGTTTTTCCCTGTTAAACACAAATGTTGCGTGGAAGCGGGTTAAGTGACGGATTCTGTTACAAACCTACTTGTTATTTTTAAATTTAAATCAAATCAACTGCAACAACAACCGGAGTCTTCCGCAACCTGACATGCTACATCAAATCCTATTAACTCGTACTAAATTTAACGGCTCGTTTACTTTACCTTTCCCAACATAGAATCTTCTAAGGATTGACACTCAACCCCAAAGTTACCTTATCTACATCGAAACATATACTAATTTAAAAATGAAGGGTATAGTTGCAAAACTCAAATTCTCCAAAGTATTACTAAGATATAGGGTCCGGCCCTTTCATTGGTGAATTTTGACGATCATAAATTTAATAAGATGAAGTCGCCAACGAAAGGTCTGGATCCTATTTTTTAGTCATACTTTGGAGAAAGTGAGTTTTGCAAGTAGACCCTTCATTTCACCCAACCGCTGCCAATGCAAACAAAATCCGCCCCAAAACTTTTCTGCAACAATGTAGTATCTAACCAAACACTGCTGTAACTGCAATCTCGGTTCTGTCCTCAACACTGCAAGTTCACGGCCAATTGAACCGACAAATGTAAAAAGAGGTTAGGTCCACAGAAAGATTTCCTTACAAAGCTTCCTCTTTCACTGAACTATTGAGAGAAAGAGGCTAGAGGGAAATTCTCTAATGGACTGGACCCTTCTTTAAACTTTAGGTATTCAATTTAATTAACAAGGAAGGGGAACAGATCTGCCCTGGGGACAGAGGGTGCGGCTAACGAAGTTGTAACCTTTCGACACGGTTGTTGGGCATTTATTGCCAGGGTTCAAATATTTGATGGCTGAATTTGCATGCTGAGAGATAGGCGACGACTTAATTATCACCACAGGGATAGTTAGTTGAGGTGGATTGACAACAATGTCACTGATATTTAACTATTTTTGAATAAAAAAAGCTGGCAGTTTCGATTATGGAGAAGGAATATGAGTATAGAGACAGTAACTTTATTCCACAGGGATAAATATAACACCTTTTTCTGAGGGTCCGTCACGTGATTTCTAAGCCTAGAAATAGAATTTTTTCGCCAAATGTCCTAGACCATTATTTTTTATATTTTTTTCGATACAAGACTTTTTGTTTCAACGATCATCATGATAATATTGTTTTATGTGATAAAACAACAAACTTTATGAAAAAATTACGCTTATTTTTTTCAATAGCAGCTTTTTTATTAACAATATAAAAGCATAAAATAATTTTTATTGTTCTTTTATATAAATCTTTTATAGTATTGTTAAACAATTAAATAGTTGTACAAATCTATATATCCAACTAGTTTTTTTAAAAGAAACTCTTCGAGGAATTGAAGTTCACTTTTAACAAAAATGTTTTTAGAGTCTTGACAAACCAAATACCGTGACCGAGTTGATACGAGTAATTTGCGTGAAAGAAGTAATTGGTTGTTGTAGCGGGGACAAAGAGAGTATTCCGTAAATATTCTAGAGTTCTTTTGTTCAGAAAGTTGAATACAATTTTCGGAAACCGTTCAGATGTGGATGCCAGTTTAGGAACGAAGTAAATGAAGGAATTAGTTGCAGTTTGGGATTCTGCATTCAGAAGAAAGTGCACTGTTTGATATTTACATTTTGAATCATTTAAGGGGAGAGGAAACACAACGACGCTTCAAAATATCAAATTTTCATTTTAACTTTTAATCACTAAAATGAATATTTACGAAATTTTTATATAACACGCATCTGAATATGGGGTTGGAGTTCGGAAATTTGGTAGTACATTTCAATATAACTTTGTTTCCAGCATCGTATGTCATTATTTTAAAATACCGATTTTTTAGCTCTTAGGTACACTTTCCAGCACAACTATTGCGTGTATCTGAAAATATTTTTATAGAAATAAAAAAAAAGTCCATTCAATGAAATTAACCTCAAGTTTAACAATAAACATTCATAATTTTAAGTTATTAACCTAAATAGAAATTTTGCGCATATCTTAAATTAAAAATCGTCTTATTTTTACTCACTTAATATTTTTAGGAATATTTTTGGTTCACTGTGTTAAATAGACATGTATACAACATCACAGAAAATTTCAACCCTTCGAGTAAAATAGAAAATGAGTAAAGTGTACCTTAAGGCTGAAAATTGGTGTTTTGGAATAATAACATTTAAAGATGGCAACAAAGTTATATTGAAATTAACTACCAAATTTGCAAACTTCAGCCCATATTCAAATGTGCATCCTAGAAGTTTTTGGGTAAAGGCACGATTCAGTAACTAAAGTTAAAATGAAAATTCGATATTTTGAGTGGCCGTTTTGTTCCCTGTTACCTTAATTTAAAACAGATTTTTAGTATTTAGTAGTAATACCGTACAAAATAATCCCACTAATTCAAATAAATAATCGTGTGTAAATTCCCTCTTTTAGGAAACGGTAAGCAAACATTACTCGTCAGCACAATTGTGAAAATGTGTAGCTTTTTCGCAGTGTTTTAGAATACATTGCACGAACATTTTTAATGTGAAAAATATTTTTTAAGAGTAGATTTTTAAAAGAATCTGTCATTTAGACTGCTTTCACACAACATTTGTGCTCAACCGGGGGAAGAACGTCACAAACACAGTATTAAATTCGATATTAAACATTCGCACTCTCATTTAGCTAGTTTTATTATTTTCTTTTGGAAATTCAATAATTATTCCTGACTGTGTTTGTTAAATTTATTTATATACCATTATATTAATTATTCTGATAGTAAGTCTTAATTTAATAATGTTTAATTTAGAGAAGTTTTAAGCCCAAAATTAACATTAAAATATTTTATTAATGTGTTACACTTCAATAAAATTTCAGCTTTACTTTATTATATTAGTCCACGGCAAAATATAGTGTTACTATAATGCACTTCATTTATATTTAATCATTTATTCATAGATAATTAAAACGTCATGTCCGTGGATTCAAAAACCATATCCGTGGGCCAAAAATCCACGGACGTGATAAATTACATGTTTCATCCTTGTAAACATACCGTAAAATAAATATGTAATATTCATGGCTCTTAAATAGAACGCAAATAACAATGGAATTCTAAATTTAAATATTTTAATACACAGTTAAATTCGCTAAAACATAATTTGTATTCTACAAATCAATTATTTTCAAATTGCCTTCAGAAATTTATAATTAAAGGAACTAATATTTAAATAAATTGTACATTGCGGATGGAAAGTATAAACATTAAAATTCATCATTTACATTAAAAATTTCAGTTATACACAATTTCAATACTTTCTGCTGAATTTGTTGCTCAATTGAATTAAAATTCGCCTACGTAAAATTAAATATTTCAATAGCACACAAGTAAATAAACCAATTAAACTTTTGTAAAATCAGTTTCTAAGAAAATCTCTAATTACAAAATTAATTACGTGTAACTTGAGACGTTATTTAAAATCGCTTTCTTAGAAACTATTATTTATCTGCGATACATGTTTCCTTAAATTACAAAACGATCATTTTTCATTTTGTCAAATATGTACAAAGATTTTGTGTCTATATATTAAATACGCATAATTTAATTTCCTAACATTCAAATAACTGATGCTTTAGGTCTAAAGTATCTTTTCTTGAGTAATCTTATATCATAAATTAAACATTTAGGCCGGTAATAAGCTTTTAATTCCCTTTTAATTTCATAAAATTTTAGCATAAAATTAAGTCGAAGTCCTTTTGAATACTATAATATTTAGGGAGGTTAGAGTCAAATGCCGAAACTGATTTTCACAGCATTATTTTTAGATATTTGAAATTAGCAAGCTTTTCATAAAGCGCAAAGTTCAGGTGTCAATAATAAGGTTTACTGGAAGGGAGGCTAGTATAAACTTTTTATTAAAAAACACAAATAGTCGGGTAGGATGACCAATGACCGGGGAGGGGTTAAGATGACGAAAATTTATATATTTTACCCATGTTTTTATATAAATTTTGATGTTTAAAAAAATGCTTAAATTTATAGATATGTTTTTTTATTTTAAATAATATTATTTTAAATAACTCATTTTAATTGTTCAATTTGAATATTTTAGTTCATTTTTTTTTATTTTAACAAACTTGCCAAGAACATTTAACAATTTAATTGAAATTTGATAGGAAAACAATGAATACAGCTGTTTATTAATCTACCATTTCTGCATGCGCGTTTTTCTGCGAAACTTTATCATGACGTTCAATAGGTACTAAAAACTCGTAAACCAAGTTTGAAGTCTGTAACACTTTTCGTTTTTCAGCAGTACAATTAAAACCAAAAATGCTTTATGGCATGTACCCTTTGCGCCTACGCGATTTTCTCTTAAACCTTATTATGACGTTCGGCAGGTACTATGAACGCTACCAAATATGAAATTCGTAGCTCTTTTAATTCGAGATATAGAGAGGTTCCGGACAGACAGTCTGACAGACGGACCAATGTTCAAAAACCATTTTTAAATCAAGCACCCTCCAAAACGTTTGGAATAAAAGAAATCTCCATTTCGGATTTTCGATCCTTATCACAATACTTTCAATTACCTAATATGAAATATTAGGTTGAAACAAAACTTTAAAAAAAACAAATTACATATTTATTTATCGTCAAAAATAAAACACTTAAAACTCTCACATTAGTTTTTTTTTTAAAAATCAAATAGCATAAAAATTTTATTATAATAGTTTTGCTAACTGATGGAAACTGTAATACCCAAATGGATTTTATATTATACAATGTAATGCTATTATTTGATTTTATATTTGAGTAAACACTTTAGAAAATAATAAGCCTATCCAAGAGATAGTCAAACAAGGAATACTCTCGAAATGACTCATGTTTCCATTTCTCAGAAACATAAGTCTTCCAGCTTTTTCAGTCAAAAATATTTAATAAAAAAAAAATTAAAAAAATATTTTTATGTTTGCTAAAGTACTGAGAAAGTGGGTAAAACATTTCGCAATATGATAGCACAAGCTATAAATAAGCTGGATTTCAGGTTTATAAACGAAATATAAAAATTTTTAATATTTGTATTTCAAAGATAAATTCTGTATTTGTACGTGTTTAAAGTATCAAAAATTATATTTTAAGATAAAATCTTTAAAACATTAATAAAACTTTTAAGTAGTATATAAAGTATGTAGTTTGAGATGTTTTTGCTGACGAATAAAGACGTTATTTTTTTTTACCATTAAAGAGGCTTTCAATTGCGAGTAGATAATCCAAAGTATTTTTAACACCCAAGTCATTGTTAAATATTGACATTTTTATAAATTATAGAAAATAAATGTCGTATTTTAACGTTGTTTCAATGTCTAAAAGCCTAGATTCAATGTATAAAACACAAGATTTTAAAAGTTTAACGTTAAACATATAAACAGATAGTATAAATCGTATTTCTTATTATTTGATAACTCACATTAATGGATTCCTTTACTGCACAGAAATACTTTTTAATTAAAGTATAATAAAGCGAAATGAATGCCTCAAGTTTAATTTAAGATATGCTGATATTTATGCTGTTCTAAGCATTTTAAATGTAATCTATTCACCTAACACTAATTTTATTTTTTATTTATTCTTAATAAATCTTTTAATTTTACTCTTTTACACAAATAACTTAATTTAAAATGGCTTTTAGAAATAGAAATAAGTGTAAATATTAAAAAAAAAATAATACAGGCCTGCGTCAGTCTAACTGACCGGAACATCTGCATAGCTTCCTGAAGCCTGTGATCTCGTAAGCTGAATTGGGCACAGACGGCCTTGCCTCTTCGTAGGCTGTTGTGCCAATGAGTTTAGCTCAACAGTAGTTTTTCCCCATTAAAACGTATAAAAGTTTAACTGATTGCTCAAAAATCTAATGGTCTAAAAATAAATAAATAGTTAGAGAAAATTTCTTTTGAAATATAAACTTAGCCAAATATCGATATCTATTTTACAACATATCCTGTCGATATGTAAGAAATGGAGGTTTTCTAAATCAGCAAACCATAAAACAAAAGAAATCAACCAAAACTTATTTGGAATTATTCAGAAATTTAAATTTTGCAGTCCTGAGTAATTTAATTAATCGTTAGCATTTTTTTTAAAGAGTTTGAGTGAGATATGATAGAAATTTTCCAAATTATTACAAATTTTAGGTAAATAGTTTCATTTCCATGCCGCGGAAAATCCATAGAAGCATATAAATTAAATATCTCTGAACTAAAACAATCAAATATCTGGTAAATAGTGTACATTGATACTTTTTACCAAATTATTTATTAATACTTTTTTAAAAAAAAAAAGGCAGCATAATTTTGGAAAATATAAAGTACTAAAAAATTTTACTCAACCATCAAATTGTGTTTAAAATTTGTACTATTTTTAACCAGGTTATTTATTTGGTATAATAACGCTATAAATTTAATCTTGAACTAATGTAAACAATTACATAAAAATCTTTGAACACTTTTTTAACAGTTTGTATATAAAGAATTAAAGTTTCCCTTCAGACAATATTGAAAGCAAAATTATGTATAAATTTTAAAATTTAAAAAAAATCATCTTTTTTCACACAATTACCCACTGTCTTCATATAACTAATTCAGAAAAAATACACATTTGTGCTGACACAGAGAATCTTTTGGGAACAAAAAAAAATCATTGTGGGCCTTATTTTAGAATTTCACTGAAGAAATTCAAAATAAAGAAATTTCGCTTTCTTATAATTGAAAACCAAAAAAACTACATTGAAAGAACATTTTCTTCTTTAAAATCAATTGAATAATTTACTTTGCCTAACTAAATAATCACTAAAGAAATTGAATAAATCACTGTGCGTGTCAGAAAAAAATTAAGAAGAAGCTTTTATTGTAGAGACGTCTCTAAAGACCCGTTCCATCTAAGAAATTCCACAATTTAAAAAAAAGGTTAAAAAACGCAAATTGGCAAGAAATAGAAAGCTTGAGACTTTTTTTTTAACGTTACTGTCTTAAACTTGGGGAAAATAATGGTTAATAGAGCCAGAGTATAAAATAAGAAAGTTTTTATATTTGTTAATTATTGCTTTAAAAACTATTTTTTTATTCAAACAAAGGCACTATACTTTGAATATCAACTTCAATTAATGCAATAAAATAATTTATTTGAAAGATAGATAATAATAAAAAATAGATATTAATAAAAAAAACTTATTTTCTTACTTACTCAGTAAGAATTGGCCATATTTAATTTTTTTTAAAAATATCTAAATATTTTACATCAGTAAGCTATTCTATGTACTATATTTTTTAAGTCGTGTATTTAAAATTTTAAAGTATTTAGGTGTTTCGTTTCGTACAAAGAGTAAGTAAATTTATGTATTTTCTTGAAAATTATGTCTTTACTTAATTATCTTTTCGTATGATTATTTTAAAGCTTATAAACAGTTTTACCGATATAAATTTGTATTAAGAAACACATGTTATATTTCAACATTCCAAAAATAGAGCAAGTTATTTTCATTCTGCAAAACACTATACCATTAATAATACATATCAAGTTAATATGCTTAATCAAACAGAAAAAACTAAATTCATTGATGATTGAAAGCTAGCTATGGTATGTTCATTGAATAAATCATGTGGAAAACATGCAATTTATGGTATATCTACCATGATTCCCTAACATTTAATTATTCGCTTCTTAAATTCAACTTAATTTTTTATAAAACAGCATTCTTTCAAGCAGAAAATTTTCAAAAAGAACAATTTTAATTAAACTCGGAATCAGGGAAATAAGGGCCAAGAACTTGAAAATTGAAAAAGTTTTTTTAGAGTAATAAGTAAGAAATAAACAAATTCTTCCTAGAATTATATAGCCATACGTACGTCTTGATGAACATAGCGTTATTTATTTATTCAAGAAAAAATATTATTTTAAAAAATGTAAAGTTTCATTGACCTAATCGAGAAATTAATTAAAATACTTAATTTTATTTGTATATTTAAACAAAACATTTTTAATAAATACTTTAAGGTTGTAAACTATCTAATTAATACAAACTATAGCTTCAAATTGTGTATTTTAATAGTTCACGAGATATAAGTGAAAGTAAAGTTACCCTTGTAAAAATGATCTACACTCATGAACAATCCCGTTTAAAAAGTTAATAGCTTATTTCAATTATCTATAATAATAAAAGAAAGAGTCTGTGTGTGTGTATAGTCCTAATTAAATTCATGTGTGTGTGTGTTCGGATCGTAAAAGACCTACTTATACTGTCCTCAGAAATACGAAATTTTCAAGATAGATTCCCTTTAATACCAACGTGTGCACCTGAGGCTTAGATTTTTCATATTTGTTCAATTTTTAGAGAAAATTCGAATTTTCTGAAAAAAATACACCACTTTCGCTCAAATCCGATCATTTTTTCTCTTTCCTGATGCCATCGGCTGAAAAAATTAAATAAAACTTTTAACGAAAACATTTAAAATTCAAAATGTTTATTTTATTCTTTTGCCATTACTTTCAGAAACTAAATTCATTATTTGAAAAATAATTGACATGTTTCAAGTGACGTAATTCCGCCAGTCTTCATTCCCGGATTTTATTGTGGGTTTATTTGATGATTTTTTTCATTGATTTCTCTGTTGACTGCATGTATGCATATTTAAGCAATAAATGTATAGTTAAGCTATTACTGAACTATGATGGTTAATAAAAGCCATCGCACTAGAGCTATTAGTGTTTTATGTCTTTATTTTTTCGCCAAATACGTTGCCAAACTCGCCAAATTATTAACTAAAATTCGCCAAATAGGCAATTTCTTTTATAAATAATTTATAAGCTGGTAGGTTGTTCGAAGGTCATTGTGTTAGAGCTGTATAATGGGTGTGTTTGTTGCTATATCTTTTTTCTCGCCAAATTATTTGCCAAATCGCGCCAAATGAGCTAAAAGGTTTTATGTATTTATGAGGAATTGTGATGACATTTATGAGTGCATTTTATAGCGTATTTTTCATTTTGGAATTTTAAGGCAATGAAATTAGATTTTATAATTTATAACGAGCAGAAACAATAATAAGTTTATGATCCTATAACAGGGTATATGGTACACATATTTTATAATCTATTTGATATTTTTTTTATTCCGTGCGAAGAACGGGTATAAATGTGCTAGTTTGTCATAAAAAGAAGGCGAAATTACTTAGTTTAAAATTATTGTGTCTTAAAACTACCCTAGATGTAATTTTAAATTGCCATACTAAGTTAAAGGTTTCGTGAACTGGTTATTTTAATTCAGCCCTTAATTTGTGGAAATTTTTATTCTTTTAACCAAATTTCTATTTCTCTATATTTTAGTTTGCTAAAAATAAAAATAGCTAAAATTTTCTCACTTTTATCTATTCAGTATCATCATTCGTTTAGATCAGTGGTTCCCAACCTGGGGGCGATCGCCCCCAAGTGGGCGATTTGTGTTATCAAGGGGGCGATAAATAGTTTGGGGCGATAGGGGGCGAAGAGTATTCGAAGGTGGAAAATTAAAATAATATACTGTACCGTAGTACAGTAAAACCATTCTAATTTTTATTGATCACCTTGACAAGTTAAAAACTGACATGCTTACAAGATTTGAAGATTTGACCAAGTTAGAAATTCCTGATTCTATTGTAGATCCATTCTCGTTTGAAGCGGTGGGTTGTGGATAACCTTGATAACTCTTTGCACTTTGCAGACGGAGTTTGTAGATCTGAAGTATGACTGTGAGGCGAAAATCATTTTCAAGCAGAGAGGTTATGAGTTAGACTGCGTGAAACTTATTTACACTTATCCACAACTGTGGTAAAAAGCCGAACTACTTCTCATCTCGTTCCCGTCAACATATTTAGTTGAAAAAGGATTTGGTTCTGTTATCACCCAGCTCCTTACTAAACAAAGAAATCAGTTGGACATTTGCCTCAAAGACTTGCGCATGAACTTGACAAAAGATAAAATAATAAAAAGTTTTCAACATTCAATTTTTTATTTAATTTTTATTGTCAACTCTCTTAAATTTTGCAGAATCCAGCTTAAAGATCTAGTTAATTATTTCACTTTTGTTCTTTAAAAAAATCTGTTAAATATAAAATTTTATTTCTTTCTATTGCATTTAAGTGACCGGATACAGCTGCTTTGGTTGTTTTTATATATGGTAGTTAGTGTTTAAAATGATAAAATTGCTTTATTAGTTACACTTTAACTCAAATTATAATTGGACAAAACAGGAAAATTAAAAGGGGGCGATATGTGTTAGTCAACCTAATGAAAGGGGCGATAGTCTAGAAAAGGTTGGGAACCACTGGTTTATATGGCATACAATCTGTCAAAAACGGACTGTTTTGACGGTTTGGAGAGAATACAATAGAAATTGCGTGAGCCTAGTATTCAAAGCTTATGCATATTAGTAATAAAATAATTTTTTTAAAAAATAGCAAAACAGCGTAAGATAGCCAAAAAAAATCGAATTTTTAGTTGAATTCATTTATGAAAAATTGAGACACAAAGAAAATTTTTCACTATTATTCCCAAACTCAGATTCTAAAACTACACTGCTCAAAACAATTAGGGGAGCAGGTACTTTAATTAGGTACTTTTGTTTACCCTTTCAGTTCCAACTTCTTATTTTTTATTATAAAAATCTAAAATTTGTTAAATAGATTCATTATACATCCAGAATGAAATGGTAAAAAAAACAGGAGAAAAAATCTAAATTGTTTAACTAAAATGTAAGGGGAAAAAATTGGAATCATAACTTTTGAATAAATTATAACAATAATTTTTTCAAAACTTTATTTGTAAAAAAAAGGTGAAATCAATTTTTAAACATCTAAGAATGCAAGCGTGAAGAATTTAGGGTTAATTTATTTTTTAAAAAAATTTGGGAGTGAATTTTATTTTACCGTGTTTTTCATATTTTCATTTAATTGAAACAAACATTATTTAATTCTTCAAATGACATGATTCTTCCATCTAACGATAAATAAGTACGAGCTCAACTTAGTGAGAAAAAAATCAGAAGCTGGTGATACCAAATGGAATCATGGGGGTGAAAGAGTTTAAACCTTGCGTTCCCCTAATTGTTTTTATCAGTGTACTTGGACATTAGTCATTAAAGTTCAGTTCACAGAACCATTGTTTTCGTAATAGTTGTTGATTCACTAGTAAAATATGTTACATCAGTCGAAACGTTAACGATGAAATGCAATGATCCCAATAACATCAATATTACTGACATGTGATTATTATAGAATCCAACAAAGTATGCCATTCAAGGTTAAAAAACAGGTATTCGCAAACTAATACCCTTTTGATGCTGTAGCCCTAAAAGCCGTCTTACTTAAATTATTATCGTGAAACAAAAATGTTATTTGAAACCATTATTTATCAGGAACATTTTCTGCAACTTACTTTCACAAAACTCAATTTATCCAACATCCATTTTTACCAATTTATCTGAACCTTAACCAATCAGGATATTACATTCTAATTCAAGCATAGCTTCCCATCAAAATTAATTTTCATAAGTATTTTTTTGCCTGATTCCAACATACTGAATATCGAAAACTTCGGTACACCTAACGAGAAAGAAAGGGTAAAAAAGAGACAGAACCTAGTTTATTTCGCAGTATTTGGGTAAAAGTGGTGCATCTCCCATTGAGCTCAGGGTAACCAAACTTGTTTACTATTTAATATATTGGCAAATTTTTGATCCGTTTCGGTGACAAAAATTTTACCATTATCCAAAGCTGTATGGGCTAATTTATGAAAAGCCCTCGTATTTTAGTTTTCGTAAAAAAAATTACGTTTACAGCATTATTTTTTGTTTGTAATTTTGCTTTCGTACTTGTTCGTATATCCATGAATTTTATTTTTCGAAATAAATAAGAATAACTGACTCAGAACTGACGTAACGGAAATATTACTGCACTGGGAATGACGTATTAGAAGTAACTTTTGGCTAATTTTTACTATTTTAAGCAGCAACTTGGTTTTAGCTTCCACACTACGTTGATAACGAATATAATACCTTTCACTTTTTACGTTTAGTCCGTCTGTTCCCCACGTTCATAGCCCAAACTACAAAAGCTACAGACAAGTGAGATACGTCAAAAAATTCAGAGCATCGAAATTAGATGGCATTGAAAATCTCAGAAAAAAAATTCGAAGTCGAAGTACTTTAATTATTTTAAAAGAAACTGCAAAATTTAATGCTCATTTAAAAAGCACAGGAAGCCTTTTTTATTTTAATTAAATCATCATTGCTCTTCACAACAAACGCACGATAAAATTTATTTCTTTTAAATAAAAAATTAGACCAAATTTATTTTTGCAACCTAAATAAGTTTGAAATTACGTCATAATATAATTTACAATGAGATTCTTTGATTATTCGTATTTGTTTAGAATGAAGCACAATGCGTTCGATTTTTTATTTAAAAAACAGACGTATTTTTTAGTTTTCATTTTAGCATGTATTATAATTGGATAATGACGCGCGTAAATGTTTATTATGGAATTAATACTGTGTTTGGCGCCTTTTTTCCTGTTGAACAGAAATGTTGTGGGGAAGTGGGCTAAATACCAGGTTCAGTTACAAACCTGCTTGTTGTTGTTTTTTTCTATTCCATCTGAAAAGCCCGATAGAGTAACCTTAGCAGAAGCGTCACTATTCCACGTTCGGTACGATCTATCGCCTAACATCCATAAGCCTCGCTTTCCGAGAAATCGAGTTAATCTTTCAGCGCGTCTTCAAGGAACATCAAATTATCTATCATCCGATTACTTCGGATTATTGATTTCCTCCTCGTCTTCGGATGTGACTTTCAAAAGCAGCTTGATTGCGATATCCCCTTGGCATCTGCTGCTGCTGCACGGAAACAAAGTTTGGGCAGGAAAACGCCGAATCGCGGAATATGGAACATTTTCTTTTTTTCGTAGACTCGTTTGATATCAAGGACTATATTTCGTGGTATATTTTCTCGTAGGCTGTTGTTGAGTTCAGAAAAATATAGTGTTTGATAAAAAAAAATGTGTTGCACCAATAAATATTACGACCACCATTTTGATAGAGGTAAAGACGCGGTAAAGACGCGCATGTACAATGGGATGTTCCCCGTCGTGGGTGGCAACAGCTCCTCCGGTCCTTGTTTTCATTTTCTTAGAAATACTTTTTTTTGGTATCCGAAAGATTTTTTTCTAAGAATATTTTAGTTATTATTTTTTTGAAATGCCAAGTTCTTGCTCTGCTGTTGGTTGTTCAAAGCATTTATTAAAGAAAGCTTGCATGGAAAGAAAAGTTTCTTTCAATCTATTTCCGCATTCTGATCCTAGATAAAAAAATAATAATAATAATAAAAACTTGCATGTTGCAAAGAACTCGTAAGCAGACGAAAAGTACGTTCATTTTAAGAATAAAATCGAAATAATCAATGAAATCACACTACTGAGAAATGAAAACAAAAGCTTTACATCAGCTGAAACATTCCCATATAAAAAGTGATTTTTATTAGTGACTGGTTTGAAGCTTGATCGCCAAACAATTGATATTTATTTTCTTCCGTATAAGTGATAGCGTTGATAATTGTCAAAAGGGCTAAAGATAATGCCATAGTAAAAAAAGAAACCAAAAGGTTCTCCTAGAATTTTTAGAATTCGTTTTAAACTCCAGCATCGATCATATTTTCACATTGAGAAGGCTATCTAGTAATATAGATCGTTTGGCTTTTTTTGACACTTTCTCGAATTCTTTAAGAACAATTTTGGAAAAAGTAATGTTTTATTCTTATTAAATAATTATATTTAAATATATATGTGATATAGATTTTAAAAATGCAATCATATTCTAGATTCTTAAAAATATATTTTTTGATTTTTTTTATTTAGTTGTTTCAGTTAACGAATGTTAAATTTTAAGATAAAACAAACTTTACCTTGAACATTGTATTTTTTAATGGCAACGTTACCAAGCAATTATTTTATGAAATTATTTCATGGAATGTTTTTATATTTTACACATTTCTTTTTGAATTTGAAGGTTATTTATGCATTAGTTTATATTTTAAAGAACTTTTAAGTACAAAAGGATGGCCAGACGAAAAGATATGAATGGTCTGGTAAATTTTATATCTGAATTAAGAAAGTGTAAAGGAAAAGAAGAGGAATTAAAGAGAGTGAACAAGGAGTTGGGGAAAATAAGATCTCATTTCAGAAACGATGCATCACTCAATGGATATCAAAAAAAGAAATATATAAGTAAGTTAGTCATCATATTCTTGCTTGGATATGATTTTGATATTGGTCATAGTGTTGCCATTAATCTTTTAACTAGCGGAAATTATAGCGAAAAGCGCATCGGCTATATTTTTATATCCGTTATAATGACAGACAAATCCAACTTAATGATGTTAGTGCAAAGAGCTTTGGAAATCGAATTAACACAGTTTAGAGCTCCCGAGCATCAGATTCTGTCTTTGAATTACGTTGCAAATATGGCAAACGTAGGAATGGTCGATGCAGTGGCTAAGCTTGTTCTACGATTGTTATTTGCCAGCGACACTTGTAATGAAGTTAAGAAAAGTGCTATTTTGTGTTTACTAAATTTATTTAGATTGAACCCGAGTGTTATACTTGAAATTGATTACTCGGATCGAATCATAAGTTTTCTAACGTATCATCATTTAGGTGTGGTCACAGCTGCTGTAAGCCTAATTGATGCTTTGGTTGCAAATAAGAAAATAGATCCAGTTGCATGTATGAGCCCGGCTATTTCCAAGCTTCACAAAATCGTCAATTCAAATAGCGCAGACTATGCAGATTATAGTTACCATTACGTCTCTGCACCTTGGCTGACAATAAAACTGTTGAAACTTTTAAAGCAATGCCCTTATCCCAAAGAGATCACTTTGCAAACAGGCCTATTAGAATGCGTTACAGTAATTTTCAATAATTTGCAGGAGCCACCAAAAACAAAAAAGGTTGCCCATCGCAATTGCAAAAATGCTATAATGTTTGAAACAATTAATTTGATTCATTACATGTGCATGCAACCAGAACTTCAAATCGGATCTTGCAATATTTTGGAAGTAAGCTTAAAACACAACGAGGCGAACTCCCGCTACCTTGTTTTAGAAGCCATGAACATCTTGTCTGGGACAGAAATCTGCCGGGTTAGACTGAAGGAACAAATAAAAACTGTCATCGATTTAATGCAAAGAGAATTCGATGTCTGCATTAGAAGAAAATTAACATGCCTTTTGTACACTTTATGTGACGAAACCAATGTTCAACAAGTTCTTAAAGAACTCTTTTACTGCATGCAGATAGAAGATATTACTTTAAGAGAAGACATGGTTTTAAGGATGTCCATTCTCGCTGAAAAATATTTACAAGATCGCACTTCTTACGTTGACGTTGTTTTAAAAATTTTGAAAGTAGCTGGAGAATATGTACCGGAAGCCGTGGGATACAAATTGATTCAAGTAATCACAAATGAAGAAGCAATACAGGCTTATGCAGCAAAAAGGGCATTTGAAGCACTAGAAACTTCCTTTTATAGCGAAAAATTGGTAAAGGTTGTTGGATACATTCTAGGAGAATTCGGTAATTTAATAGCCGGGGATTCGAAATTCTCGCCAATTGTCCAGCTTCGTCTACTTCATTCAAAATTTTATTTGAGCTCAAATAACACCAAAGCAACGTTGCTCACTACTTATATGAAGTTTGCAAATCTTTATTCAGATTCCTTTATTCGTGAAGAAATAAAGCAAATATTTAAAATCAATATTCACAACATCGATTCAGAGATTCAACAGAGAGCAGTTGAGTATTTAAAGCTGTGTGAAATAGCACACGAAAAAACTTTAATAACAGTGTTCGATAAAATGCCCCATGTTAAAAAAGAAATTTGTGTCGAAAAGGCTTTGCAAAAAGTGAAAGTGGAAACTTCAGAAGAGAACCCAATCAAAAATATTGGATCTGAAAACAGCAAATATTGCAATAAAATTTTGTCAAAACAATACAGTGTTGAAAGAAAGACATTAAATAAAAATGAGTCCCGAGACAATATTCAAAATGAATTAGTAAATCTTTCAGATGTCGGTTATAATACTTTGCAGGGTGCTTCACTACAAAGTTCAAAAGACTGTACTTTCTCACAAAAGTTAAATTCAGTATGGCTCATTTCTACTAATGAAGCTTTAAATTTCTTAATTTGGCATGAAAAGGGCATCCTTTATGAAAGTAATATCCTAAGCCTGTATACAGATACTGCATTTATCAATTACCGAGGTCGAATACGTTTGGTTTATACTAACAAAACATCTGAAGCACTAAATAATTTTAGACCTCATTTTCCAGATGAAAGTCTTGATAAAATTAAACTCGATGTAACACCTTCCTCGTTTGTGTTGAAGCCATATGAAAGTATCGAGCAAGTTATCAATGTTGAATGTATACGGGAATTTGATTATTATCCATACATGTTTTTGAATTTCAACTTTCTTAATTTCACAGAATGTGTTTCGATTTTTCTTCCCTTGACTCTGAACAAGTTCATCAAACCATTTACAATGACTTCTGAAGAATTTTTTCGTAGGTGGAACCTTTGCAACCAGAATGTCGAAAAAACTTTTCCCGCTAAAAACATAATGGAAAGAGGATCAGTTGCAAACAAAATTGAAGGTATTGGTTTGATGTTGCTTCCAAATATTGATCCTAACAAAGAAAACTTCGTGGCAGCTGGCATTTTTCATTCCAAGTCCAACCAAATTGAAATTTTGCTTCGACTTCAGTCTGATTACAAGACTCGCAGTTACAAATTGACAGTTCGATCTATACAATTGACTGTCTCAAGTGAAGTGGCAAAGCTTGTGGTGCTTATACTTTGAAAACAAGCGTATAAACTGTCTGTACTTTATGAATTAGAATTTTTGTGTTTCTTATTAAGTACTCGAAATAACCAGTAACATTAATATGTACTATTTTGTTATTGAAAATAGTATAACATTTTTTCACGATATTAAGAATGTTACAAAAATTGATATTTTTTTGAAGTCCTATTGAAAGATTTGAAAGCTTTCGTTGTGAACAATTATGTACTGCTGTTAGTATTATTTAAGTAGTTTAAGTTATTTAATATTTAAGTTTAGTATTAAGTTTTGTTTTAAGAATTGAAAATAACGATTTCAAAAGTTAGACAAATGTGCTGGTTATGAAATATGAAAACGGGTTTTTTTAATACCGATAATAAAATTTATTAGTTGTCACTATGAACTGACAAACTTTTTACCAAAATAAAATTCAGCCAAATACATAAACCTGCCGGAAAAGACCCAAAAAATTTGAATAAAAAGTATGATTAAAAAAGTCTTATAATAAAAATATTCAGTCATAAAACTATTTAAATTGAATTCTCGAAATAATCGAAATTATTTTGGTTGTAAAGATACCTGCCAATAAATTTATGAGTACAGTTAATGAAAACAACTAATAACTGTTACTGCAATTCTTCCCCTAATATTCCCGCATTTTATATGACATGCATAATTTCGAATTTACACATTGTTCTGCTTCACTTAACAACTTCGTATTTATATGTGAAATTAAACCTTATTTAAATATCTCATCTCAACGTTCACGGAAAAGTGTCGTATCTCTAATGTTAGTCCAATGGGTGAGATGTCACTCTTCAATGCACGGTGCGATATTTAAAAAAAATAATAACAATTTTGTACAAATATTACAATAGTTTTTGGATAAGAAAACAACACATTTTGTATTAATAAATATTTTAAGTCGCCTAAATTTTGCTGACAGTTACTTTTTAACGGTTTATTTGCATTTCAAATTAGCATTTTTAAGCTTGCTCATCATACGCATAGTAGTTGAAACAAAATTCTGTATTCATAACTCTAGTTCTATTCTGGCAGATCTAAATATATTTTTAATTTGACTATAATTCGTTTCGGTAAATATATTTCAACATATTTGGAACTTAGATACTAAACATACTATTCATGCATTAATTTATAAAAATGTTAGTTATCTAATGTATTAATAAGTTTTCGTAAACGAAGAATTTGTAATATGTGAATGGGTCCAGACATTTGATATAAAAGTTAAACTCATATCAGTATTCATTTATTATTAAAATAGTTTTAATATACTTCATTTTAAATAAATTATATGGTTATACATTATTGTGGTAATGTTTTTTTTAGTACAAATATGGAAAATTGAATTTTGAAAACTGACAGACGCAACGTAGTTTTCATTGTGTAGTACAAAAAAGCAAAATGCTATTTTATAAAAATTTGAGTCGACTGTTTGAAATAAAATGAAAATTAACGAAAGTAGTTCACCAAACAGGCTGAAATCCGTTTCAACAAATTAACGACCCGTTTGTGAATACCATTAACATCTTAATTATCGAATAAAAACGATAACTTTTAAGTTTTTGAAATTTGTTTTTCGTGTAACTTAATTTTTCCTTCATAAATTAGTCAGTGCTATTGTCTTTATTTGCCTTATACGAGGGCTGTTTTTTTTTAACCTTCGATGGTCTGTAACAAAAAGACAGGTCAAAATACAAAAAAAAAGATTTTTGTACTAAAAGTAATGTAAAATACTGCCATATTTCTCCACATAATCACCTTGACGATTAAAGCATTTGTCATATCTGTAAACAAGCTTTAAAATACCCTCTTCATAAAATGTAGCCGCAAAGTGAGAATTGAGAGCTGTTATTCGTTTCTCGCAAACAGAAGGGAACAGTGCAACAAAAATTCATCAAAGAATGAATAGAGTGTATGGAGACACCTTTATGAGTGATGGCGTTGTTCGTGAATGCTGTTGAAAATTTAAAGGTGGCCGAACTGATGTTCATGAAGAAGGGGACCAATGAAGCAAGTCTGCCGCTACAGAAGGCATTGCGAGTTGACCAAATGTTTAAGGAAACTCGAAGGTTTACCATAAGTATCGATTAGCATAGTGGCTTGGATTATAGCGCTTCCAAATTTACGTAGAGCTCAAAGAAACCATCACAACTCCCCTTCAAATCATTGGCGGCTACATTTTATGAAGAGGGTATTTCAAAGCTTGTTTACAGGTATGACAAAAGCTTTAATCGTCAAGGTGATTATGTGGAGAAATAAGCAGTATTGTACATTGCTTTTGGTAAAAAAAAATCTTTTTTGTATTTTGACCTGTATTTTTGTTACAGCCCATCGGAGGTCGGAAAAAAGAGCCCTCGTTTTTTTTTGTTTATTTAGTTCAACTTAAACTGAAATCTCATTTTCGAATGGCAAATATTTCCTTATCAATTGTCGTTATTAGGTTAAGTATTTGCAGATGCAATTTTATTTGTTCACATTTCAAACAATGGAACATTTGTAGTAGTTAATAGTAATTTTAGAATAGCAAAAATAACGAACAAATTTTATAAATTTTCAATTTTTAATCAATAATTTGATTTTTTTTCTTCTTCAACTACCATACGTTCCATGTAACTGCTCATAACGGCATTCAGCAGGTCAAAGGTAACAAACACATTCACCACTTTTACGGTGCATCAAAGTTATGGTTTTACCACAAAATTGGTTATTTCACGCTCTAAATAGTGGTGGCAGCTAGAAAGTTACAGAATTCCTGTGCAATCCTGCCCCAAAATTTTTAACAGTGTACTATCTGCTTCACTATACGTTTGCCTTTAATTCGGAACACTCGTGTCGCTATGCGAAATTCCATCAATTTAGACACCAGATTTAGTTTTAGAAAAGAATAAATTTGATATTCCATTTCTCTACTTGTATTTGTTGGTATGATTCTATATAGTAAAAAGTGTTCCATAATTTTTTTAGTTAAAATCGATATAAGGCACATAAGAAAACTATTTTTAGTACAAATAAAGGATTAAAACATTTTTTAACAAGCTTCAGAGTTTTAGAGATCCATAAAAATATTTCTTTAAAATTATGTTTGTTGTGATAAAATAATCTAATAACTAATATACAAATCTAAACACAGAAAAATTCATAATTATGAACATTTATAAACCTTCTCTAGTCTATATTTCGAACTAAACATGTATTTGTTGACTGAAATATACAAACTAAAGCTTCCATCCAAAGAATAGAAATTGATTAGATAGTGAAAAATACTGCGATATTTCTGTTTTCTTATTTGGAATGTAGAAACAGAGAAAATGTCACGTTTTTCTTCTCGTTAAAATTTTACAATCGTCAACATGTATGCGTTTATTGGTTAATTATTATAATTACTCAGCACTTGGCAGGTTAATATTTCTTCCATGACAATGAGGTTGTTTCAGATGATGTAACTCTCCTGTTTTCATTTTTGTAAACAACACAGCTAGAACTGTTGCCACTCTCGACGTGAAACGTGCCCGTTAGATTTTGTACTTTTTAAAAATTCACGCAGCTCAATGCAATGCCTTAAAAAGTATTGAAAATAATTTTTTCCGTCAGATTACATTAATGTCCAAAATTATCTTAATATGAACGTCTTTCAAATTTTGTTTACACTAAGGACAAAAGTGTTGCACAAGAAATTTAAAATGTTTTAATTCAAGCGTATACTTTGACTCCCATTTTGCCGTATTCGTCAAAAAAAACTCATCGCATTGAAAATTTAAAAAATAATCGAGTCCGAATATCGAATATAAAACAATCGAATTAGAAAATAATTGAAATCGACTATAAAAAACTGTAACAATACTCTTTTTAAAAATCATCATAATTTTTCTAAACATCAATACTGGGTCATTCCTCAGAAAACGTACAATTTGAGGCAAAAAATCTCGAAAAAAAATATTGATGAAACTTTTTTAAACTTTGGATTTGAGTACATACTACATTGATACATGATACTACATTGGAAAAATAACCTGGGTCCAGATCATACAATTAATATTAATTATTCGGATAGTAAGTCTTAATTTAATAATGTTTAATTTAGAAAAGTTTTAACCTCCAAAATTAACAAAAAAATAAATTATTAAGGTGTTGCACTTTAATAAAATTTCAGCTTTACTTTATTATATTGGTTCACGGCAAAATATAATGTAAATATATTGTAATTCACAAATATTTAATCAATTTATTCTTATATAATTAAAACCTCTTGTCCGTGGACACATAAATCATGTCCATGAGCCCAAATACACGGTCATGACGGTACACGGACATGATGAAATCGTAAATAAGGGCTTCCAGGCGCAAAAGGTTTAAGCCTTAGAGAACGAAACGTGCAAACTGATATTATATAACCTATTTATTTCTATAAATAACAAATTATAAGTAAAAATCATTAGCTTACCTTCTTATATCTTGACCACAGAAATTACGCTATGATTTTGTCAATGGACTATTTTTAACTTAACTTCTACTTCTACTTTTTATATACTACGGTATTCAAACTATCGACGTGACACAACGTATAACGTGTATTATTGAATATTAATAAAACTGAAACAGAGTACTGTTATCATTTCTAGATAGTTATGCAAGCTAAAGAATACGTTGTACACGGACATGGCAAAAATCTGTGGGACATTTTATTTTCACGGAATTTATATATTTACATTCTTTATAATGATTATATTTTATGTTTTGTATGTTCTAGTAATGTCAGTTGAATTAAAAATCAACTTTAGTTATAAAAAAATTGGGATTTAATAAGTATATACTAATAAAAACAGTCCCCGGACATGATTTGTCATAGTCTGTGGACACAAATTTCTTCATGTGAAAGATAACTTGCTTGGACATGCTTTTGTACGTTTTGTGAGGAATGACCCTACTGCGTTCAAAAGAACATCAGTTTTGATTCCTCCTTATGCAATATTAAGCCCCCCCCCCCCCCTCCTAGGTTTTTCCTCAATGAAATAATGATACGAGTCGAAATTATCGAAATACTTTCTGAAGTATCACCGATTTCATCAAATATCATTGGAAAAAATTTTCTTGAAATTATTAACTGAAAGAAAAATGTAATCGCAGTACATCTAATGATTGTGCAAATATAAATCTTTAACTGCATTTAGTATTTTAAAACAATTACTTTAAAAAAAATTCTTAAGGAAATGAACAGAATAATTTGGAAAACGGCAAATTCAAATACAAAAATTTATCAATGAAAAATTTATCAAGAACAATTTCTCTCTTAAAAAAATATAATTATGTAATTCGTTAGAAAGAAACCACTCCAAACCATATTTACTTAAATGTACCTATGATATAGAAATAATTTTAAATTACCAATTTAAACACATTTACGGATTTATAATTTTGATTTTTAGCTTCCACACTACGTTTATAACGTAAAAAGTGGAAGGTTTTATAATCGTTCAGTCCGTCTGTCTGTCCGTCTGTCCGTCTGTCACCCACTTTCACAGAAAGAACCACAAGTCCCACAGACAAGTGGGATACGTCATTTTAAAGCAAAAAATCAGATTAGGCTACATTCCAAATTTCATTAAAAAATTTAAATTAGAAGTTTATTTAAAATTTAAATAACTAAATTTTTTTTATCTACATTGAAATAACATGCAAATTCTATTTTTATTCATATTTTCACTGTTGTCATCCACAAGTCCCACAGACAAGTGGGATACGTCATTTTAAAGCAAAAAATCAGATTATGCTACATGCCAAATTTCATTAAAAAATTTAAACTAGAAGCTTATTTAAAATTTAAATAACTAAAAATTTAATCTACATTGAAATAACATGCAAATTCCATTTTTATTCAATATTTTCACTGTTGCCATTTCGTTAAACGTACGAGAAACTTTTGTTAAAATAAAAATACACTTTTGAAAAAATATTTATTTATCTGATATAATTCGGTTTGGATTGTTGTATTATCACAATAGAGTTCTTTTAATGGTTCTATATATATGTATGTAGAAAGATGCATAGAGAATTCTAACTTAACATAAAAAAAAATATGCTAAGTTTCGCTTTTATTTTTAAAGCATCAATTGTACAAATTATAAATTTTTTGAACTGTAAATTAATTTAACAAATTATAAATAAGTGAATTTTCGAAAGAAATGTAAATGGGAAATTGTGGCGACAAAAATATTTATTAAAAAAGATTACATCATTATTCTTCGAACTTCAAACAAATTTAGCAAACGATAAAGTCTAATTATTAAATCTGAGAAAGAAGATTAATGAAAATAGTTAATTTTGGCGTTTAAAAGTTTGAATTACAAATAGCTAACGGCCCTGTTTTTATTAGAATTAAATCACATTTGCCATTCGCAACAATCGCTCGAGAAACTTTAATTCTTTTAGACAATAAATTAAAATAAATTTATTTTTGCAACATCGATCAGTTTGAAATGACGTCAAATATATTTCACTACGGAATCCTTGTATGGTGATATAAAATGTTTTCATTCTATTTAAAAGCGAGGAATATGACATATTTATTCTTTAAAATATAAATTAATTTTTGCAAACGATAAGTAATAATTATTGAATTTTCGAAATAAAATAAATGAAACTAGCCAAATTTAGCTTGTAAATGTTAAATATAGAATTAATGTTGTGTTTGGCGCGTTTTTTCCTGTTAAACACAAATATGTGGAAGCGAGTTAAGTGACAGATTTTGTTACAAACCTACTTGTTTTTATTTTAATTAACTCAAAGAGTTATACTATTCCACACGCATTATTGATTTAGTTTGTGCATATACAATTATGAACGTGCGTTATATATAAGGTGAGAGAGGAAAAATAACTAATAGCCTCAAAAATATTACGTTTGATAGAAAATTGCTTATATCCTATGATGTAGCATTGAACATCGAACACTTTTATTGACAAAGCTACAGAAATAATCATCAGTAGAGTATTTTTCCTGGAAAATTTTAAATGCGTCGATTTGTTGTTGCGCTGCAGTTAGTTTCGTACTTAATCATCATTATCCAGCATTAAAGTCAAATAAACAGCAGATAAACGACAAATTATTTTAATTGCTGATCATTTGCATTGTATTCCAGAAAAGAAAGAACGATCAGACATTGCTTACAGTTTATTTTCATTTAAGTTGTGCGTCAGTTTGGTGAAATTGCAACTGGATTTTGTTTCAAAATGGATTATATTTGTATTGCCACTATAAGACCTATCACTTAATATTTAAAGCCTATCACTAGCCTTTTGCAACCCATTGTCTATACCCAAAAAGACATGGATTATTTCGGATTTTATACTACTGTGTTACACTCTTAAAACAAAAGAGCGAAATTCACTCCTATAGGAG
Source organism: Oedothorax gibbosus (assembly GCA_019343175.1). Taxonomy (NCBI): domain Eukaryota; kingdom Metazoa; phylum Arthropoda; class Arachnida; order Araneae; family Linyphiidae; genus Oedothorax; species Oedothorax gibbosus. Next base: position 18,954,378 of record CM033270.1, read on the forward strand.
AAGAGCATTTTCGGCACCGGAAAGGAGTGGAAATTAACTCAGACTGAGTTAAAACCGCTCGTTTGTTTTAAGAGTGTAGTTGTTATATAAACTACTGGTGGGAACTTGCTGGCAGAAATCTGCTGGAAGTCTTTATGAAGGCTTCCTACATTACATCTTCGTTGTCTACCAAAGTTAGCCCAATGTCGAAATACCTTCGGTTTTTATACCACTGCATTAATAGTTCAACTGTATTACTTGTTCTAGGCTACTGTATTTGTTGATTAAACAAACAGGTAAAATCGTAAGTACGATTTTCGCTTCCGTCTTTTTCATATTTTGGTACCATATTTTACAGTCTTTCAATTGAATGAAGTATCCATCAAATCAATACCACCCATCCAAAATATGTATTTCTTTATTGATTGCGAAAACAAAAAGTAAATCAAAAAAGTAGTTATACTTTTTTCAACAAGCTTATTTATTTTAAAAGGTATTCGTAGGAAAAACCATGAGTTTGAAATAAATGCAATTTATATTGTAGGTTACAACTATTTAAAATAAGTTCACAAATTGTTTCTGTGCCATGCGTTTAAAAAAAATTAATTGGCACAACGGGAAATTTAAACACTTCTTGACAGAGAAATTATTTCTTGGTAAACATCATTAAAAATTTCTAAATTAAAGAAGTTAGATAAAATGGCCATTTCCGTTCTGAAATATACTATTATCTTTTAACTTCAAAAATTCTTAAATTACCCAAATCATTTATTCTCCTTCATATTTTTCTAATCTCTGTACTTTATTATATTTAGTCTCTCATTTAAATATATATCTACAAGCAGAAAAAAAATTGATTATTTAAATGACTAAATTATCATTCTGTGAACGTCGAAAAATTATTTTACTTATCTTAAGTAACATTCATTATTTGATTCTTCGAAATAATTACGATATATAAATAAGGGCTTTTAATATATTTAATTGTAGGAATGTTTTTCATTTCAGGAAAACTTTCAGTATTTTTTTTGTATGTGAGTTAAAGCTATAATTGTGAAAGCTAAATTAACTTTTATTACGTTAACTAACATTAACATTTTTTTAATTCTGTGTGCGAACGCTATAATCCCGTTGTAAAGATAGTACAAACTCATTAGTTGAAATTTTCTTTTAATTCAATGTATGGGGGGGGTGTAGTTGCAAAACTCGCATTGTCCAAAGTATTACTAAGATATAGGATTACTAATATAGTCCATTCATTGGCAACTTTTGCTGATGGTAAATTCAATGAGGATGCTGCATGAATTTCAAATTCATTTGCAATAGTCATTTCAAAAACACGTCGAATGGTGTTCACATTGTAGCAAACAATTAAATTAGTCAATAAACGAATTTAAAATGGGCGATACGTCACTTCTGATAAAAACACTCACTATCCTTTTGCAGTTTATTTTGACGCCAGGCTTGGCTTTCTTGTCCATTGGTGTGCTATTTCTTACCAACTTCTTTGCGACATTGCTGTTAAAACTACGAAATGTGTTTTTAATGTTCTCATATCGAAAAAATTTACTTTTTAGAAGAAGCGAGTATCCTAAATTTCAGTTATCTTTATCAAACTTAGTAAATTTCCTACGACGATTTATATTGATCCTACAGTTGACTATGGCTAGGCCTGAAATATCTACGGCGCTCTACTGTAGGACTTTTAAAAAAATAAACCAGGAACAGACTGTTATAAATTAATTCCAAAAACTGGTTAAAATTATCATTTTTAGCTTTACAACAGAACGTTTGCATGTTTATTTCAATGAAGCGTTTGTAAATTGCAGCGCCATATTTAGAAAAATCTTCAAGACCATGAGTCTTTCAGCCTAAAGCCATTCTCGCTTACGTGAGTATTATGAAATGTTAAGGTGCATATCGTATACAATTATGAAATTTGAAAATTTTTAAGCTGCTATTCTGAATCTACTGCTTCTAATGTGCCAAAAAAGGTACAAGTCCGTCTTTTCGGTTAGAATTCCATTTTTCCACTAAGTAGCCAAAGAATAGGTCGGACTCTATATATCAGTTATACTTTGGAGATCGTGAATTTTGCAACTACACCCTTCATATCTTAATGTGCAAACAGTTTAATTAGATTCACCTCGGTTTCGTTAATAAACATGTGCTGCTGAGTTCGACTTTAAATCATTCATGCTTCAAATATTATTATCCACATTTAAGATAAGTACATAAAGAGAGATTTTTTAACAGTGAGTAAACCATTGAAATTAATATAACTTAATCATGGTATAGTTAGGCAACTATAATTTTTTTTAAAAAAAATACAATGATAATTTTACAGGGGTTTCTCGGAACCTACAGTTCTCGGAACCTTTTGTAGAGCGAATTATTTTTCTCAGTTATACCAAAATTATTGAAATACTCTGTATTGGTTCTAAAACGTGCCGTTTGGTGGAAAGTTTGGAGTTGTTATTTCTTAATGGAAGCAGTTGATTAGCCTTAAACAAAGCTTATCATAAACATCATAGTTTAACAAAAGCTGCCAGTAAAGACGGATAGAGGCATTACTTAAATTACTACAATAATATATTTTAAACAGTGCAACAACAAAAATTGTCCAAAGAAATGATGATTTAAACTGCATGTTGGCTGCACATTGGCTGAATTACATTGCAATTAGATAAAAGAAAGCATTTAGAAGAAAATTTTTATGTGAAACAATTTTCAATTAAAGAATACTTTGGCCCTAAATAGTAAATTCTGAATAGTCCTAAGCTCAAAAGATTGAACACACTTCGAAAATTCATCTTTTTATAAATTCGATCCAACAACTGTTGGTAAGTTCTTTTTCTATTCTAAGAGTATAAAAATAATGGTTTCTGGTACAGTTAGTTTTTTTTGACAAAGTACAAACTAAAACTTCGATGTAAATAATTTTAGAATGTTTAAAATATAGTTTGCAAAATTTTAGCGTTATTTCTTTAATAATTAAAACTACTATCAATTTTATTTTCCAAATTGATTTTAAAAAATTTATTCGACAATGTTAATTTTTTTCTGCTGTTCAATCTAATTGAAATGTACAAAAACCGTTCTTTTTATGGCCCCAAACAGTCGCTATTACTCCAAAGCAGGTTGTCGAAACTTAGATTTTGAAAATTTCGATTAGTTTATGTAAATTTATGGTTTGCAATCACAGAAACAAATGTTTCCCTATTGACAAATTTCTTTGCATTTCTTTGTATTAAATTCTTTACCAACGTTTAAAAATGGGTCTTCTGACTAAAATTCAGGGTCATGTTTTACAAATTTATAAGTAATAAATTTAAACTTTAATTACTAATCTTCGTAGAATTAAATCCCACCCCTCCTTGTTTAATACTTGCATATTACAAACTCTCAACCAACTTTAATTATGCTCGTATTATAGTTCCATTAAACAACGAAACATTACCATAAACTCGATTTCGATTTTAATGCCCGACGATCGTTTTAAAACAATAGCATTTGAATTACAATCGACCACTATTTACATTTAAATAATAATAAGTCAAGAATTTATTTGCATTTAAACAATAAGACAAGCATGTTTTATTAACAAACTTTTACTTTCAAATTCAATGCAGAGTTTAGTTGTTTCGTAAAAATTCGAAATTCCTTTGGCAAAATATTGAGCCACTTTTTAAAAAATTTCCCTTAAAGATTAATCATCAGAAACTGCTTAAGTTTGTTTTTCGGTTTATTTAATTTCTTGAAAAACTGTTTGCCTTTTATTTTGTGATGGTTTAAAGAATTTTTTTTTGTTCAGTTCAAATTCGTACAACTTATTATGTACACATGTTTTACACCATCATAAAAATATTACTCATATTTTGAAATGTAAGATTTGGTTCTTATGCAGCTTGAGCGTACCTGGATGGGAACTTTGTGCCAAGTTTTTCAAGCTAATAGCTTCTCTTTAAATACACTCTTTAAAAATATGTTTCTCTTTTTAAATTAGTGCCAACTGTGCCTTAACCTATGAGCAAAAAAATATCCAAGGAGAAAGTAAGTACTAGGTTTTTATGCTTAAGCCAAAGTTACCCTCCAGTTTCAGAGTTATCCCATTCGACGGTAATAGCCCTCGTTTATCTCTAGTGCGACGATAATTCAAACCTAACCTAACCATTCGACGGTATTTACGAATAGCCCTCTAAGTCTTTAAATGCATGCTCGTGTTACCCCATTGTGTTACCCCTAAATTTCTTTTTACATTGAATAAGCTATTTAATTTGCAATTTTCAGGCGTATTTGTCATAGACTACTAATACGGTTAACCAGTACTAATAAGTTCACAAAATAAAAAGTTTAAATTTCAGATGTACAAAAATCTAATAACTCATTGCATTTCTGATTTTAAAAAAAAAAACTAAATACCTCTGCTCAACAGACCTCTTGGGGCCAGAGGCGATAGTGATTACCTCCGTTTCCGAAACCAAGAGCTCCGGAATGCAAAGTACATATCGTTTTAAGCCAATTCATATTACAAATGTGTAATATTTATACTACAATTAGTTTTAATTCATAAGTTATTTAATTTTAAATTAAATTCAGTGTAAACGTTATCTTTCAAACAAAACTTTACAACTGCATAATAACTACATTCCAAGTAACTTATTACACTCCAAATTAACATTTCGCTGGGTAAATTTAAAGTTACACACACGGCCTTTTTAAAATCCGGCCTCACAACTATCAATCCTTCCATCCGTAACCATAGCTATCACTCGAAAGGTGTTATTCAACTTTAAAAGATTAACTGAAATATCGTTGGTGCGTAATGAGAGGCAGAGATGCACTATACTTGGTAAAGTGGCCTATCTCTCTTTAATTTGGGAGGGGGAGCCCAGTCAGTAAGGCGCTTGCCTTGCTTGCGAAAGGTCCCATGTTCTGGACCGGGCTTTAGGAAAATAACTGCTGTCCTATAAACGGCCTGTTCAGTCTAAAAGTCCGACGAATAACTCCCCGTGTAGAAGAGAGACTTCAAAGTCCCTACGGCGAGTGCGATGTCGCATTTAAAAGTTGCGTTTTGGTGCCTACTCAGGCGTCGACTCGTCACTGGATTGTGGTTCTAAGTTATGTCAATAGCCCCTGTACAGCTCTAGTGAGACGATATTTCGACTTAATCTCTTCATTTAGGGCAAGAGTTTCCTAGTTATAGCATGGAACATAATACTATCAGAAATGATCAAACATCCGCTGATCCACGGCCTACTAATTTGCTAAGGCCAAAGAAGCTCTCCCAAACACGTTCGGGGACGGAAATTTTGACGTCATAGTTCCGAGTGACGTTGTTCCGAAGATGAAGATAACCTGTCTCGAAACCTGTTCGGAACCACTCGTTCACGGCTGTCCACATTTTTAGGTTTCCGAATGCGTCCGAACTAGTTTCTCGATCTTCGACACTCGGAACAGTGACGTCAAAAATTCCGTCTACGCTCATGTTTAGGAAAGCTTCTCTGGCCTGGTTATTGAAGTTGGCCGTGGCTGATCTCGGATTGATTTCCGATTACCCATCTGCTTTCCTATAAACGGAAAATGCAGCCAAATCCAACGAAGAAACTGCGATTATACCGGGACAAGCGTGCTCGAAAAATCTTATCTGTAGAATTCAAAATCTCGAAACGTCGCTTACGAGGTCTATAAGGTTGCGTTAAACAAAATATGCCGATTCGGCATAATGTTATTTTTCGAATGATTTTATATTTACATCGTAATAATTCTTTTTGTAATTTAAAAGTAAATATATCAGCTAGACGTTTAAATGAAATTTATCACATTTCCACATAAAGAAATTTTTCGCAAACATTTTTCAGATTTAGCCCCAAAAGTATTCAACAAACTACCTACTGAAGTATCCCTTCTTTATACAGGTTTAAAAATTCTTTATTTAAGTTAATATTGTAAATATACGATATTGATGTATTTTTTAATTTATAAAAAAAACCATATTTCGCTTCTATATGTTCCACGCTGAACAGAATTTTAAGCATTCTTTTGATTATCTAGCATTAGCATTGCCACATTTTTTTTCTTTTTGTTTATATTTATGTATTTGTTTATATTGTGTATGTGTTTGTTAACTTATGTGTCTTTCAATTATAACTATGATTACTTAGTCACATATACGGGGTTTTTTTAACCCCCTTATTACGAAAAAAAATTATTCTGTAATGTTTATTTTATGTTAATAAAGTGTTTGTTTGTTAAATTGTTCAAGTGTCGTCTTCATCATCTAACCGCTCTTACAAACTACGTGGCCCTCCGTCAATAGCCCTCGTGTGACGTTAATTCAACCAAACCCTATAAATTTAACATGGTAGAAGAGTCACTTTTCCTCGCACGGTGGGAAATGCCCTGGAACAATCGGCCACTCATTAGGCGCTAATGAATTAATGTGCGTGCAGCGTGGAGATGCACAGATAAAATATATTTTAATCATCTCGCTTTTGCAAGAAGCGTCCATTTTTGGGAAGGAATATGGTTCACAGTTAGAGATTCTGTGCATGAGATTGCTTGTGAACAGTTAGCAACCGTTCTCGTTCTTAGTAAATACATGGCTATTGTAACCCCCTTTTTCCCGGGTTTATTTTCTTGAGTAAGAGCATATAGATCGGGCTGTTGAAAGCTGTTGCTACAACCGTTTACTGTAGAGTTGACGACGTAAGCAGTGCACGTCCTGGTAGTGAAGGGTTAAGTTCTAGTTTAACCTCTAGCTCTTGAGGACCAGAACTTGGTAGGTGACTTTTGTAAACCAAACTAATGGGATTTTTACCATGGCCTACTCAACTTATTAGGTACTCAACATACTGCTCAGATTGACGCTGTTTTGAAGAAGAAGAAACTTGCTCCCATAACCTGTTTGAAACAAGAAAATTATAGTTGGCGGTGCAACAGCAGGTCTGCCCTTCTGTGGATCAGCTGACACTCCGAACAAGATGTGAAGTTTGACGTCTTGGAAAGCTTCTCTGGCCTTATAAGTTCAGTAAGCCCTGTTTCTATCCAAATGTTTGTCTTTAAAGTGCCTCTTCTGTATATATCATTTGAAAATGAGATTATTTGGTTTTACTATTTGACACTATTTGTAAAAATTTGACCAGTTTGTACGTCATTTTATGAATCATTCTACCTATACCTACTGTAAAACATCTGCTTCTAATTCAATGAACGAGTTAAAAGGCCGTACCTACAAAGATGTTACAGTTACGTCAACCGTTGTCTTAAACCCCACAAACAAACCACCCTGCAGCTAATTCGTCTAAACCAGAACGTTCACGCTTTCAGTGACGCCACAGTTGCGTCAAGCATTGTCTACTTTCTCACAAACAAACCACTCTCCACCTTATGATAAAAGAAATGTCCATTATTATTAAAGACCATTGTCAAGAAATGGAGGGTAGGCAAATTAAACTCTAGAACAGTTAAGTGTTTTTAAAGACAAATATTTAAGAACTATAAAAAGCAACTTTATTTCACAAAATAGTTACCTAGTTTTAAATATTTCTAAAAAGTATCTAATTTTTTTTAAAAAAAGCTAATAAAATACACCTCAATGATATTTTCTTCCACACCCCAGCTATTTCAGCGGAACTGATGCTGTTGCCAGATACCGGGCAAAGGGCTAATGAGCTTGATAATCGTTTAGAACGCTCAGAATTCTGAAGAGTTTTATTCGCCTCCGTAATGAATTCGCGGAAGCTGTTTCTGCTAAATCGCCTTTTGTTGCCACTATAAAGTGCGGCAAGAATATTTTATATTCTCTGGCAATTGTGTTTTAAGTTACGACCCGGCTTTTCAGAAATGTGTCGTTTTTACATTCTTCTTGTGTCAGTGGAATTAACTTTTCTCTCGGAGATCTTTAAATTAGGTGTCGTAGTTAAGCAGGGTAATTTATATAGCCATGTATTATCATTATTTTCTTAAGAAAACAGATTTCTGGCGGGTAAAGAAAGTGTGAATTAAAGCGTCTTTGAACCGTGTTTAAGTTTTGGTGGCGTTATTTGTTTTGTTTACCCTATAAATACATTGATTAAATATGCACATAAGTATTTTGAAGTCCTCATTAAGTTTCAAATTCTTTTCCTAGTATTTCAAAATAAATAGGAAAATATTAGGTCTACTTATCCCTCTTATTGAAAAGCAAATTGTCTGAAATGTAAACTTGTTTTCATTGCATGAGAATAAAATTTAACTTTTTAACTGAAAATTTACTTTCTTTGTTTTTTGAAAAATTATATTTCTGTTGCAAATGATTATAAATGACTACTTTATACTTTGAAATTTTAAAATTTAGTAAAATTATAACATTTAAAATGTTTAAAAATTATTGGTGTTGCTGAAAAGCCTGCCAGTTAGGTGACGAGTTTCTGCTTCTGTATCGCTCAGAGGTTTAAAAGGACATTGGTATAAATTTAAAACGTACTTCTAAAAACTTAACGAAGCACAAATCAATTTGATATGCACCATAAACTAGTTGAAAATTCCCCACATTTTTTTAAATAATGATACATAATAAGTTACAAAATTTCCGTAAAAGCAAAAAAAAATCTGACGCATAACCATTGATCCAATAAACTGCATCACTCCAAAACAGCTCGTGAAAAAAAAGATAGAAAAATAAATATTCTTAAAACAGAGTGCAGTATTTTCCAATGCTCTAATGACAAATTAAGCAGTCAATTTAGGAAACCCCGTAAATAAAAGCTACTTCCAAAACGAAACCTACGCTCGAAAGAAACCATAAAGTTAAGAAGAAGATGGAGATACTGCCGGGCAAAAGCCAATACAAAAACTGGTTTACCAAGTGAAGCCATCGATCGCTAGGTAGTAAGCCCAAACAAACGCTCTCGGCGAATTATTTGGCGCTATTCTATAGTGGAGTTTGGATCCTCGACTTGGCGATTTCTCTCTCAAATGAAAATTATAATTAAAGCGCATTTTTTCTTATCTGAGAAGGGAATTACTACCATCTTGTGTAAATTCAGACCTGGTGCTACAGCCTACAACTGCGCAAAAAAGGCATTTTTTGATTTTCAATTAACGCTTTTTTAAGGAACAAAATTATGCGTTTTAGCATGAATTAACGTGTTAAGCAAGCTGTTTATTTGGGTTTACTAGGGTTGCTTGGCGACTTTCTGACGGCTTCATTTAGTTTCTCGCCAAGCATCTCCATCGTCTTCTAAACTCTATGAAAGAAACGGTATGCATCCAGAAATGCCGCGGTTAAGTTGTTTCTTAATCCCAACTAATGGCCGTCACGTCTCGGGCGAAGAGGTTAAGTAGAAAACGACGTGACGTCATTTGCCACACAAGACGGAATTTTATCAGAATAGTAACGGAATTAGTATTCCGATCTTCTGCCTGTCTAAAAAAGGAGGAATTGAGATCGCAACCTGGGTATGTTTGCTGTCGCCGAATTAGGACTTCGATGAAGACGGATGCCCGGGCAATTTGCTGATAGATCTCTTAATTCGTTTGGCTTCACTCAAATTAAGATTGGATCTAACTTCCGAATTAGGATCCGTTTTTGCTGTTTTAATCTCCGAAGGAATGGATTCAATACCAATTTGGAAGCTTCTTTAGATGTAACGGATTTAAAATAAAGATTGTGTTTTGTTTTTGAAATGAAAGTGATGTGAAAAACGAATGTTAAGAATAATGGTAAGAAAATATTTCATGATGGTTTATTTTGCCCTATACCAAATTCGAAAGAAATTATAAGCCTCTCTTTCTATCAAAGCCTCCGAGATTTCCTTTCTGTTCATTTATTAATATGAAAAAGACTGGTCAATTTTTAGATTTTTGAATCAAATAAACATTGTAACATATAACATATTAATGCAATGGAAATTTGTTAACCTCTATTGGTTTTAATAACAAAATTGTCATTGTCATAGCGAAGCATATGTCTCGTAGCGAACATCATAGATGTATAGACATGTTAAACAATGAATAAGAAGTCTTATATTAGTACTAACGGTTTAAATATAAAATTATAACAGCAACGTCAAGTATGAATACAATATGACCTTAAAAACTGCTTCTTATAAAGGATTTATTAAGTGTATATATTTTTTATTATTGGAGGGGGCATAGAACTAAAATGTATCCTATGTTGGAAGCTGCCAAGGGTGATATTCCCCACTTGACATCTTGACCCCTTAGTTTGAGTGACAGCACAACACACGTCATCAGGTCTAGGACTTGTAAGTGGGAGGTCAGAGTGTCGATACTGGATATTCTCTTAATCTATGCGGAAAAGGGGAGAGTTCAGGTCCTAGTATCAACGAATGAAGGACTCTCCATCCCTCATCCCTTGATTGACAGAGGGGCCAACGCGAAACGTCAGGGGACTTGGAAAGTTCTTCTCTTATCCCTCTAGCTCCGCTGTCTGCAAGACTACGTTTTTTCGGCTATCTCCATCCTCATCCCCGACTGAGGGAAATCTCATCTCCGTACAGCGGTCTTCCCGTCCCCTGCTTCATCCCCATCTTCAGTGTAGAGCCTCCAAGTCCAAGATGTTCCCCGACTCAATGAGCTCCTAGCTCGGGAGCAAACTCGCCACTAGCTCTCATCGCTCTACGCCAAAGATGACCACAATCATCGGCTACATCCAGTGTCCCGCAAACTTTAACTTCGACCTCAGGTCATTGAGCTAGAAGAAACGTGGAGTGAGAACGTGGAGTTCACTGTGTAGCATCCTTTACCAAGGTGCAGAGGTAGCGTGCCTTGGCGGGCCCAGTATAAAAATTTGTTTGGGCCCTTAGGAAGGGTAAAGTTTTCTCACAAAGAAAAAATGCATAAAATTAAAAGAAATATTTTTCATCATAGTTAACTGTCACTTTTCCAAAAATTTTACAAACAATTCAAATTAAATATATACCCTCTTGCGGGGCCGTAGTGAGCCTAGTGGTCAGCGTCTCGGTCTCGGGATCGGAAGGTCCTGCGATCGAATCCCGGTACCACTGAAGACCTACCGAGTATATGCGGAGTACGTGCTCGTTAAATCTGTTGGGTCCGAAAGTCCTCTAAGTTCCCATACCAAATCAATACCTCTGGGGTGACAAGCGATTCTGGGGATCCTCTAGTTGGCCTCTGTCTCTAAAAATTAGATGGATCCACTTATATGTGTGTGTTGTCTGTTGTGTCTGTCTTACTTGACGAAGGTTTATAAGCGGGTCGCTGACCAAGCACACAAACCTGAATATATATGTCTACCAACCAACTAACCCTCCTTGCCTTTTTTTCGGCAAACTGATTTTCTAATTCATTTATAGCTGATGATGACTTTAGTTTTTTTGTTTCTGCCTCTATGAACAATATAGTGACAGGTCTGATAGGCGTTTCTGTCCCATCGAAATTCTTAGGTAATTTTTTATCAGTTTTAATTTTGAAAAACTTCTTTCAGCAGTTGCGGTTGTGTAACTGGAAGGGTCAAGAATAAAAAGCATGCTGTTATTACCTCGGGAAAACCGGATGCAAGACTATTGAATTTTATCAGCAATAATTCAATCAGTTCCTTAATGGAATGAATTTTTGAATTTCAAATTTAGGCATGTTTTTAGAGCCTTTAATTGGTCATAAAGATTAACTGAGATGTCTTTACTGTATTATTTAGCCGACAGTTTTCCGGAAGCGTTTAATATCTCTTCGTTTGAAGAGGACAGGAGTTTTTCCGGTTGTAAATATTTCGAACATACTCAGGTCGCAACGGCTCTGAAATCTTTGTTTAGTTTGAGAAATTTATATATCTAAACAGCAATAGTATACATTGACTCTTTGAAATAGGATTCTGGGTCTAAAATTCTCTTATCTTGTGATAACTCATAAAAAAAACGCTTCGTTATCTTTTGCCTTTTGTTCTTAAAAACAGTTTTTACCCTCCACTCTTTTGCTAAATCTTTGGACTCATTTAGCAAACTATTGAATGAATTTTGATTCCATAATTCGCACAGTCTATTCAAAAGATTACTTAATAATACCTGCCAACATTCCTCTAAGCTCTGTTCGTAGTCCCTTCAGCGGGGGCAGGCGATTGTTTACTAATCACTCAAAAATTATTGATTACCGGTTATTTTTCTTTTAAATCGGCCGATTCACGATGGAAGAAAAATCAAGCGCCAAAGTTGGTCATTTAGTGGGAAATTTGTTTGAAACACGTAAAAAAATTGATTTCACTGCGAACCTTTAAAACTTATATTGCATTAAAAAATTATTGTTTTGTTAATTCGTAGTTTACGAGCACTTCAGTTCTATTTTAAGTTAAACAGCAACCTCCATATTTTGTGTTTGGCAAACGTTAAATAAATTGTCTTTTGTTTTTCAATTAAAAACACAATAACATTCCCTCAGCAACAACAAAAAATCATATGTAGTGATGAAGACACAGGCCATCGTAATTTTGGAAACAACAAAGAACCTGAAATTTGGTTGACTGATCTGTCCTGAACTAAAACTAAGAAAGAAATTGAACCCTGATCCTATGCCGATTACACTGCCAACTAGTAGATATTACGAGGATTTATGATTGGTTGATCGATTTTTTCAGAAAAAAACTTTACAAAAAACAAAAATCTGCTACGATTACGTCTCTAACTAACAAATATTACTAGGTGCTGAGGCTGATGGTTGACAAATCTGATCATAGCTAGAACTATAAAAGGAACACCAACTTACTGCGAATCCGACTCTATAACAAACATTACTTAGGCGCTGATGCTGGTTGACAAATTTGATCTGATCATAACTACAACTATAAGAAGCAGGCGCGCAGCCAGGGGATGGGATCGAGCCCCACCCCTGACTGCGACAAAGTGCCCTTCCATCCAAATTAATTTTCTCAAATTTGTGTAATTCTAAAATAAATGAAATCGAAAAAATGTATTTTAATGCAAAAAAAGCTAATTTGCACAATTTTCTTGCAAAACGAAACCATAAACGTTGCTTATAATCACTTTCCAAAATTAATCATTTGATACGGATTATTATGCTAACGACTGACTAAACGGACGACGGCTTTAAAAAGTTGCTTTTGCCTGTTTCTAGGCTTCTACAACTGAAGTCTGGCATTATAGCCCTCGTGTAGCTCTAGTGAGACGATAATTCAAACTAAACTAAACAAATTCGGCATTAATCTCCATTCACAGGAAGGAAGGTTGACATTGGAAAAAAAATACTAATAGATAAACTTGCACTAAGGGCAAAAATAAAGGGGACTGAATTTTGTAATTTGATAATTAATCACAAGAGTTTGTGTAGTGCTACTTATTGTTATATCAATCATTATTTGTGAATTTTGATAAACCAGCAAAGATGTTACTTGTATCACATCCATTTCTATTTTGAACCCCACAAAATAAATCACTTTCAGGAAAAATATTTCTTTTGAATCATCAGTGATCGTTAAATAATAATAAAAAGAAAAGAAGAACAAGAACTGTATATCTTTTATAAATTATTTAATTTGAAACTTGAAACATGCTTTTGAATTTAAATGTATCTTTTTGGACGAGGGTTTGTTTGGCAACTTTTGAAAAGAAAATTAAAAAATATTTTAAAATGTTGCTCTATCCAGTATCCCATAGCTTTTGGAATCCATTCGATTTCTAGGTAGTTGAATGAATTTTTAGCTAACATAACTTATAGACATAGTTTTATAAAATCGCCATTAAAAATTTCATAATCGTATGTCAAAAACGACATAGATATCAGAGATTTGTTGAAAACATTTTACTCCTTTTCACTCATTTCCACAATTTTTTTTTTTGGTTTCGAATATTTTCCCGGGGGTTCCAATTCCAATGAAAGAACTATTTTCGTGCCAATTTTCAGAATTTCAGTAATTTTAGTTTCCTCTGGGAATTCTTTTTTATCAACCACTCACTTTCTTAAGCGTTTTTCCCAGCAGTTAAGTTTGTAAAACATTACTGTAAATTTAGTATATTTACAAGTATTTCAAAACTAGCATTTTGGAAACTTAACATTTCAAAATTTCCCGAACCCTTCTCAGATCCTGGGTGTAATCCAGACCCACAAGAATTTGTGTAAAAGTGCCCTTCTGAAGTTAAGCCCTCTCCTTCAAAAAATCCTGGCTACGCGCCTGATAAGAAGAACACTAACCTACTGCGATTACGCGGCTACTTAGCAAATGTTACTAGTCGTCATGGGCAGGTTAAGTTTTCTTTCCGCAAGAATATTTTTAAAAAAATGTTGATAAAATATTTGGATTAAAAAAAACGGGAAAAAAAGAAATTGCTTTTTTACTTTTGTCATTTGTGAAATAAAAAAAAATGGGAAAGTTTTTATTAATTTTTGCTTGCACACGTTGGGGACCCCCGTGGTCCGGGGGCCCCCTATAATTGATACGGCATATACGGCGGTAGCTACGCCTCTGCCAAGGTGGGTCACCCCTCATGAGTCTGTAAATCATATGCTTAACTCATAAATAAATCATTAATCTTGGATTTGCACACTGGAGCTTGTTTATTCCAAACACGAACTTAGTACTAACCACTACAAGTAAGGTAACCTTTGGCAACGTTAAAAACTTCTTATGAAGGCAGTCATTATATCTAGCTCTAAATAAATTTATATAAAAGCCCTCTGGTAGCTCTAGTGCAACGATAATTCACCCTAAATATTTGTTTTATATTTTAGCTTATTTATAAGGAAAAATTACAACAAATGAGTACTGTTAAAGAGTTATGTTATTATACTTTATTTGTAAAGTAAGATGGCTGCAAAATTTTTTATCCATTCATTAAAAGTTATTATCAAATTTACTCCACGGCAAACTCCAAACTTGAAAATAACTCATTTTATGTTTCGTTTATACTAAGTAAAATAAAGCGAAGGAATTTAATGCGATGGATACATTACTGATACATTTTAATAAGATAAAAATGATATATTCAAGAATATTTCATTCTTCTTTTGTAGTAAAAAGGAACTTCGAATAAAAGAAGGTTCGAAAAGAAATATCGTGTTCGCGCCAACACATGACGTCACATCCGACAGTTACGTCAACTGAGATTTTATAAGTATTTGGTTTCCAAAGGCGAACTTCATATTTTACTCTTCAAGATACTTTTAAAAAGAAAATATTTTAAGGAATTCAAGTGAACTAAAAGATAGTATATGTATTCCGAACTAAACTTTTGATGTTTACATGAGCATAACAAACATTTATATCATGCATCGAGATTATTTTTAGTAATACACACGATAGATAATTTTTTTAAAAGTATTATACATTTTAATTAAATTTAAACCTAATATTATTTTGTAACAATTTATTGTAAACTTTTGTATGTTTACATTCTGCATAACAAACGTTATATATCAAGCATCAAGATTATTTTTAACTAATACACACGATAGATAAATTTAAAAAAAAGTATGTTACATTTTAAAACTTAAACCTAATATTATTATGTAACAATTTACCTATCAACATAAATAAAAATATTAATGGCATATTTTTATAACTAAAATATTTCGTTCAAATAAAGCAATATTGTCATATAGATACAGCTTTTAATGTTAGAAAAGGGCAAGAAAAATTGTATTTTGCATTAATAAACGAAGAATTAAGGCAAAAGCCTTCAGGATCGCATTTTGATAATTCCTTGGAATTTAATTAAATTTTGCACTTTGCTATCTGTTGTTCTATTGCATTACTGAACGGTTAAACAATTATACATTTGATAATAGTATTTTTTTACTACAATTGTAGCATTTTAAGTTATCCTTGAATAAATCTATTAATAGTTAGAATTTTATCGAGGTACTAAATTTATATAAACCCGGCGTTGCACGGGTGTACCCTTACGGTTATTGTTTTTCTATGTAAACTTTTATTTTATACCAATTGATCCCCTCTCCACTGGTCAGCACTCCATCAGTATATTATACTTTCATCCCATTCTAATATCAGCATTAATTTAAAAATGAAGAAGTCCGATTGTATCCAGACATTTCTAGGAGTTAGTTGGCTTTCCCATAGGCCCTGTTAAAATTGCCAGAATTGCTATGATATAATGGATAGTTTCTATTTGCCCTCTTGCACCCGAAAATGCCCAAAATGTGGTAAACATTCCACTCCATATTCGACCACTCGACAGGGCTGGAGAGCCCATTCTGTAAAGGCGTTCGCCTTGCATGCGATAGGTCCCAGATTCGGGTCCGGGCATCGTCAAAATAACTGCCGACCTATAAACGGCCCATGCAGCCAAAAATGCCCCATGTCCCGAATAAAGTTGCATTGGGTGCCTACTCATGTTTCGGTTCGTCACTTGACTGTGGTTCTAACTGAAATAACCGTGAACCCTTGAACTAACAGTGGCCAATAGCCCTCGTGTGAAGCTCTAGTGCGACGGTAATTCAAAATAACCCTAACCCATACAACTGGATGGGAATAGCTACCCTACGTTAAATTTTCAACTTCGCCAAATGCCGCCAATGCCAAAATTCAATCGGCTATTATATCATAGCTGTAACAAATTGCCAGTTTCATAAACATATAGCTATAGAGAATCGACATTTCTTAGAAGTATTCATCAGATCATATCTAGAATAGTTATCGCCTTTACTGCCATGAGACATGGTAGCAATATCTTCATTTCTTAAAATTTGTAAACATCAATTAAATTAAAATGGAAACAAAAAAATCGAAGATTTAAATTCAATAAATAAAAGAATGATGTCCATATAATAATCTTACAAATTAAACTCACGTGCTCTTACGTGTTTATATTTAATTTTCATTTACGCTGAATGCGCTGAAATTTCTTTTAAATTGAAATAAAAAGTACAAATTCTAATTTTACAATGATATTCCTATGGAAAAATCGTCTCGCGTTTTGCACTCCTACACCCGTTCGGGTTCGAATTTCGAAAAATCCCTTCTTAAATGACGCCTACGATATAAAAGAATATTTTCCTAAAATGTGGTAACTGTACCTCTAGTAGTTTTGGCTGGGCGTCAATACGTCAGTCAGTCAGTGAGTCAGGACTTTGCCTTTTATATATAGATTTGACTTTTGAGCTTTTTTAATTTCCTGCCAATTTATTGTCTAGACTTTATTTTTTTTTTTAATGTTCGCTTTAAAACTATGATTTCTAGCGAAATATGTACTAGACACAATTCAAAAATAAAATTCGATTACGTGTTTATTACTACTATAAATAAAAAAAGAATTTTGCCAATTATCTCAAAGTCTGCGCGCACGCATTTTTCACTCACTAGGAAAATAAATGAAATAACTTAATCCATCGGTCTTTTTTTTTTTAGTTAAAAATGTTTGGATCAATTTTTAAATATAAAAAGTCCCGGTAAATAAATGCTGATTAGTTACCTTGTTTATTATGCAAGATGTAATCTAAAGATTAGTTTTGAAATAAATTTTGAAATCGTCCCAATCTATATTATAAAGAAAAGCATTTTAAATAGCTATATAAAGCTTTGAGTAGAAATTTTAAATAGGAAATAATTTAGAAGGTTTTAGAATTAACCAAATTTTTTTTTAATTTATTCTTTTTTGGTTTGCTTTTGTATTCCCATCAGTATTGGATACTTTATCTAATTACATCTAAGTCGTCTTGGTATTTTTAACACTCGTAATAAAGCTTATTTCGTATAACCAGAAAGTTAACAAAACAGTCTGAACGCATTTCGAAAATAGTTTAGATTTATCATAACAAATATAGTATTAGTCTCATCACTTGACAGTTTTTCAAAATCACAAGGCCTTCGCCGATAGCCCGTGTATAGCTCTAGATCGATTTCAAGCAACCAAAAAAATATTACATCCAACTGTTGTACTATCTATTTCAAACATAAAATTAGAATTTATTTCAAACTAACTGAACTAATTCTTTAGACACAAATTAACATTAAAGATACTAAAAGAGATTGAATATTTTGAATACAGAACCCAAATTTACTGAGTTCTTCCGTGAGTTTAACTACTAAAGTAAAAGGTTCACTTTTATAATGGTCCAATTCATAGATTGAAAAGTTATTCACGTTTTTACACTCAATGCCTATATTTAATGAGCATAAGGCCTCCAGATTGCTATTTAGTGATATAAAACAGCTTTACAAAAAACACTCATTTAACATCAATCTTTATGGCAATCAAAATCTTTAAGAAACTAAATCTCGAAATGTACGATAGTGCAGTTGGACCACTACTCAACTAAGTTCTTCCTCGCATACTCATAATTCCATCTACAACTTTAAATAGAAAAGTAAAACAACTTTTCAAATAATGAGCTTTCTTTATGTCCAACTCATTAAAACTCCAATGTAAAGAACTCCAGTTACTTGTAATAACATGCTCCCGAAACGCACACAGTTCTATAACCACTCCCGTTCATCGGATTACGGTACATTTCAGAATTTTACGACATTTCTTAACAGCCTATAAGAGATCGATACTTTGCACTTTATGTTTCATAACGGAAAACTATCTTTTCAGTATTTATGGCACCTAACCGGTTGTATAAAGTTTTCAATAAAGATGATAGTGGATTGGAATCTTCATGTGTGCTCTTCTTGGCATAGCTCTTGCTTTGGCTTGACAAAACTACAACTGGTTAGGTGCTTCTGGTTGTTTGCTTCTAGCTTCCATGAAGAGCTTTAACACAGAAAAGTACGACTTGTAATTTAGAACCACGGTCAAATGACGAGTTCGATGCCTGATCTAGCACCCAATGGAACTTCTAGTGACATAGGCTAACGCAGTCGGTACTTTTGAACCACAGACTTAAGGAGCACGTCTGTGCCAGTGAACTCTGTATCTATGTCAAATACGTAGATGTTCAGGAACACTAAACGATTTCTTTTCTAGTCTGTTTACAGAGGTTTTAACAAATTGGAGTCGGGCATAGAAATCTATTATTCTTACTAAAACAAATAATTCACAAAAAATAGTTTATTGAAAAAAATATGCCTGTACTAGTAAAAAAAGAACAATGTTTTTATAACTTCTTTCAGAGCCTAGAAAAACCCTACAAGTATCTTTTTTTTAACATATTTGTCAAACAAATATCTACATGAAAGCATCATTTTAAAGGAATAAAAAAAAATAACGTTTAATGTTTGCGGAAGGGCACATCAATTTAAATATATATTTCGAAGTCTTCAGCCTTATAAATTCGCATTTTTTGTGCCATGAATGCATAGAAATGCTCAATCAGTGTTTTGCAATTAATTGTCCGATTTTTAAGAAACAAAAATTGCGAAACTCACGGCCGGATTTCTAAATAGGCTAAGTAGGCTGTAGCCTAGAGCGGCGAATTTTTTGGGGCGGCAAATTTTATGACCAATTAAAGCGGCATTCGACATAAAAAATTATTACAAAGATACGAATATTTTTTAGAAAGAAAACAAATAATTTACATTAATGCGTAAACCGTAAACGTATGTATAGTACTAATATTTCGTAGCAAACATGGTCGCTGCGAGGGCAATTGCACCCCCTCCTCCCGGATTTCGCAGTTGAAAGAAAAATAGTAGAACAGTTTAAAAAAATTCGCCTATTTCGCTTTCGATTTAGTGTGTAAAGGTACATAGAATGACTCTAATATGTGTATCTATTTTAAACAGCACATACCACCCTATTTCGCAGCTAACCAGCTACCTTTCCCTGAAGGGGGAGAATATTGTGACAGGGGCGGCAAATCAATCGTAGCCTAAATTCGACAAATCTTTAAATCCGGCCCTGAACTTACTGTTGAAAACACTTCATTGCAACTTGAAAAACCTTAATAACCATTTAAATACGTCATTTTTTATACAAATTAACTACTGATACCTGAATTTAAAGGCGGAAAAGTGATTTGCGTATCTTCTTCTATCGAATCCTTTTCAGTTCTTAATGTATAAAATAAATGTTGTAGTAACGGAAACGTAAAACAAAACATTCATTTAAATTGATCCTGGGGTCATAGGATGATTTTAAAACAAATACAGCTTTATCATAGCAACCCAGTGATGTGTATCTGTAGAAGGTCACATGGCTTCGGGTGAGACAACTTAAGTGTTTGCCAGAATCTTACGTTGTCGTTTGACAACATTTCTGAAATAAAATATTTTCAAAAATTTCAAATCAAAAATATATTTACGACTCTTGGATTCATGCCATATCGTAAGAGAGATAGTTCAAAAATTGCTAGGAAGTTTGGAAATGCAATTTTTCTATTTTTTGTGGGTTTTTTTAAAATGAAATAAGTTTTCTTACCTTTACTGGAAGAGGTTTATCAATAATGCATAGCTTAGAAAACTGTTTAAAACAATAAAAAAAAGTTTATAATGGCTTTTAGATCAAACAAATATTCAAACTATAGGAAAAAAAGTTATGTATTTTTCACTCCTGTTTCCATTACCGCAAAATTTAGTTTTCAAAGAATTGCTTATTAAATATCTTTGATGTAATGTTAATGGTAATGTTAGAATTGATAAGTTTGGTATGGTTTTGGAAAAATTAAGGGCGCACTAGAGCTACACGAGGGCTATATTGGCGACCTTATCGATAAGTTTCGTGTGGTGGCGATTTGCTATTTGGTTTTGATAAATAATCAAAGGTAAAACTTTTAATTGGAGAATAGAATTATTTTATTTTTCTTAATGGGAAAACACACATATGCCTGTCTTAGTAAACTCTAAACTCCTCGGCGCAACAGCCCATTAGTGGGCCAAGTCCTGCCGTGCCCATTGCAGTTTTCGTGACCTGCCTGTCTAACTACTAACAAGTAAAGATGGTGAGGGACTTAATAGTACGCAAAAAAAAAATTAAGTTCATAACTAGAGTGGTTTCTACTTTTCCAACACTTCTATTGCACTAAATATGAATTAATCTAATTAGTTAATTAAGCATCTAACTTAAATTTTTAAATTGCATAAAAATACTTTTCCATAGTGGTTAAAATTAACTACATATTATATCTACTATTTTTTAAATTATCATTAAGAAGAAAAAATTAACTTCGTATCAATTTCCTTTTTACATAATTAAAAACAATTTGACAATAAACGAAGTACTTTTTTCTAAAAAAAGTATTTTTTTTATTATAATTTAACCTTCAGATTTTAAAAAGACACAATTTACGTCAAAACCTTTTCTATCTTTGTAAATACATAAAAACAAGTCACAAATTATTTTTATGCATAATTAATATTCTAAGACCTCTAAGAAAATGAAAGGTAAATGTTACGAAACGGTGCGTTAAAGTAAAAATGTGACATATTAAAAATATTCTATCCCTTAAGTACGAATTTCCACAACATGTTTAATCTCTTTTAACGAAGAAAAGAACTCTGATCATAACAATGCCTTAAGAGCTTTCTAAAAAAAACTCTTTAACCGCAAAAAATATTAAGTATAAATAAAAATATTTTTTTCTCGACTAATAAATTACTTTTTAAAGGCGTAAAAAATATTTATTTGACACTTAAAAATGCACAATGTCTTAACAGTTATGCTCACACCTTTCGCAATACAAAGACTTTCTTAAATAAGATCTCTTAAATTTAATGCGATGTTTTAAAAAAAAAACCATACAGTATCAAACAAGGGATTGCAATTAGAGCCTCTTTATAGTCAGAAATAACACAAAGTAGATATTTGATACTTTTTTTAGCGTAAGAAAAATAACAAAGATCAAGCTATAAAGCCGAGTCCCATAAAAACGATTATTTAAAGGTACGGGCAAGTGAAGCGTCCTCGGATAATTACCTTCCTTTTCGAATGCTTTTTGATAACCTTCATTATAAAATAACGCATTTGATGTGTTCGGATTTTGAAGCTCTTAATAATATTTTTTTCTCTAATCCCTTTGTTAAAACATAGCTATTTCTATTGCAATTGTAAATGTTAAATGGAATAGTGTTTAGTATACTTATGCAACAAGAAATGTAAGCTCCTAGTGATTTTTAAAAAAAATAATAAAATACATTTATTTTATTAGTAAATGTTAAAAAAATATTTGTTTAATTTTATGTTGATGTGCATACTAAATCTTCAAATAGAATAAGAAAAACTAATTCTTCTAATTATACAATAAATTTTTTTAACCTTTTCTAAAAGCAGAAGTAAATAACTAAAGTTAATAATATAGTAAAAACCAACAGTTTTTTTAAAAAAAATTTTAACTTACAAAAAACTATTTGAGGTTAGTAAATAAACCCAAAACGTACATAATGTGGAATATCTTGATAGGTAATTACAGTCTTTATATGTTCTACGGCCGCGGCATTGTGGCGGTGGAATCCCAATCAGTAGGGTCCCAGGTTCGAATCCCGGTTGGTAAACGCATGTCTGTCTTTTCGATAAAATGTTATTATCTATACATGTTTGTGTTCGTTGTTATTTGTGTAAAAAGAAGTCTAACCTCTACGGATGCTCTGGCAACCAACTTCCGTGGGATATTCACAGACACGACAACAACATATATACAGGGTGGCCCAAAAGTAGGCTTACAGTTAGTTAGGTATACAGTTATTTATACAGCAACAGTTATTTTCCGAAAGCAGGTCTGGTTGTTCGGTCAATTGATTCTTGGTCAATTCAGTCTTGGGCGGTACGGTTTAAGGTTCAGCTAGTCCACCAGGCGTTGCAACGTTTCTCTATGGATAATCAGCTCCCGAGACGCTAGTCGTGTGGACTTTTTATGTTTATGGATGTGAGGGCTACATTCATCTAATTTTCCTGTGTCAACGTCGTCTGTGGTCGTTCAGAATTCGTTGCATTGGCGACGGAACTCGTGGTCTCAAACTTGCTTCTGATGCGGTAAATCATTTGACAGGACGGCGCAGACAAATTAAAAACATTTCCTCATGTCTTACGCACTGTTTCTTCATTTTCATACTTTTAGTTGGTCTTAAGGATCCACCGTCGTCGGTGTTAATCGCTCAGATTCCCAGTAGTGGTTTGCACTTTAAAAAAGCACAAATTTTCCACCAGGTCAAATCCTTTTATATGATAACTGGCAGATGGCGGGATTCGAAGTTATGTACTCTGGAGACATTATTTTCTTATTCCTCGAGCATCAAATGAATATTCCGTAGCTATCTTGAAACTAAACCAAATAAAGTCCATGAATCGCTACTCTTTGGATCCGATACGCTGTACGATTTAATTTTAGCCAACCAACAAAACTAAGCACAACTTTGTCAAATACCTATTCTAAATAACCCAAAGTTCTTAACAATGGTACGGCATTAACTGTTAGCCTACTTTTGGGACACCCTGTACTACCAGTCAAAAGACTAAAAAATTAATGTAATTTACAAGCTAAAGAAATCAACAGAGTCTAAAAAGTCACTTTAAGAAACACATAACGACATTCTACAAGAGGCATCTTAAGTGAACTTCTATAATTTTTCTCTCTTCTATAGTCACTGATACGTCAAAGTGAAAGCCAAAGACATCTACCGAGCGTGATCTGACAGAAGTTTTAATTTAAATAATGGTCAGTTTGAATATTTCTAAAACGTAGTAACAGGCTTGTTAACTCTCCGGATTTAAAGTAGCAATACGAATTTTTAAGTACTTTTCTGATTATCCGTGCCATACCCAGGTAGCACAACAATGTTGGCCGACATTCTACCGACATCGGCCAACATTGCGAAAGTCGAGGAATGTTGAACGTTGTAATCGCGACATCTGTCGACATTCACAGGCATTGGGAATTTTTAAAATTAGTATGACTTTAAATTCATTTTATTTTGATGTTGGAAGAATGAAACAATAATGTTAATAATAATGCAGATAAGTTTTAGTCATTATTTAAAAAAATAATAATTTTTGAAAATATTCGAATATTGTGGGGACATCTGGCGACATTGTGGATACAACGTCGATGAAACAACATTGGCCAACATTGATCGATGTTTACTAGGTACTCGATTCACGTGAGTATTAAGCCTACTAAGTGACGCGCGGAAATAGGACTTCTTCGAGTGCTTTAGGGATGTGAGGTTTTTTAAAAACGGGTTTTAGGTTTATCGGTGGCGCTGAGATCAACATAAAAACGTTAGCTTTATGGTTTGTTTACATCAGGGAGGAGAGTATGATCAAGACTGTATTCTTTTAAGTTTTCGATTATTTTAGTCGTTTAAATCTATAGTAATACGCCAGCTTTAATGAAAAAAAATCAAAAACTATTTGTATAATGAGTTGTAATAGAAAGTCGAGAAACAAACAGTATCATTGTTTTGTTCCTGGCTACAGATCGAACAGTAAGTAAGACTTTCGTTGTTTTCTGTGCCAAAAAATGCAGAAGTTCTTGAAACTTGGATGAAGGCAATCTTGTGAAGTGCACTTTGAAGAGGATTTTATTGAGAGCCATTATAAATGCATAATTAACAATGAAGTTTTAATGCCTAGAGGTAAGACTGTTATAAACAGAGTCAATTCCAACCAAATTCCCTGACTTTCCCCATTATTTATCAAAGAAAGTTCCTGTAAAACGTAAAACAAAAAATTCGGTAGAAGGAGGAGAAAAATCTTGAAGATTAGTGAACCAGAAATTGATTTTAACGCTTAGAACATCACAGAAGAAAATAATATCGAGGACATTTACAACATAGCTTTGCCTTCAAAATGTGGATCAAAGTTACGAGAAAAATCCAAATGTCATAAGTTTCTGTTCATGGAGAGAGGCAAATCTGTGTGCTTTGCCCTGCAAACAAATTGATGTTGAGAAGCTTCGGGATACATATACCTGCACTGGATACGTGAAGAACATTTCTATTTTTACAAAACCGGTAGAAGCCAAGACATTAGAAGGCCTTATCAAAAAACTCGACAAGTGTATGTGAAGGAGTTGGAACTGTAATTGAATTTAGATCCGATATTCAGATGGAAACATTAAAATTGATGGAGAGGTCCTTCGCTTAAAAAAGTGCAAAGGGACAGTAGAAAGTGAAGGGAAGTTTTGCTACTTCTGTAGACTTTTATTTCGTATTTGTATGGCTGGGAAATCCATGCTCTTAATGAAGGTGGTTTTATTATCAACAGTTTTATCACTTGTCTAGTATTTGACCAAAAGTTTAAATTTCAAATATCTTTTGACTTCGTGTATAAGCCAAGATAAAATTGAAAGTTTATTTGCAGTGATTCGTCAATGTAAAGACTGCAACGATTATCTTGCATCTTTTGAGTTTTTGACACTTGTAGAATGTCTAAGTTTTTACAATTTAGCACGGCCACCTAAAGTATATGCAATGTAGAAACCGATATCATTAATTCTTTATTAACAGAACAGGATAATCAAACTGTAAGTAGCAACACTTTCGGCACTGTCTGTGACGTAAGCACGTAAACTGTCATTTTCGCAACGATTTATGAATGAATATGATATAAAAAAGTGAACTTTTTGCACGTTGTTATAAAAAGATTGTTAAGATAATGCTGGATTTAAAATAAATTTCTTTTTTTTTTTTAAATATGTATATTTCATAATTGTGTAAGATGTTTTAGTGAATTATCTGTCATAAAATTAATGATGGACTATTTGATCAATTTTATTCTTGGTAAAGTGTAAATATCAAATCCCCCATATTGTATTCAGTGCTACAGTAAATAGAGACATGAATATGTACTTGAATAAATATAGAACAGTCTAATTAGTTATTAATTTTATGATTTGTTTTTTGTGAAACATTTAATACAGAAGCTTTAGCAATATTTCTAAAGCTTCTGTACGAATTAATAATTGTTTTTTTTTAATATATTAAAGTAGAAAATACATAACTATCTAAAACATGAAATTTAATCAAATTACATGTAAAAAATAGTTTAATTGAAGTTTGTGCATAAGATTTACAGATTTTGTCAAGAATTTAACAGTTTTTCTACACTTTAATTATATGAAATAAAACCTATACCCAATGGAGGTAGGTAAACATATTTTTATTCAATTCTACCTACAGTAATTTTTCGTCTTTTAATGGTATCGACCATCCCTATATAAATACATCCAGAGATGTTGTGTAGTTAACTTTAAACAATCTGGGAAAAATATGTGCTATGTATCAGATATTTAATATATGAATAATAATACGTAAAATTTGTTTTAATTTGACTCTGAAGCAGTACAGAAAAAAAGAGCTATGTCGTAATGTAGGGTTTTATATAGCTGTCTGAATTACTAGTTTTTAAAATTACAATAGTACTAATACAATATTTCTTGATTAATTTTGATTTATTTAACCTATTGTTAATTGTTTTACAACATCGCATATTGACATTGGCTGACAATAAAAATGACACCCTTGCGAATATTGCACAACATCGGTTTACGACATTGATCAACATTAGTCGTACCACATTCATGGGCGTTCTTTTACAGTACTTCTCAATTATACATTTGTACTTCGCATAACTTTTCAACTCATCTGTTTGTTGAGTAGAAAAAAATTATTTACAAAAGTAATTTTCTTTATATTTTTCTAATTAACAAAAATTTTGTTAATTAGAAATATATAAAGAAAATTACCTTTGTAAATATTTTTTTTATATTTTTCTAATTAACAAATTTTTGTTAATTAGAAAAATATAAAGAAAATTACCTTTTGTAAATAATTTTTTCTACTCAACAAACATATGAGTTAAAAAGTTATGCGAAGGAAATGGAAAAATGTATAATTGAGAAGTACTGTAAAAGAACGACCATGAATGTGGTACGACTAATGTTGATCAATGTCGTAAACCGATGTTGTGCAATATTCGCAAGGGTGTCATTTTTATGTCGGCAAAATGTCAATATGCGATGTTGATCAATGTCGTAAACCGATGTAGTACAATATCCGCAAGGGTGTAATTTTTATGTCGGCCAATGTCGATATGCGATATTGTACGGCGTTGATAAATGTTGGTCAATGTCGTAAACCGACGTCGTACAATATTTGCTAGGGGGGTCCATTTTTATGTCGGCCAATGTCAATATGCGATGTTGATCAATGTCGTAAACCGATGTAGTACAATATCCGTAAGGGTGTCATTTTTATGTCGGCCAATGTCGATATGCGATATTGTACGACGTTGATAAATGTTGGCCAATGTCGTAAAACGACGTTGTACAATATTTGCTAGGGGGTCCATTTCGACGTCGGCCAATATTGACACCGATGTCGGCCAATATTTTTGTTTTAATATTGGCCGACGTTGGTGTGCTACCTGGGTATATACCAATTGCTGGATTTTCGCAGGAGTAAACATAAAACTTTCCATTGGCCCCCGGAATCCGGAAAAGGGAATACCGTGGTAAATCTGGAGATTTGGCAGGTTGGTTGAAAAAATGTCGCACTAGAGCCACAGTTGGCAGGTCTGCAATTACCACCCTGGCATAAATAATAAATCACATTAAAGTTTTAGTTTATTCCTTGATCGTTCAAAACAGTTTTACAGAAATTATCAGGTATTTTGTGGAGATTTAATGTAGTCCATTTTGCTTCCCATAACTAAATCATGTTTTTTTAGTGTTTCAGAAGATGTTACAATAACCCATGTCCACAAAACCTCAAGATGAGGAACAAGTTGCTTCGACTTATATATAACCTCTTGCGACCTGGCGTCCCCATTTAAAGACATTTTTTAAAACCTCCCTACAAACAATTAACGTGTGAATTAGTTTCGAAATTGACCTGGTCTGATTGAAGAAGATCCAAAAATCAGTTTTAAGCCTTTGATTACAGGTATCAGTCATTTATTTCTATAAAAAATGAAGTTAAACGAGGGTCAATACGATATTATAGTTCTTAAAAATATAACTTTAAACTAACTCTTTCTTTAAACTTTCAAAAAGTTCTTTTAGTAGTTAATTTTAAATGCATTTTGCGTTAAAAAAAATGTTTAAATAAACTTTTAACTACAAATAAGTGATACGGCTTTTTTTGTTGCATTTATAGCATAAAAAATGTGTATTTTTAGAGTTTAAGGCGTGTCTCTCTGTAACTATTAAACATATTTTTTTTTAATTTCTTTGCAAAACATACTTATTTTCATGTTAATCGATGAATTTTTTTTACATTAAACCAGTGAATAGTTTTTAAAAAAGCATCTAAAAATGTGATTCTAATTTTATTATGTAATGCAATAATAATACATGTATACAATTACAATATTTGTTATACGCTAGGTGGCTAGTTGCTACGTAGTAGTAAATCAGCGCCATCTAGAGTGGATGTTATTCGAGTTTGCGTGTTTTGCAGACCGCTACAATCTTCACCATTTTCCTTAAGAAACCATTCCAACTTTTAGAGTAACTGTACTTAAAATTCTCTTAGTGAAAGCAGGAATGATCTAAAAGATGGACGAATTTTAGTGCTGACTGTTGCAAAACCAAACAAATGCTGCAAAGAGTATATTAACAGAGTTTTCCATTTTTCCCTTGAGGTCGCAAATTGGCCTTTTTCCTTTTAAAAAAGCGCCATGTTTCTCAATCAAGGTCTTTGAAGAGATGAAAGCTTTCGGAGGGGAAGATCAAATATTGTCAATAATTCAAGAAAAAGAAAGCTCTAGTCGTTTTACAAAGTTGTAACGGTATTTTTTTTAATAAGTAGCTTTTAATTTTTATCATAACTATTAAACATCTACCTACATTGCTAGAAATCGTGCTAAAGAAATAAACGTTAGAAAAAAAAGCCTGGACCAAATATTTAGATACTTATTTAAAATAAACATTTAAAAATATTATGGTAAAAATACACTAACACAACATAAAGTTTTCTAAAGGGGGATTTAAATCCACATAGCTGTAACATCAATCGTCTTTACATACAATAACTGCTTCTTTCTGGTGATGTAATTCCTTGCGGATTTCATTCCTGGGCTTCATTGGTGCTCGTTTTCCAAGTGACATTGAATCATCAATTGAAGCTCAAGAAACAATTTAGCAGCATTCCTGTTGCTTCACAAGACCTGAAACATGCCCCATTGAAAAATAAAAAATAAAACAGTTTTGCTTTAAAAGAAAATATTTATAACCTAAAAAGTATATATAAAATAAATCTACAGAACCAGAAAGTAATAAACTTATATTTGTTTTATTACAGACATTGTTCAACATTGCACCAATTCATTCTTCACGATTTTTCGATACATTTCAATTAAAATACGCTTTTGAGTTCTCCTTTACATACCTTATTTTCAAGCTTATTTGACGCTAAATCAGTCCGATGTTAATTACAACTTCTCGAAACTAGTTCAGTTTAGATGAAGCTGTGTGGAGAAATTCAGTGGCATGAATGGAGCCACGGGGAAGATATTTTGCAACATCAGCGAGAGAGTTCAAAAGTTAGTTCCATCATAATTTCCTCCCACAGAAACTGATTAGAATGGTTTAGAATTGTTTTAAGCTCGTGTAATTATGCGTTAGTATAAAAGTTAAATGTTATATTGTATTAGGAAAAAAGCTTTTAACAGCTACATTGTTAATACTAAATGTACAACATTTTGTGAAAAAACAAATTTTATTTATTATCTTTTAATCGAATGAAATATATTTTAAATTTTAAAAATAAAATTGTGACTTGCTAGCATATTACATTTCGCATGAGAACAATAATCCACACTTTAAAAACTACATACTGGTCGAAAAAAAGACAGTTGCCTACATAAATGCAAGCTAGAATATATTCAAGAATAAAATACACACAAAAAAAACGCATTTCGTAAGCTCTAGTGGTGAAAAGGCTATCAGAAATGCAACCAGTTTCACGCAAAAGTAGAGCTTTTAGAATGCAGCGGCTTTTAGCATGTAGCAACCGAGTGACAAGTGACGCGAAAAAACTCTCTCGATTCAATAGAAACTGCAGAAGAATGTTGTCGAATAGTTTGGGGGGTCCGGCTGCAACTAAACTGATAAAATACAAGCGGGGGAATTTCCCAAACCATTCCTACTTTGTGGTGCTCTTGACACTGGCAGTAAGATAAAATATTTGAAGACATCGATCATATTATGTAAGAAATCCAACATTTCAAAAAGTTACATTTAAAATGTTTGATGTGCATTTAAAAGTTGGCGATCTACACTGCCGTGGGCAGGTAAACTGCAGCAACTTCCATAATGACTTGGACCATTGTTGCAAGCACTCAATTAGTCTAACAATTAAGAAAACATACTGGATTTTTTTTTTAAATTTCAGATCAAAAATGCTACAACTCATTGTTGCGATTACTGCAGTTTACCTGCCCACGGCAGCATATTTTGTAGACAGGTTAAAAACTTAAAATGTTACAAAAAATAATCTCGGAAACTAATCTCCATCTATGGATAAGCGTTGATTTTGATGCTATGATGTCTTGCATGACTGGTTTCCTGGTGACATGGAGACTGGTTTCCTAGATTATATTCTTATGCGTTAGAGTTAGTTATTTTGATGCTCTGTGTTAAGGGTTTTTGCTTCAAAACTAACGATAATCCATAGACAGAGACTAGTTTCCGAGATTATTCATATGGATTAGCGT
This sequence comes from Oedothorax gibbosus, assembly GCA_019343175.1. Lineage (NCBI taxonomy): Eukaryota > Metazoa > Arthropoda > Arachnida > Araneae > Linyphiidae > Oedothorax > Oedothorax gibbosus. The sequence goes on from CM033270.1 coordinate 18,984,875, forward strand.
TAGTTTTGATGCTATAGCAATTAAGTCTTGCATTAAAACTAACGCTAATTTAAAATTTACTGACGCACATTTGAGTTAATCGCAGAATTCAACAAAACTTTTGTATGTTTGCGAAAACTGATCTGGGAATTTCTATTATTATAACAACTTCAGAAATGTAATCATGCTGAAATCAACAAAATAACTATGCTTGGGGCAAATATTATAGCAAGCAAATTATTATCGTAGAAAATCTAAATTTTAAAATATTTAATGCATCCACCTAAATAAAAGTAGTTTCTGTAGATAACTTAATTGCTGTATATTTACTATTATTACTATTGTATTACTCCAAATTTGCAGAAAAAGTTTTTCATTTTGTGTTACATGTTTTCGTTTCTTTTTTACCCGAGCAATGTTAGGTATTTTAGATACACTGGTCAACAGTGAAAATGCGACTGAGATGACAGTACCCAATTCCGAATGATTTCAACGTGCTAAACACGAATATCACCTTAAAAAATGTAAGTTGTTGTAACTCTTGTTTTTGAGTTACAGTCGTTTTTTTCATTACATAGAATACGGCGAAATGCATGGGCACACCAAACGCAAAATTAAAGTCAATTTTGTTTACAGAAACCCTCCGAATTTATGCTCATACAGTTTTATTTGATATTGTCAACATAGGGGGTGGGAGGAAATGATAACTTTCAAGGTTTTTGGAACCATATTAGCTACTTAATACCCTTCTAAGCTACATAATTGTTCTCATGACAAGAGGTGCAGAATAAAGAGGAATAAATTCCTTGTATTTCGTACTTGGTTGTTTCAGAAGCTGTAGACTATCAAAAATTAGTGTTAGTGATAAATCTATAACTGTAATGCCTTGTAAATGCATTAATAACGCTAATAACTTCTGTTATATTTGCGGCAAAGTGCAATTTTCTGCACACAAAAAAAGAGCATCACTGCAAAAGTTAAGAAAGCTTATTATTTGTATTTTGGTTACAAGATAGGAAACCAGGAAAAAATTTCTGGGCTCCTTACGTGTGTAGTTAGACTTGTGTAGCAAATTTGTCACTTTGACTTCATCTGTGAAAAAGATAATGCCGTATGCTGGGAACAAAAACGAATGCCGTTTCATGGAACTAAAGGGAATGTCATTTTATGATTAGGAGGGAACCAACAAATCAGATTAATGACTGTTTTTTCTGCATCATCTCATCGGTTAAATGAGGTGTTATTTAAAAAATTAAAAGTTAAATAGCCTAACATTCCTTCTACTCTGCGTCTGGTCCAACATGACAAAGGACTATTTGCTAAAAAGTCTCCAATATTTTTTTATAGTTTTAATGAGAATAATAGCCATGCTTCTGCTAAATAGGCTACAGCTTCTAAAAACAACCATGGACGAAATGTGAGGAATTTATTGCTCTTTTTTCCTGCACCTCTTGAAGTGAGAACAATTATGTTGCGTAGTAGGGTATTAAGCTGCGAATGTGGGTGTAAAAGAATAGAAAGTTATTCTTCCCACCCCCACGTTTATAGTTTAAAATAAAACCTGTATGAGCAAAAATTTGGAGGGTTTCTGTAAACAAAATTGACTTTCATTAATATTGCGTTTGGTGTGCCCATGCATTTCGCCGTATACTATATGTAGTGAAAAAAAACGACCGTAACTCAAAAACAAGAGCTAACTTACATTTTTTAAGGTGATATTCGTGTTTAGCACGTTGAAGTCATTCAGAATTGGATACTTCCATCTCAGTCGCAGAAATTTTTTGAAATTTTGTTGTCCAGTGATATTACTTAATATTTTGTGCCATTCTTTTTGTCGATTTAGTCCTTTTTTTTTTATTTAGCTGAAACATGGATGTACTAGTAAGTTTTCCTATTTCTGTTCAATATATATAATGCAAAATCTACAATAAAGTTTTAAATGTGTCACAATTTTCATAACATTCAATTTAAACTGAACACACTCAGTCGTTAGTGCGACTTATGAACAAAAATATCAAAACAAAACATAAAAATTTATTGAACTTTAGGGAAGTAATTACGTTTAATTATTTTTAAGTAGTACACCGATCAAAGAAGGCGGTAAAAACACATCATGAGAAAGTGACAGCAAATGCGAGACTATCAAAACCTAACTGTTCCCTCGAGCACCATTTATAATTGGCTGGAAAACATTACTGAATTTTAGATCATAAATATTCCATAACGGCTTTTCTGTTAACAGCTTTAATTTCAGACACGTGTAGGCGTTAAGTTCAGTTTTTCCAAGGTCATTTTTAGCAGCTTAATTTTTCCTTTTTTTCCCAACTCTTCTTAATTGGGCATTTTTCTTTTTCGGTTTCTAGAAATTTGATAAAGCCATTAATTGAAAAAAATTGTAAGTTAGCAGACAATTGTTATTTTTATCTCGGTAAGTGCATTGTAGTCTAAATATAGGTTAGCTGGTTCGGTGAATTGAAGCCAGATGCCATGGCGGGGTACCTTCGAAGATTCGGTCCTCGTCTATTCATCATATAAATAGAAAATTCACTTTTATAAATATTAGCTTGGGGTTCCTAAAAGCATAGTTATCGTAGCGTCTGTCCAGATTATTACGCTGCTTTAAAAAAATATGCTATAAATACGCTATCGAATACGTTAATAATATTTCTGTGAAGTAATGTGAGTGTGACGGCCGATCACGATCGTTACCTTAGGAAACCAAAGCTTAACACCGTGTAAATGGAAGCGATGTACGTTAACTTTAGTGGATAAAAGTTCAACTTGGCGTTCAAAGGTTTGGGTTTTATTTCGGGTTTTAACCTCGTCACTCGGTTAAAATTTAATTTGGCGGTGAGCACAAATACCCAATACTAGCCCTCGCGACCAGGTAATTACTTTCTCGCAGACGTTATAGTATTGGACTCGGGGCCGGATTTCTAAATAGGCTAAGTAGGCTGTAGCCTAGAGCGGCGAATTTTTGGGGGCGGCAAATTTCACGACCAGTTAAAGCAGCATTCGGCATAAAAATATTGATACGAATATTTTTAAGAAAGAAAACAAATAATTTACATTAATGCGTAAACCATAAATGTATATATACTAATATTTCGTAGCAACATGGTAGCTGCGAGGGCCATTGCACCCCTCCTCCCGGATTTCGAAGTTGAATGAAAAATAGTCGAACAGTTTTTTTTAAAAAAAATCGCCTATTTCGCTTTCGATTTAGCGTGTAAAGGTACATAGATGATTCTAATATGTGTATCTATTTTAAACAGCACATACCACCCTATTTTTCAGCTAACCAGCTACCTTTCCCCGAAGGAGGAGAATATTGTGACAGGGGCGGCAAATCAATCGTAGCCTACAGGCGGCAAATCTTTAAATCCGGCCCTGAGGACTAGCACGCAAGAGGTTCCTGGATCAAAACCGTGCCGGTCCGTACCTCCTCAGTGCCGCCATCTAAAGGCGCATATCTGACAACTTTCACGCAACCAAAGCAAAGTCCTGAGACTCAAAGCAAGCAGCATCAACACCTTACATTAATCGTTCCCCCTCCGACCCACTGGAAGGGTAGTACTGTGGTGGTCTGCACAACTTTGTCGCAGACGGTACCGTATTGGGCTTGCACGCTAGAGGTTCCTGGATCAAAACCGGGGCTATTCGTACCTCTTCAATTAATAAGCCTACTTGTTCGTAAGCTCTGTACAAATGATAACTATAGACAACCGAAAGACTTCCATTCATATCAATAAATAGAATCGCTCTAAAACTATAAGATTTTTTTGCTTCAATTATCTAATATGGAATATAAGGTACTGAGGGTATTGGAATTGGGTTTAAAATCAAAAAGATTTTGTGATTTTTACACGTTTTGGAGAGTCTGATTCTAAAAAAAAGTGGTATTGAAACATTGGCACGTCTAGCAGACTGTCTATCATTATGCATTTCTAAAACTACTCTACAACTCAAACTAAAAGAACTACGGACTTCAATGCATGAGCAAAGGGTAGCTGTCATTGAACTTTTTAAGTTTTAAAGTTATTGAAATTACCTTCTAGGGTTCATATTTACCTGTAAATGCATTGTTTTATTGAGTGGTAATGGAAAATCGCGTATAGTAGTGTTACACGCACCTTGCTTAATATGATAAAGTAATTGTATTTTTGAAATACATACGAAATTTCTCCATCATATAAAAATATAATAAGGCTGTAACGACTATTTATCCCGCTTATAAGAGATTGATCTTGAAGGACCTTTTGGCAAGAAGTTTTTAGTTTTGATCAGAAATAAATTTGATGCTGTGGAATGTATCAAGTTGGAGAAAGTGGATTTAGGTTGTAATATTGTGCTGCCATCTACTAAAATTCAGGGATACTAAAAGATGTGCATTTGCCGACTAGTCCTGCTACTTCTGGGTGACGAAAATTAGCAAAACGTCAGTGTTGCTAATGGTCTGTTAAATCATGAGAAAAAAAAGTTGACTCAAGGTTTAGTTTTGGTGAGTAAGATTAACGTCGTATCGTACTACAGATATTCGAAAGCAAATACCAGGGATTGGAGTAACGCGTTACTTGTAACAGTTACTTTTTTTAGGTAACGACGAGTAACGCCGTTACATTTTTCAGAAAGTAACTGTAACTGTAACTCAGTTACTTTTAGCGGTAACGAAGTAACGAAAATTTCGTTACTTTTCCGTTACTTTCCAAAGGCTGTCTGATGCTAATTTTGAAATTCCACTCCTAAAAAAGGGAACATTTCGCATTCTCGAAATACGAGATTTTCTTGGGAGTTAAAAAGTAAAGCATAATAGAATTGTCCACTGGCTGCTAAAGGCGTGACAGCAGCTTTCAGCCAGAATTGTACGAATTTTTTCTTTGTCTACCTTTCCAAGTATCACATAATAAGCCCTGCAATTACAAGCATCTACCGAAAAGAAGGTATTTGAAATAAATCACGCTAACTGCCAAGCAGGTTGGATCCCTCAGTGCAAACCCCTTTGTGTGTTGTCTGAATGGGTTCTACAACAATGACCAACGAGAAAGTCCTTCCCCCCGAAGAGGGGTGGGGAGGAGGGAGACAGAGATTTCACGTTCATTCTTGAGATACCCCTATTTCTGTCTGTCAGTACCTACTCGAGAGTTTACAGATGGACTCGTTGTCGTCTGATTATATCAGGGTAAAGGATTAAAATTAAATATAAAAAAATGTTTATCTATAATAATAAAAGAAAGAGTCTGTCTGTCTGTGTGTCTGTTATCGGATCGTAAAAGACCTACATATACTGCCCTCAGAAATTCGAAATTTTTAAGATAGATTCCCTTTAATACCAACGTGTGCACCTGAGGCTTAGTTTTTTCATATTTGTTCCATTTTTAGAGAAAATTCGAATTATCTGAAAAAAAATACACCACTTTCGCTCAAATCCGATCATTTTTTCTCTTTCCTGATGCCATCGGCTGAAAAAAACTAAATAAAACTTTGAACCGAAAACATTTAAAATTCAAAATGTTTATTTTTTATTCTTTTGCCATTACTTTCAGAAACTAAATTCATTATTTGAAAAATAATTGACATGTTTCAAGTGACGTAATTCCGCCAGTCTTCATTCCTGGATTTTATTGTGGGTTATTTGATGATTTTTTCATTGATTTTTCTGTTGACTGCATGTATGCATATTTAAGCTATAAATGTATAGTTAAGCTATTACTGAACTATGATGGTTAATAAAGGCCATCGCACTAGAGCTATTAATGTTTTATGTCTTTATTTTTTCGCCAAATACCTTGCAAACTCGGCAAATGGGCAATTTCTTTTAAAAATAATTTATAAGCTGGTCGGTTGCCAACGTGTGCACCTGAGGCTTAGATTTTTCATATTTGTTCCATTTTTAGAGAAAATTCGAATTTGCTGAAAAAAATACACCACTTTCGCTCAAATCCGATCATTTTTTCCGTTTCGTGTGGCCATTTGAGAGCAGAAATTAAAATGAACACAAAAATTAATTAAAATTGAAATTGCTTTTATTTCCTTTCCATTACCTTCAGAAACTTAATTAATGATTTGAAAAATAATTGAACGTGCCAATGAGCTAATTTATTTTAAAGAAAAACCTGAATGAAGGTTTTGAAGTGAAATAACATTGTTATACAATTGTGGTTAATTTTGAATTTATCAGGAAAATTGCGATGACAGTAAGTTCATATTGAGGAAGATTTTTGTGATATGACTATGCTTCCGATAGTATTTTATGCTTTCCGGATGATGGTGCGACCTTCATGTTCTATCTAATTTTTTTTCTTATCTCTATTTTTAAATCATGAAATTCTTTTAATATTACTTTAACTTTAAAAGTTTTCGTTCGTTATTGTTTGCTTTTGTATTGCGCAGGCGAGAAGGAAGTTAAACACAAATTTGATTTCTGCGCCAACGCGATTTCGATTTTGGATTTATCTTTGAGTATATTAATGAGAGGCATGCCTCCTAAAAAGAAACAATGCGTTCGCACTAAACTGAAGAAAAAAAGAGTGGATTACCAAAATAGAAGGCAACAAGAAACAACTTCTGATGAAGAAGGAAGACGCCGGCGAGATAGAATGTCACGGGCACTTTCCAGGGCATTAGAAAATGAGGCAGAAAGATCCGCAAGAAGAACCCGAGACAGAACTTCAACAGCTGAATCGAGGGCGTTGGAAAATGAAGAAGATAGGTCTGCAAGAAGAACCCGAAACAGAACTTCAACAGCTGAATCGAGGGCGTTGGAAAATGAAGAGGAAAGGTCTTCAAGAAGAACCCGAGACAGAACTTCAACAGCTGAATCGAGGGCGTTGGAAAATGAAGAAGAAAGGTCTTCAAGAAGAACCCGAGACAGAACTTCAACCAGAAATTCCCGAGTGCTCATTTGGAGGAATAAAGAAAATTCAGCATTCTTCTACGATCCTTCGATTGACTATGCTTCCGATCCGACAATTGTCATCGGTAGTATGTCGATAACATGTCCACATTGTGAAGGTTTAAAGTGGAAAGGGGAAACACCAGGTATGTGCTGCAGTGGTGGGAAGGTACGGCTTCGACCATTAAATGATCCGCCTGAAACACTGCAATCACTACTTACAGATGATACAGCTGATGCCTTGCATTTCCGAAACAACATTCGCAGCTACAATTCGTGCTTCAAATGACGTCATTTGGTGCATCAAAAGAAGTACGGGAACCTGGGTATATGCCAACTTTCAAAGTACAGGGGCAGGTATACCATCTTATCGGAAGTTTACAACCTTTATCAAATGAAGAGCCAAAATTTTTGCAAATATATTTTTGTGGGTGATAATGTGCAACAAGCTAATCTTCGCTGCAAAAATGTGCCAAGAGTGAAACAAGACATAATATTGTTGCTGCAGGAAATGCTTCACCAAGAAAATATCTATGTAAACAATTTCAAATTGGCAATGGAAAAATTAACTCCTGAACTAAATTTGATAATCTTGGCCGATAAAACTCCAAAAGGGGAACATGAAAGAAGGTATAACGCACCTACAACATCGGAAGTGGCTATAATCATGTCTGGGGAACAATATGGAACCAGAGATATCATTCTAGAAACAAAAAGCAGTTCCATAAAGAAAATAGCTGATACACACAGATCTTATGACACTTTACAGTATCCCCTTATATTTTGGCAAGGGGAAGATGGATATAATTTCTATTGCAACAATTTAATCCATCTGCAGGATTGTTTACGAATAGAAAAATATCTGCGATGGACTTTTATGCTTTCGGATGATGTGGTGCGACCTTCAAGTTTTAACATTATCTTGAAATGCAAAGACCTCTTTCATCAATACATTGTTGATATGTATGCTAAAATCGAATCTGAAAGGCTGAGGTACATTTTGTTGAATCAGAAGACACTAAGAGTAGAACAATATGCGCATTTGAAAGATGCTGTTGTCAATGATGGGAATGTTGCCAATATTGGACAGCTAATCATCTTGCCTTCTAGCTTCACTGGTGGACCCCGGTATATGCAGACACGTACCCAAGATGCAATGGCCTATGTAAGAAATTATGGCCGCCCAGATTTGTTCATTACTTTTACATGCAATCCTACTTGGGAGGAAATACAGAATGAGTTATTTTCAGGACAAAAACCACAAGATCGTCACGATTTGTTAGCAAGAGTTTTCCATCAAAAACACAAGGCACTCATGAGTTTAATTACCAAGGGGAAGATTTTTGGAAATGTAAGGTGTTTCATGTACACGATAGAGTGGCAGAAACGAGGTCTTCCTCATGCACACATTCTATTATGGCTTCAAGACACCATACATGTACATAGAGTGGATGACTTCATAAAAGCAGAGATCCCAGATTCAGTTGAAGACCCTAACCTGTTTAGTATGTGACGACACAGATGGTACATGGACCCTGCGGAAGCATGAACACCAAGTCACCTTGCATGAAGAATGGAAAATTCACGAAGCGTTACCCACGAGGCTTTTTGAAGGAAACACAGACAGGACAAGATGGCTATCCACTTTATCGCAGAGAAGCCCAGAAGATGGTGGATTTACTGCAACTGTCACTGTCAGAAGATCTGAAGTTTTTGTCGACAATAGATGGATAGTCCCTTATTGTCCGCTGCTGTCACGTATTTTCAAAGCCCATATCAACGTTGAGTTTTGCAATTCGGTAAAGTCGATAAAATATGTTTGTAAATATGTAAATAAAGGGTCAGATATGGCTGTTTTGATGTAAGTGCTGGAAGTAATGAGCGTAATGAAGTTCACAATTATCAAATGGGTAGATATATAAGTAGTAATGAAGCAGTATGGAGAATACTGAACTTTCCTATTCATGAGCGTCACCCTACAGTTGTACATTTAAGTGTACATCTCGAGAACGGACAGAGGGTTTACTTACGACGGCTAATGCAGCAGAAAAGGCCCAAATACCTCAGCCAACTACGCTAACAGCTTTTTTACCCTTTGCACTGAAGACGACTTTGCCTGCACTTTGCTGTACCATCAAGTGCCCAAATATTATACATGGAACAACAGCACCAAGAAGTGGAATCGGCGTAAAATAGGAAACAACGTTGAAAATCAAGTAGGCATCAAGTCCGGGGATGCACTTGGACGAGTGTACACTGTGCATCCTAACAAATCGGAGTGCTTCCACCTAAGATTACTTTTGCATGAAGTTCGGGGAGCCACTCATTTCAGCATTTGAAAACGTTTGGTGAAAAAATATGTGAGACGTACAAAGAGGTTGCCAACTTCGAGGGCTGCTGGAAGATGACAGCATTGGAAAAACCACATTGGCGGAAGCAGCAGCATCAGATCGCCTAAGATGATGCGGGGTTTGTTTGCTGTTATGCTTCAGATATGTTCCATGGCTAATCCTCACCCAAAGTGGCTTAATCATAGGGAGCAATTATCGGAGGATTTATTACATCAAGCCCGCATTCAACACCAAAAAAATGGGGCCAGTTACAATGATGATATCTTCAACAAGGCATTAACATTCTTGAGGACAAAGTTAAGTCATTAGGAGGAACAGACCTCAAAACTTTAGGACTGCCACAACCCGTTCGCCAACCCCCCATTTTTTCCCTCTCTGATGATGTCTTTCGCGAACTTAATTACGAACAGCGGCCTTGACAGAATTCATAAATGAAAAAGAACCCAAATTAGTGCGGATCAAAGGAAGCATTTAGTAAAATACTAAATGCATTTTTTACTGGATGTGGTGGTATATTTTTTCTGGACGCTCCAGGTGGGTACGGAAAAACTTTTTTTATTAATCTTATTTTTGGGTAAAGTACGGCAGAGGAAGGAAATAGCTTTTGGGAGTTGCTTCATCCGGCATAGCTGCAACACTATTATCAGGTGGAAGGACAGCTCACTCAAAAATTCAAACGCCTTTAAATCTCGCAAGCACTGAATCTCCAACATGCAAATATTAAAAAAAATTTCAGGAGCTAAGGTTTTGCAACAGTGTAAACTCATAGTCTGGGATGAGTGTACTATGTCAACCAAAGCTGCATTTGAAGCACTTGACAAAACAATGCAAGACCCGAAAGAAAATAAAAATGGATGGGAGGTATTTCCGTGGTATTGGCTGGAGATTCAGGCAGACCCTGCCCCTTATTCCACGAGGAACCAGAGCAGATGAGGGTTCAAGCATGCGTCAAATCATCTTACATTTGGAGGGATATTAAGAAACTTTGGGCCCAACTACAAATATGCGAGTTCATGTAACTGGGTATCACAATGCTCAGCAGTTTGCGAACAACCTGTTGCAACTGGGAAATGGCAACATGTCAAGGGAACATGAGGATGGTTCTATATCGGTGGAAGGCATCGGAAACATTGTGGGAACACAACAGGAGTTAAAAGGAAGCAGTGTTTACCAACTTAGCTCAGCACTTCAAAAATCATGCCTGGTTACGCGAACGAGCAATTCTTGCCCCCAAAAAATGATGCAGTCAACCTAATAAACAAGCAGCTTTTGTATGAATTACCAGGAGACCTTCAGCTGTACAAATCAGTCGATACAAACCTCAAGTATTGAAGATGCAATCAGTTATCCAACGGAATTCCTAAATTCACTGGATCCACCTGGTGTACCCTCACACGCTTAGAACTAAAAATTGGCGCACCTATTATGCTGTTACGGAATTTAGACCCCCTAAATTGTGCAACGGTGCGCGTCTGACTGTAAAGAAACTTTTGACCAATGTAATTACAGCCACAATTATGACCGGACATTCTGCTGGTGAAGATGTACTTCTCCCGAGAATTCCAATCATCATCAGATGTCCCATTCCAATTCAAGCGATTGCAGTTTCCCATCCGTTTAAGTTTTGCCATGAGTATAAATAAGGCTCAGGGACAATCTCTAAAAATTGTTGGTCTAAATCTAATGAACCCATGTTTCTCCCATGGTCTGCTATATGTTGGGTGTTCTAGAGTGGGTATGTCTGAAAATCTTCATATCTTTGCTCCAAACGGAAGGACTGTAAACATTGTGTATCCAGAAGCTCTTATTCATTAACGTTTACTTTATCAATCTTATTGAATAAAGAACCCCATTTCAATATTCTTTATGATAACTTTTTATTATATCAACGGGTTCCCAGCAAGGCGGGACCATACAGCTAGTAATAAATAAAGAAAGAGTCTGTGTGTTTGTTTTCGGATCGTAAAAGACCTACTTATACTGTCCTCAGAAGTACGAAAATTTCAAGATAGATTCCCTTTAATACCAACGTGTGCACCTGAGGCTTAGATTTTCATATTTGTTCAATTTTTACAGAAAATTCGAATTTCTGAAAAAAATACACCACTTTCGCTCAAATCCGATCATTTTTTCTCTTTCCTGATGCCATCGGCTGAAAAAATTAAATAAAACTTTTAACGAAAACATTTAAAATTCAAAATGTTTATTTTATTCTTTTGCCATTACTTTAAAAAACTAAATTCATTATTTGAAAAATAATTGACATGTTTCAAGTGACGTAATTCCGCCAGTCTTCATTCCCGGATTTTATTGTGGGTTTATTTGATGATTTTTTCATTGATTTTTCTGTTGACTGCATGTATGCATATTTAAGCAATAAATGTATAGTTAAGCTATTACTGAACTATGATGGTTAATAAAGGCCATCGCACTAGAGCTATTAGTGTTTTATGTCTTTATTTTTTCGCCAAATACGTTGCCAAACTGGCCAAATTATTAACTAAAATTCGCCAAATAAGCAATTTCTTTTAAAAAATAATTTATAAGCTGATCGGTTGTTCGAAGGTCATTGTGTTAGAGCTGTATAATGGGTGGGGTAGCTATATCTATTTTCTCGCCATATTATTTTCCCAAAACGCGCCAAATGAGCTAAAAGGTTTTATGTATTTATGAGGGAATTGTGATGACATTTATGAGTGCATTTTATAGCGTATTTTTCATTTTGGAATTTTAAGGCAATGAAACGGGTTTTTATAATTTATAACGAGCGGAAACAATAACAAGTTTATAATCCTATAACAGGGTATATGGTACACATATTTGGAATCTATTTGATATTTTTTTATTCCGTGCGAAGAACGAGTATAAGTTTGCTAGTTAGTTATAATTTCAGTGTTTTGTTTGAGCTTATGTTTCGTTTATCGTGGTTCTCTTTGAAAAATGATAAGATGGGGAAAAAAAATTTCAATTTTTCTTATAACTTGAAATTTCGAAAAGTAACTATGATTCGTTACTTTTTTAAATAGTAACTGTAACGCGTTACTTTTCATATTAAGTAACTGTAACTGTAACAGAGTTACTTTTTTAATTAAGTAACTGTAACAGAGTTACTTTTTAAAAGTAACTTTCCAATCCCTGGCAAATACTAACAGATATCGACGACATTTCGTACAGCCGTCAGGTGACGTAGTAGAGCCATTTAAGGTGTCTTTGTTCAGTTTTTTGCATACATTTCTGTTTGTTTTCTGCAAAGGCACAAGACAAAATATTCAGCACGTGAAGGTGCGTGGTATACCAGTCGATAAAGCTTTTTGCACGCTTTCAGCCCAGATCGGATAGCAAGCGTTTGGCGCGGGATCGAACCCGGTGGCAATCACTGCTTTCCTATAGATGGAAATATGCAGCCAAAATCTGACTAAAATACCCGAGTATACTGGGATAGACGTACTCGTTAAATCTGTAGAGTCCAAAGTCCCGATGGCGTTAGCGTACGATGTTGCTCGAAGTTCCATTGGGTGCCCGCTCAGGTGTCGACCTCGTCACTTGACCAGGGTTCTAAAATACAAGGCATAATTGGCTGTGTTAAAGCTCATAATAAGGAAGGCTAGAAATAGACATTCGGAAACGATGAATTACCTTCTACCCTCTTCAGCACTTGAAATAATTAGTTAACTATCCAATCCTTTAGAATTTAATTAAGATTTATAATTTGAAATCGCGGACAAGGGACACGATCAACACCTTAGATATATACAGGTACATATACAGGTTGGTTATAAAATAACGCTCGCTAATTGGAGTGGTCGTAGCTTGAATAAATAATCCGAATGCAACAGTATTTGAGACACTTACTAATCAAGAGGGGGGAAAAAGAATGGAATCATAAAAAGAAACTCGTACTTGCCCGGTCTAATTACGAGGCGTAGCCAATTACGGCAACACATCCAATTACTCCTGTAATTAGAACTGTCATGAGAGACACTTACTAAATCAAGAAGGGGGAAAAGAATGGAATCATAAACAAGAAACTCGTCTCTTGAACAGAGTTCTAAATTACGAGGCGCAGCAATTATGGCCAATTACGGCCAACACATCCAATTACGCCTCGTAATTTAGAACCCTGGTCAAGAGACAAGTTTTTTATTATTCCATTCTTTTCCCCCCTTCTTGATTAGTAAGTGTCTCGATGTTTGTTGCATTCGGATTATTCATTCAAGCTACAGACCTCTCGATCCGAATAGCGAGCGTTATTTTATAACCACCCGGTATATTCCGGCTTGTGTGCTTGATCAGAGACCCGCTTATGAAGCCTTCATCAAGTAGACAGACACAGGAAGAATTTTTACTGTCACAGAGAAAGGAATATACACCCAGGGCAAAGGCGGGAATCGAACCCGCACCCGTTACAGCGCGCAGACTGCTATAAGCGTAATGGTCCAAACCACTGGGCCATCCGGGCCCCCCATGATTAAAAACTAAAAAGGTTTTGCTTTGAAGCGGGACGGTTGCAGAGCTGTTGAGGAGGAAGCTGCAGGCCTGCATAAAACCGTAATGCCAGCTAAAAAGAAGATTAAATGAGAAGATTAAAAGAAGATTAAATGAGCAAGTATGTACTCGGTATATCTTGGGGTTGTATCGTCGCACAGGAGCTTCACGAGGGCTGTTAGTGACGGGCGTCATAATTTGAAACACTATCAAGTGACGAGCCGACACCTGGGTATCAGCCAACGCAACTTTAGAGCAATCGAAGACTGAGTGGATTTAATTATTTTCAAAAAGACATACCTCATAAAGGGTAGAAGGCGATATTTAAACTGTCCTTCTCGACGAGTGGCGGGTGCTCAATCCACTCGCCAAAGGAGCGTCCCTTTAATAATGATTATGAACAATAGGGTATTTGACTAATTTTTTTATCATCGTAAATTAAGCTTGTGTACAAAATAAAAATACGACGTATAACCTTTTTCAAAATTTTGTCAAATAACGTAAAAAATGAATTTTAAAATTAGGACGAAAAATTACGCCCGAAAACGCTTTGTTGGTGTCACGTGCTATCTATGACGTCACTAGTAACTATACACAAACTTTGAAACACCATTTTGAAATCTACTTTAAGCAAATTTGAACTATCCGCTTCTGTAAAACATCCTTCCATTATCTATATAATTCTTATTTTAATAGTAAATTAGATTAAATCCAGTTTAATTACAAACAAAAACACTTCACACCTTTTTGTTTACATATACTAGTGATGTCAGCCAAATCGACGTGTTTGGGATCACGTGATGTACCGATGAAAAAAAAGCCATTTTAAAATGATTTTATTAATTATTTAAAGATTTATTTTGCAAAAAAATATATGAGTTTGTAATTTTTTGGTTCAAACTATAATTTTCAAGTTGTTCATTGATCAAACTTATTTAAAAGAAATTATTAAATAATTAACTTAACGGATACTCTGTAGCTGCTATTAAATAACATGCTTATTTAATTCATGGCATTTATAATCCAAACTAAATTCTGACAACCTTATAGAAATTGCGAGACACAGTTCCCCGATTCTAGGGGATGGGAAGCTCAGCTCAGTCAGTAAGGCGCTAGCTTTGCATGTGAAAGGTCCCAGGTTCGGGACCGGGCATTGCCAAAATAACGACCAGCTACGAGGGTTGTTTTTTTTCAACCTCTGATGGGCTGTAAAAAAAGACGTATCAATATACAAAAAAAAATTATTACCAAAAGAAGGTACAATACAGATTTTTAATCTACATAATCACCTTGACGATTAAGGTATTTGTCATATCTGTGAACATGTGAACAAGCTTTGCAATACCCTCTTCATAAATTGTAGCGGCCAGTGATTTGAAGGGAGTTGTGACGGTTTCTTTGAGCTCCACGTCAATTTGGAAGCGCTACCCTCCAAGTCACTGTGGTTAGTTAGGTTAGTTTTAAATTATCGTCGCACTATAAAGCTACACGAGGGCTATTGGCGGGTGTCGTAATTTAGAACCTAGGTCAAGTGATGAGCCAACACCTGAGTAGGCACCCAACGCGACCGTTAAGGGCACATCGTACGCAGAAACATATGGGACTTTGGAGCATATTTAACTTGAACTCCCTCTACACGGGGCGGACATTTTTTTTCGTTGGACATTTTTGGCTGCACGGGCTGTTTATAGGTCGGCAGTTGTTTTGGCGATGCCCGGACCCGAACCTGGGAACTTCCGCATGCAAGGCGAACGCCTTAACCGACTGGGTTTCCAAGCCACCATGCTAATCGATAATTCACTTATGGTGAACCTTCGAGTTTCCCTAAACACTTGATCAACTCTCTGAACAATGTCGTCTGTAGCGACAGACTTGCTTCTTTGGCCCCCTTCTTCATGAACATCATTGCTTGGCCACCTTTAAATTTTCAACACCATTCACGAACAACGCATCACTCATAAAGGTGTCTCCATACACGCGACTTTTATATATAATTTAGATTTTTTACAAATGTTTTGAAAACTTATTTGCGCTACTAGATTACATGACTAGAATATGATTACTACTGACTAGACCATGACTAGATTATTGCTCATGGACCAAATTTAGCTCAATGTGTTTTTTCTAAAGGAAAATGTGCCATCAGACTTTTATAGAAGAAATCACAAAAGCACTACTCCGAAATCCTCTCTTCCCTTTAAAATACAACTACTCCAATACTCTAAACCGTAGAAAAACAGTAACTGAAAGTCTGCACAGTTGCTTCGTCTCAAGCCGGAAACTATTTTAGAATCTTGGTGTTGTGTTACCCACTCACTATCAATGCAAGTGCGGTCCTAAATGTATTGTTATTTTTCGACTGTTTAACTTCATAACTTTTGTTGTTTTTTTCGTTTATTTCAAGCTAATTTTTCTAGCATTCTCATCAAGATCAGTCGTCTTTTCTTGCAAAACAGTATTAAACAACTCCTTATAAATTATACCTTATGCAGTATTTTTTAGCCTACTTTTATTTTCTTTTATTCGAAAGAATTTAAATAAATGAAAAAGTCGGTATTGACTTGCTGATGATGTCCGTCCATACTCCCCTTCCAAGATCGGTTCTATCCGTCGGATCTTAAAAATTCTTTTTTTTTTAAGAAAGATATGACCTCAGAGACCCAACTTTCTTACTTTTTGTCCGGCTGTCTGTACGTCCTCAATTCATATTGAATTCGAATTCGTTCTCTATTTCTCATTGAATTAGTATTTGAATTTAATTGGTTTTAAAAAGCTTAAATTACGTTTGGATGCTGCGCCGTTTGGCGATTTTTTTTCTAATGTGTATAATTCTTGTGTAGAATCGGTTTATAGGAACGGTTTGGTCTTTCCTCCAATCAAAATTACAATCGAATAAGGGTAATCGTTATTAGATGCTGGATATTAGTAGATAATTTTAAATTATGAACTTATAACTATTTGAATGTAATTGTCGTCATCCTTTGAACTCTAAATTGTTTTTTTTATTTTACTTAAATTTTAATATTTTCTTTAACATACAAATATATTTAATTCTATGCTGCTTTTGACACCCTTTTTTTTCTTCCTTTTGTAGATTGCTGATATCTATTCCCAAGCAAGTTTGCTCGTTATGAAGGAGGATATTGCTTCAACAACATATTACAAAACCAAGAATAACATCATTAGGGTGACCAAACGTACTTTATTTTGCAGTACAGATTTGTTTGTTATTCAACAATCTATTTCTAAAAAATAAAGAAATAGGTATTAGTTTTATTTGTTTTAGTTTTCCAAATGAAAACAAATGTTACAACTATTGCGTGTAACTGATTATAATTTTTTAAGCAAAAACATTGTCCATTAAATGCAATGAACTTGAACTTCATATTTGACAACAAATTACTCAAAATTTCAAGCACAGAGATTTTCAATCCTCCAATTAAAAAACTAAAGTCCACCTGAAAGCTTAAGGGGAGTGGGATGGGTGTTGGGGTCAAAAATGTCTATTTTCTGTTTCTATTTTATTTTTAATCTGCATATCTATAGCTTTAATTTAAGACCAAGATTATCGATTTATCTTTAGTAGTTTTCTTTTTATAAGCATTTTTCAGAAACTGTGTATCAATTCTTACTTATATCTTCCTATACCTATATATTCCTATACCTTCCTTACCTATACCTTTTCTTTTGCTTTTCCTGAAATATAAGGTTTTTCAACAGTTAGGAACATTTTTCTCAGGAACTATAAAATATATCAACATGTTTTGTTTTATTATTTCTTACCCATTAATAGTTCTTTGATTTAAACTGTGAAATATCCTCAGTCTAAACCAAAGAGCTATATGTAAGGAACAAACAATAAATTCATAATGATATTTTATATATAGTTCCTGAGAAAAAATTTCCTTAAGTTAGTAAAATTAACATGGGCCCCGAGATAGAAACATCCAACTCCCCTTAAAAACGGCGTTTTGGAATAATGACATTTAACCTCTTGCGACCTGGAGTCCCCATTTGGGGACATTTTTTAAAACCTCTCCACAAACAATTAACATGTTAATTAGTTACAAAATGTGCGTGGTCCGATAGAAAAAGATCCAAATATAAGTTTTCAGCCTTTAATTACAGGTATCAGTCATTTATTTCTATAAAAAAATTAAGTTGAACGAGAGTCAATATATACGATACTAGCTGTTATACCCGACGTTGCACGGGTAGAGGTGGAAAAATAATTTAACAGTCAATTTAACTATTTTTTTCTCTCATTTTAGTTACATAAGATATGAAGATTACCCAGTAATTTTCCATTTAATTACCCAACTTGGATATAGTAACGATTAATATTAATTTCAAAAATACCTTTGATAAGAAACTCAAATTAAAAAAAACATATTTAAGTAAAAAATAATCAGTAAGAATTAAAAATGGAAAAACGGCTAAATCTTAAAAGGGTCTCAAACATTTATTTTAACGCAATTCAAGGGAGTTCTATAATAAATTGAGTAACTTTTTTTTGACAATTTACAGATATAAATACAATATAAGCAGTACAAATTTCTACCATAATTCAATACAAATGCTGAAAAATTAAGAATTCAATGCAAATGTACACAGTACTAAATCAATGCAGATATGTACAATAATTGAATGATCGTTCCAAATATGTGTACCATATAACCTGTTATATGATCATAAACTTATGTTATTGTTTCCGCTCGTTATAAAGCATAAAATCCCGTTTCATTGCCTTAAAATTCCAAAATGAAAAATACGCTATAAAATACACTCATAAATGTCATCACAATTCCCTCATAAATACATAAAAGCTTTTAGCTCATTTGGCGCGTTTTGGGAAATAATTTGGCGAGAAAATAGATATAGCTACAAACACACCCATTTTACAGCTCTAACACAATGACCTTCGAACAACCGACCAGATAATAAATATTTATAAAAGAAATTGCCCATTTGGCGAGATTTAGTTAGTAATTTGGCGAGTTTGGCAACGTATTTAGCGAAAAAATAAATACATAAAACACTAATATGCGGCTCTAGTGCGATGGCCTTTATTAACCATCATAGTTCAGTAATAGCTTAACTATACATTTATTGCTTAAATATGCATACATGCAGTCAACAGAAAATCAATGAAAAAATCATCAAATAAGCCCACAATAAAATCCGGGAATGGAGACTGGCGGAATTGCGACACTTGAAACATGTCAATTATTTTTCAAATAATGAATTTAGTTTCTGAAGGTAATGGCAACAGAATAAAATAAACATTTTCAATTTTAAATGTTTTCGTTAACAGTTTTATTTAATTTTTTCAGCCGATGGCATCAGGAAAGTAAAAAAAGATCGGATTTGAGCCAAAGTGGTGTAGTTTTTTCACAAAATTCGAATAAATACGTTCGAAAACTATAGAAGGAATGGTCCGATTCTAAAAATTCCTAGCCTATGTTTGTTCCAGAGATGAGATGAATTTTTGTGCCAAATTTCGTGACGATCTGTTGCGTGGTTCTTTTGATCTCGTGTCTTATACAAACAAACACACAAACAAACGGAAGTTGCCTTTTATGTATATAGAGATTAGAGTTCTTAAAAAAATTTATTTAAACTTTTTGTTTCAAACATTTTTAAAAGTTCTTTAGTGTTAATTTTAAACTCATTTTGCATTAAAAACAATGTTAAAATAAACTGTTAACTACAAAAAGTGATACGGCCTTTTTTCCATTTATAGCACAAAAAATGTGTATTTTTAGAGTTAAGGCGTGTCTCTCAGTAACCATTAAAACTAATTTTTTTAAATTTTACTTTGCAAAACATACTTTTTAGCATATATTTGTGTAAAAAGTATGTTTAGATTAAGAATATACGTGTAGGATTTTTTGCTCGGGTCTTAAGAGGTTAAACAACTACATTAAAAACAAAAATACATTGAAATTAACTACCATCCTTGCCAACTAAATTATGAATATTTTATTTATGAAATTCTATGATGATTTCATAACTGAAAATTTAATCACTGAAACAAATCTTGTTACGCTAAACATCGCAATTGATATTTCCAAAAATTATAAATTTAGTAAGTTTTAGATTTGGGATATTAAAGTCTTTGTTTCATTATTGTCAATATGTATAAATTATGTATATTTAGGAACATGGGTAATATATCAATTAAAGATTTGGAAATGTTGCATAACCGTGAATGTAAAATATTGGTTAAAAAACTTATTGACTGATGAGCTAAAAAGGATCTTGAAATCGAAATCAGAAATGAAGATGAACTTGAAGTAAAGCAGATCAATTTTTTGATTACATTATATACAGTTTGATACAGCCACTGACAACTGGACTCTCCAGACCCCTTAATTTAAAGAAAATTGTCAGTGTCTCAAGTATTAAACCTTTTTATACAATATAAACTGATTATTTCAAAATAAACGAATTACAGATTTATAAATCTCAATGTGAATAAATTTGACTTTTTATGGGATTTGGCTACTTTTATTATCCTTTACTTTAAAAGCTTTTAAATGAAATTTGACCAGAAAAGATCAATGCTCATATAAATATGACAAAAACATTTATTATTTACAACAAAAAAAGCACACATGCTTGAAAGTAATAACAATTATGAACAGTTGCATCTTCCATCGACAAACACAGCTTTTTATAACAAACAAAGAAATAAAAAGAATTTTATACCAAAAATATTTTTACAAAATAATAATCAATATTTTAACTAATTGCTAAATCAAAATTAAACTTTTATGAGCTAAGCATATTAAAACGCAAGTAAACTTATAGGGACTAAATGAAGCTTATACATAACTTTGTGAACACACAAAAAATCGGTATTTTGTATTGTTTTTAAGCAAAAATATGTTCTAATATTACATTATTCATTAAAAAATATAATAAAAAAAACAAGCTTTCTAACCTAAAAAAATATTACAAAATAAATGAAATACATTTTTTTTCAACTTATGTACATTTTTATAATTTATATCAAAATATCCAGCAAATTTTAAGCTTACTAGCTTAACTAAGTGTACCACAATTAGTTATTGAAAAAAATTTACTGTTAATTAGAATTTTTTTATAAGCTTTCATGTCTTTAGGAACATAAGAATATTACATGCAATATACAATATATACAATGCTAAAACAAGATCTTAGAGGTAGACAAAATAAAACATTCCCCAATTTAGAAAAATGAATCAGAAGTTTTAATGTTTGGAAAATATTTTTGTTTAACCAAAATAAAAGTTTGATTTTAAAGATCACAATCAAAGCTAACAAAATTAGAATCAATATGCATGAGTAAATTTAACAACAATAAAGATATTAAGCTATTCATGGTTTGTAATTTTCATGGCTGATGTATATAATTTTACCACCAATTCAAACTTAAAGCAATTCATTACAAAGAAACAAGTAAAATAACTAAAAATCATGCAGAAGAATCAAATATTGTTTAAAAAAAATACAGTTTTAAAAAATATATATCGATAACATGGAGTGTGATTATTTTTAAACATTTTTCATGTTATTGTTTTTTTTAAAAAAAAAAACAGTTTTTTTAACATAGTTATTGTGTTATGTTCTTTTTTTATTACAGGCATGAGATTACATAAAAGCGGGGAAAGATGAAGGTATATCAATGTGTTATTTGTGGAAATATTTAATGAAACACACAATCAAGATAATGAAAAATTGCAGCACTTTTGAACAGTTTATTTTCAGGACGACTTTAAGTAGTATATTAAATAAAATTTAATATAGCAATAAATTATTCTCTTTACACCTTTTTTTATTAATTTATTTTTTAAAGTTTCAAATGAAAAAAAGTTAGAAGAGAAAGGGAGAGATCTTCCATTATACAAATCTTATACAAGAGACTATGTATCATTACAAAAATAAAATTCAAAAAAACAACTTAAAATTAAGGCTATTACTCTAAAATTCCAGGTGATCCTACAACCGCGAAACTTCGCTAATCCTACTACCGGAATTTTCTTGGAATTTATAATCTCTAAACCTTTCTACTATCAGCAGCAATCTGAAAATCATAAAACTCTGGCTATCTGAAAATTACAGAATTCCAGCTATCTACAGAGCCCTTATAAATGTAGAAATATAAAAAAATCGAAAATATATGGACTCTTATAAATATAAAAATATGGAAAAACATAAACATCCGGGAAAATCTCATTACAAAATTTAGAAAAGAATTACAAGCACTAAGATATTCAATTGTATGAAATTCAAAACTTTCGAATTACTATTTCCAGAACCAATGAATGTTGTTAAACCAAAAAAATAGGTTGTCTTAATGCTTTATAACATGGATGTTTTTAGATCCATTATCGCACAGTGAATGGAAAAGGAAGGATCTCTAATAGTTAACATGGGAAATTCTTTATATTTAAACACACAGTGCCAAGTAATGCGTTACAAAAATACAGAATATTTTAACTGAATTTATATATGTATACTTTTTAACTTTCATGTTTTTAAACAAAAAATATGCTTTTGTACTTGTTTGTGACAGCAAAGTTATACTCTTTATACATTTCTTACAAAATGTTTAAAATATCATACTGCCCTCTGACCGTTAAAGGAAATATTCATACATAAATGATTATCTTAACAAGAAATTTTAGTCTTGCCTAAATACTGGCCTTAAAATATTTGTTCAATTATTTACTTATATACATAAAAAAAATTTAATAAGTAGCACTGCTTTTACAATTTAATTAAAACTATTTTGTAACAATACAAAAAACGTAAAAGATGTTGAGAAGACCACAAAAAAAAACAGATGCAATTTTACAATTATAATAGACAAATGGTTTATTAATTGTTCTGTATCTGCTTATTTTAAGCGTGACAATCATACAGCTTAATATAGAAAATGGGAAAGTGCTTGCTAAATGGCCCAAACCTCCAACAATAAAGCTCTCACAGTGAAGAAGTAGAAAGTATGCGATTTTACATTTTGTAAACAGTCAGATGGTCAAATGATAGTTCGGCATATACTTATTTGAAACCTGACTATCATATGGTTTATTATACAAAATAGAAAGGGCATCTCTAACTGATCATGGCAACCAGAATCCCTCAAGTTAATGTAGCAGAAGGTATTTGCAATTTTTACATTAATAAACGGTTAAAGGGGAAAATGATAGTTCTGCATCAACTTATTTAAAACCTTATCCTTTGGTTTATTATACAAAATAGAAACAGAATAGACAAATGGCAGTAACCTCAAATGACATTCAGAGTAAGCAGCTTTCATATCTGATAGTATATACAATTTTAAATTTGTAAACAGAGAGGGTCATATAGTTATGCATCTACTTTTTTTAAACACGACTGTAATCTGGATTAGTATACAAAATAGAAATAGGGTCGCTAAATGGCATGAACCTCCCATGACAAGCAGAATCTGCCATGGTGAAGTAGCGATCAAAAGAGTGTAAAATTTTACATTTGTACAAAGTCTGATGATCAAATGCTGCATCTACTTTTTCGAACCCTGACTATCATCTGGTTTACTCTTGGTATACCAAATAGAAACAGGGTCGCTAAACGGCCCTAATCTCCCATGACAGTCACAAGCCCGCACAGTGAAGTAGTAACGATTGTTATCGCTGAACTGTGTTAGTGTACATGCCATGGGCAGGGGCAGGGCTTTGACATCTCCCACTCTTTTCCACAGGGCAGAGGTGACAGGTGCGTTTGTTTCCTGATAAGCAAAGAGTTGGTAGTTGGAGATTTCGGAATGAGAGGAGTGCACATTCATGTTCCAGGACAGAATAATTCCTATAAAAATATAATAGTAAATATTTTTAATGGTTAGAGTTCATTTGTATAGTTAAAAAGATATTTTACGGGTGGAAAAATGTTAACATTTGGCTAATTCCAGGCAAAATTATCCTTTCTGTAGTGTAAGTCACATGTGTAGTCTTTTAAACAAGTCATAACAAGTCTTTTAAAATTAAATGAAAAAAATTATCGTGAATAGCTGATCTACATCTAATAAAACTAAATAATACAATGAGCTTTATTTAATTTGATTTATTTTTCAAATTTAAAAAGCTTCTAAGCTCCTCTTAAATTGGGAAATCTTACATATGTAAAGCTAAGTTGTTTTCTGTGTAACAAATAGGCTCATAAACTATGTGATAGAAGTTTTTAAAAGAAATTCACAAAGTGCTGATTCCATGTAACTGTAGTGTAAGTCACAATTTAAAAAAAGCTTTTAAATTTAAAAAAAAATCAAATTAAATGAAGCATGTTAAATTTTTTAGTTGCAATAAGCATTAGCTATTCCGCTAATTTTTTTCCATTTAATATTATAAGTTGTAGTGATAATCACTTTTTACACAGATTGTTTACACTACAGAAAGGATAATTTTGCATGTAATTCGCCAAAGATAGGTTTACATTTCGAAATCACTGACTATCGAACACTTTAGAATTTTTCATTCTAAATGTTGGTTTTTAAATTAAACAAGTAGGTTTGTAACAGAATCTGTCCTTAACTCGCTTCCACATATTTGTGTTAACAGGAAAAAACGCGCCAAACACAACATTAATTCTATATTTAACATTTACAAGCTAATTTGGCTAGTTTCATTTATTTTTTCGAAAATTCATATTATTCCTTATCGTTTGCAAAATTAATTTATATTTTAAAGAATAAATATGTCATATTCCTCGCTTTTAAATAGAATGAAACATTTCATATCACCATACAAGGATTCCGTAGTGAAATATATTGACGTCATTTCAAACTGATCGATGTTGCAAAAATAAATTTATTCTTAATTATTGTCTAAAAGAATTAAAGTTTCCCTCGAGCGATTGTTGCGAATGGCAAATGTGATTTAATTCTAATAAAAACAGGGCCTTTAGCTATTTGTAATTCAACTTTTAAACGCCAAAATTAACTATTTTCATTAATCTTCTTTCTCAGATTTATAATAGACTTATCGTTTGCTAAATTTGTTTGACGTTCGAAGAATAATGATGTAATCTTTTTAATAAATATTTTTGTCGCCACAATTTCCCATTTACATTTCTTTCGAAAATTCACTTATTTATAATTTGTTAAATTAATTTACAGTTCAAAAAATTTATAATTTGTACAATTGATGCTTTAAAAATAAAAGCGAAACTTAGCATATTTTTTTTATGTTAAGTTAGAATTCTCTATGCATCTTTCTACATACATATATATAGAACCATTAAAAGAACTCTATTGTGATAATACACAATCCAACCGAATTATATCACATAAATATAATATTTTTTCAAAAGTGTATTTTTATTTTAACAAAAGTTTCTCGTACGTTAAACGAAATGGCACAGTGAAAATATTGAATAAAAATGGAATTTGCATGTTATTTCAATGTAGATTAAATTTTTATGTTTTTAAATTTTAAATAAGCTTTCTAGTTTAAATTTTTAATGAAATTTGGCATGTAGCCTAATCTGATTTTTTGCTTCAAAATGACGTATCCCACTTGTCTGTGGGACTTGTGGTGACAACAGTGAAAATATGATAAAAATAGAATTGCATGTTTTCAATGTAGATAAAAAAAATTTAGTTATTTAAATTTTAAATAAACTTCTAATTTAAATTTTTTAAGAATTTGGAATGTAGCCTAATCTGATTTTTTGCTTTAAAATGACGTATCCCACTTGTCTGTGGGACTTGTGGTTCTTTCTGTGAAAGTGGGGACAGACAGACGGACGGACAGACGGACTGAACGATTATAAACCTTCCACTTTTTACGTTATAAACGTAGTGTGGAAGCTAAAACTATTGAAATGAATTTCAAATTTTTCCACAATAAATAAGAAACACCATAATTTTTGTATCATATAATTAAATTGTGTAACCTAAATTTTATTGCAATACCAAGACCAGGGGTTGAGCTACCGCTCATAAATTTCGTCAGTGGCGATAATTTTTTTAATTTGGCGATGACTTTTAGGATCATTTCTCAAGCGATGGAAAAAAATCCTTTTTTTTAAAAATATTTCCACATTTAAAATTTCTTTTGCAAAATAAGCAGCATTATAAAAGGAAAATTTACCCTTTATCGAAAAAAGTCCAGTTTCATTTTAATTTTTAAGAATGCATCTTTGTGTAACCTCTACTAATAATTACCGTTTCCAGTCAACAATGTCTGTCAATACAGTTATTGTCAGTCAATAGTTTCTACAGACAAGGGTATCAAACAGAGCCGCAGTCCAAACTACGGATAAGTATCGATATTTTGAGAAAAAATTAATTTTTTTTACCTTGATATAAGCGGCCTATAGTGGTACTCAATGAAAAATTGATCACTGCTTTTAAAATAATGTTTTTATATATATTTTTTTCAAATCCAAACATTTTACATTTCATTTGCGGAAATAAAAGCTCAAATGAGATGACTGCGGATTAAAGTGTTTTTGATATCTAGGCAGAAAGTAAAGTCAACCTACCCACGA
The DNA here is from genome assembly GCA_019343175.1 of Oedothorax gibbosus. Classification (NCBI taxonomy): domain Eukaryota; kingdom Metazoa; phylum Arthropoda; class Arachnida; order Araneae; family Linyphiidae; genus Oedothorax; species Oedothorax gibbosus. Next base: position 19,011,098 of record CM033270.1, read on the forward strand.
CTATTTCTAACATTTGCTAAATCAAAGCATAATTGCAGTGGATTGGAGTTCTTTTTATAGTTCTGATCAGATCGGCCAACCTGCCTTAGCGCCTAGTAATATTCGCTAGTTAGCAGCGTAATCACATTAGTGTCTTATTTTTTTTAGTTATAAAAAAACAAGACAGGACAGACACAAGACAGGCAAAGTTTTATTTCTGAAAAGATTAGTCAGCCAAACCACAAGTCCTAGTAATGTTTGTGAATTGTCAGCCTGATAGCCACATGATCAGGGTCTAATTTCTTAGTTTTAGTTCAGGACAGATCAGTAAACCAAACCTTGGGTACTTTAAAATAATTACAATGGCCAGTGGCGTCATGGCACGCTACTTTTTTTTTTCTGCGATGGCAAATCTTGGTGCCAACCGTTGTTAATGAGATAGACATTAAAAATTTGACCTTAAAAAAAATTGTTATTTTAAAATTAGTTTTTAAGAAAATCAGCTATTTTTTTGCAATTTAATGAATTAAATAGGAAATTTAGTTATTACTTATGCTACTTTACTGAATAATAAATTTACCTGTTTGAGGGTGTGGAGCCCTTGCACCCTTTAAAGATGGTTTTGGAGGAACCAGCTTGAGCTTGGGATTGTACGATTGAACAGGAGGCATGGGGAATGGGGCTGGATGCTGAAAAACACAGAATTTTTAAATTATGCACCTATGTATGCACACTCTCAAAAACAAGTACAAATTTAAGACTGTTGCATATACATAGAACCAGCGTTTGGAGTAACTTGTTACGCCGTTAATTGTAAGAGTAACTTTTTCAGGTAACGCCGTTAGATTTTCCGGAAGGTAACTGTAGCTTAGTTAATTTTAGTGGTAAAGAAATAACAAAAAAATTTAATTACTTTTCTTGCCGCTCTACGCGGCTAGTTTCTGCACAGTTCGGCGTTCGGATTAAATTTAATTTTTTAACTTTTAACAACGCTAAATTTTCCTTCTTAACTTTTTCCGATTGTCCCTATTTCTTTAGACTTGGTTCTGTTTGAAAAACGGTAAGATGGCTAAATTTCAATTTTTCTTATAACTTGAAATTTTGAAAAGTAACTTTCCAATCCCTGCATAAAACAACCTGTGCTGAAATAAAATTACACTATACACAATTAACAGTTCAAACCATAAGCCACTTAAATTGTACAGATTTTCACGAAATGCAAGTGCCTTATAAATAAATTTAGTCTTAAGTTATTCCTGAATAAAATCACAGTGAGGTTATTTATGGTTATGTTAGTTGGCTAAGAATTATCTTATTAGAAGAGCTAAAGAAACAAGACACAGATATTTATAAGGTTGGCTATTCAACTCAAACGACCAATTAGATTTAATATTGAATAGCTGATGCAATATTTGGTGATGATAACTTTTTTTAAAATAAAAATGATGCATTAAGACAAAGAGAAACAATTATCATTCAAAAGTTGAGGCAACACGAGCATGATATTACAACAGCAATTAATCAGGGTGTCCAGACCAGACGGAATTCCTTTTAAAATTTCCTGATTTCCATATTTTCCACTGCATGTTGCAATTATTTATGGCAAGTAGTACATTTTAAAAATTCGGGATTGGGTGAGGTTGACCCATCCTTTCATCCCTTGAGTGGGTCAATAAAATGGGTACCAAGCATGATTGGGAACTAAAAACTGGGGGTTCTGCACGCGAGGCTGCCCACCTTACCGGGACATATGCATAGCAACTCAGAGCCCTAGGTCACGAAAGCTGAAATGGGCACGGCAGGCCATGGCCTAGTAATGGGCTGTTGCCCCGAGGAGCTTAGTTTTTTTTTAGTCCGTTTTAAAAGTAGTCTCATTTACATAAATATTACGGATCACTTATTAAGTTTCCCAAAGAAAATTGCAAAGCAAAGTTTAGATTAGGTTTACATAACAACCGAACCATATAGTATTAAAAGAAAAAAATACATGTCAATTCGGATACAAAAATATCATTGCTATAGCTTATTTTTTTAAAAAACAATTTAAATATAGCAAAAAAAAAATTAAAAAAATAGAAACTGAGATAATTGAAAGTTAAGTTTTAATTCTTAACTGCAAAGACTAGAAGATTATTAATCACTTTTTGAAGCATTTTCTAGTTAACAAAATAAAGTTAACCTTAAATAAAAAAGAATTTTATGTTCGTTGATTTTGGGAGGCTGTGTTGTCTTAATGTGAATTATCTACTAAAAATAATTTTATTCTTTAAATGCAGTGTTTAATTAGGGATATACAGTAGCGCTCATAAGTATTTTGACAAAACAGTTTCGTCACAAAAGGGCGCAGTCTTGTGAAAGATCCGTCACATTTCAGTCTTGTGAGCAAAGCGCAGCAGTTGGCATCTAACCCCCGCTGAAGAAAGCTGTCAAGGTAAGCACAGGTAGAAAAACCCTATTTTTTTAGAAAACACTGGGTTCAAAAGTATTTTGACAAGTGTGTGTTTTTGCTACCCAGTAAATTAACAGCCATTTTATTGTGTTTTCAGTGTGGTTTACGTTTGTGTTGACATCCCAGAATGTAAATAAAAACATGCCCTGCCCAAGGTGAGAGAATACTCTACTGATCTCAAAGAGGCTGCAATTGCGGCATTGCAAGATGGTCGGTTACAAGCAAGTGTAGCCACAAACTTTAATCTCTCAAGACAAATTGTGAGTGTATGGAAGCGTCAATTTGAACCCCGAGGCACAGTTAATAGTAAACAAAGGCCAGGCAGTCCTAAAAAAAACAACAGAAAGGGTTGATAGGCTTATTCGACGGAGAGCGGTTGCAAATCCACGCCTCACTGCTGTCGATATAACGCGCGATTTAAAAGCATCACATGGTGTAGATGTTCATGTATCCACCGTCAAACGTCGCCTCTCGGACCATGGTTTGAATGGCCGACGTCCCAGGAAGAAGCCATTAATTTCAGTGAAGAACCGAAAGGCCATACTTGCATTTGCCGAAAAGCACAAGTTTTGCACTAAGAAGGATTGGGCGAAAGTTCTATTTAGCGATGAAAGTAAATTTAATATATTTTCGTCAGACGGTATACGGTATGTTAGACGCCCTGTGAACACTCGATACGATGTTCGTCACCAAGTCCCCACCGTAAAGCATGGTGGAGGCGATGTTATTGTCTGGGGTTGCTTTTCACGGGCCGGTGTTGGTCCTTTGGTCCACATTGAAGGCATCATGGACCGCTCCAAATATGCTCAGATTCTAGAAGAAAACATGTTAAACCATGCTGAAGAAGTTTTTGAGGGTGAATGGCTTTTTCAGCATGACAACGACCCAAAACATGCCTCCAAACATGTTAAAGGCTTTCTTGGTCAAAATAATGTTCTCAAGTTGGATTGGCCAAGTCAAAGTCCTGACTTAAATCCAATTGAACACATGTAGAATCAGTTGGACAAGAGGATATGGCGACGTGAAATCACCAGCAAAGCAGCCTTACTTCAAGCACTGCGTGAGGACTGGGCCCAAATTCCTCTCGGTGCCATTGAAAAACTGATTGACTCTATGCCAGCTCGATGCCAAGCTGTTCTTATGTCTAAGGGCTATGGAACCAAGTATTAGCTACTCAGATTACAAGGAGTAACAATTTTTTTTTGTTTTGTCAAAGGTTTACAAAAGAAAATGGGTTTTACCCTCGTTTATAGAAGTGTCAAATTACTTTTGAGCGTAGTAAGTTCCAATAAAATTCATTTTGTATGTTTGATACAAAAAGATCTTCGTGTATTTTTTTCTAGCGACCTATTTAACGTCCCTTCACCCATTATCCTACAGCTAAGAGTATGAAAAACTTTGTGATATTAACAAATCGTTTTAAAATAAGATAATTGAGTTTGTCAAAATACTTATGAGCGCTACTGTATAGGGATTAATAGCGCCATCTCACACCACCAGATGCGTGGACAAAGTCTGTACATTACAGGGACTTTTAAAGCATCTGGAAAAAGTTTGGGGCTGCGGAAAGTGTCTCGCAGTATTGATTATTAACTTTTAACAATATTTTCTAAGGCATACGTAAAAATCAGCACTAAGAAAATGAGATAACTTATATTTTACCAACATTTTGCACCTGATACTTGTAAATTGGCTGTTGTTCCACTCTAGCGGATATGAATAAGCATATACTAAAAATACATGGAAACAATGCCTAATTCGAAAAATTTCATTACTGAGAAAATAACATAGGTCTGGGGGCCCTGGACTCTTGCCCTATATGTGGTGATTTGAGGGGGATCTTTTTGCCAAGCATGCCTTACTTGTCAGATGTTGATTATGTGCCTGGCGATCATGTGAACCCCAACCGCAAGAAGAATTTGAACTATTCTAAATTAAATAACTAATTGAGTCTAAGTGACGCTTCTCTTCTCCCGACATTAGCAGGTGTATGGGTCACCTCTGCACCGAACGAAGAAGTATGTAAAATGCAGGCAGTAAAATTTAATTATGTAAAAGCAATTGATTTTTGATAAACAGTAAAATTAATAATTTCTATAAGTTTAGTTAAAAGCAATAAATTATTTTTAATAACCATGAGTGAAATTAAAAACATTAAATATTTTTTAATTACTATAAGTTTAATTTAAAATAATTACACTATAATTTTTTTAATCCACAGAAAGCATAAATAATTAGTTTAATATGTTATTCTTCCAAAGTGTGCTGTAGTTTCTGCTTTGAAATTTCAGTTTACGACGTTCTGTCAACTGAACTTAATTTTTGGTTATATGTGATAAAATTCTGGTGGTGTGCGTTATTAGTTTAGGAAGGATCGGTCGAACAATCGCCATGTAATTTTTGCTTATTTGAGGCAAAATCGCAGTAGTGCCTAATTTTTATAGTTCAGGACGGATCGGCCAACTAAACTACTGGGACCAAATTTGAAGTCTGTAGCTATTTTTGTTCGAACAACTGTAGAGTGGTTTCCAGACCAACAGACGAATCAATGTTTGAAAACCATTTTTACAAATCAGCGCCCTCCAAAACATTTAGAAAACACAAAATTTCCATTTTGGATTTTCGATCCCACGCAATTCTTCTATTACCTTATATTTCATATCGGGAAATTGAAAGTAAAAGCAATGTATTTTGTAAACCCCTATACAATATATGATATCATGAATGAGGGAAAGCACAGCTTCAGGAACATTTGGTGCAAACTTTAGAAACGTGTGTTCAAATAGGAAAATTTAAAAGAAAATTGACTAAATACCTGAAGTGTGGGTCGAGGGAAAAGTACGAGACCATTGTTTGCTGTAGCTGTGGTAATAGTACTGTTATTTACTAAAGTGTTAACAGGAGCTGGTAATCTTGATGTGCTGGTCACAATGCTACCAATAGGTGGTACATGGCCTGTAATAAAGAACCTTTTAGTTTTCTATTCATCAAATTTATACTTTAAAGATAGTTGTTTTAAAAAAAAAATTAAAAATCTAATTAGCCTGGAAACTACCTTTAAAAGGTGTCCTAAAAATATGAAATTTAATAACAAGGAAACAATGACAGATATATTTAATTATTTTTTATTGGTTATTTAATCAGTAGGTCCAAAATATTGTTAGAATAGTTGAAATGTGCTCAAAGTTAGTAAATCATTTGTTAAACCGTTCAAATGGCAATTGCTACAATAACTCATAATGAAAAAAATTTAGATTTTACTAATTAATATAATTTGTAATAATTTAAAGTCAGAGTTTCCTTGACATTCAATTGAAAAATTGGGTACAGTAGAAATCCAATTATCCAAAGCAATTGGAACCAAAACATATTAGGATAATAAGAAATTCAGATGATCTAGTAAATCAGAAAAAATTATATTTTAAAATAAATTACTTAATGTATTGTTGGGCTGAGGTGAGATTATGAGTTTAGTTTTGGTCGTCATCAACAAAACCAAAGTATAAGCTGTCATTTGGCAGTTTGAGTTATAGCTTTTTGTAAAAGTTTTTTTTTATTCTAGTTATGTTAGAACATGGTTTCTTTTAGAAGCCATGGTGAATGATAGATATTGAAAGTCTAGTGCATTATTAGATATTCAAAAGATAATTTACATAAATAACATAATAGTACATAAAACAAAAGCAGATACAGTTAGTGCAAAAGTTTATATGTAAACATATAAACTATAATACCTGACCTATTTGTCACTGTTTGTCTCTGTTCGATGTCATGCCTAATGGTTTTTTTTTTTTTTGTATGTCCAAACAAATTATACTAGGCTTAAACATCAAACAAAGACGAACAGTAATAGATAGGCTGGGTCGAAGTTTTTTCTGAAATTCGGATAATTAGCAATTGGAGTTCTACTGTAGTTTTGTTTTTGAGGACAAGAGCAAAAACAAAATCCAACTGCATCTGACCTGAATTTGTCATTCGGACCACAAAAGTCTGCAGCCGCTGACCTGCAGGACCTGCAATGAAAGGGGCCCCAGAAATGCCATTCCTCGCTGTGAGTGGGGTCAGCTGGCTTGAGTTAGGAGACATCAAGTAGGCCACTGTCCTAGGGGCTGCGGTCGCAGCTCGAATCGAAGACTGGAGAACAGCTCGTCCGGTTGGCAACTGGGTGGCAGAGGTGAACTGGGGTGGGTTGCCTGAATTGGAACGTATTTGGAAAACGGTCATGGGCATAAGAACGTTCTGCTGGTTGCCAGTCAGTCTCGGTATGGCAACTGAAGAGGGATTAACTAAGGAAAATTTGAAAGGAGTTAGTTTATCGTTTGAAGGGGTACAAGTAGAGATTTGAGAAAAGTTTTAGTAAATTGACAGGGATATAAGATACAGACATGAGGTTGCAATAGTGTAGTAGGTAGTGGTTTGACTGCCCAGCTGTTGATCTCTCTGGGAACTAATGTGCTAGACTCAAACTAAGATCTTCATTTCTTTATGATTGCTAGCATGAGACTTCTATAATATTAGTAATTTTGTACAATGGTAGAAAAATTTTGCTGGGGCAATTCTAAGCTAACATATTAAAAAACATTTCAAAATTGCAATGATTCTGGTGTGCAATTAAAAAGCGAATTATTTCTTCAAATCATAAGGAAATCAAAAATAAGTGTTTTTTAAGCAATTTCTGATGGATTAAATTTTGATTTTTTGGATAAAAACTTTTTTTTAAAAACCTTACATATCAGGAAAAAGCTGCAAAATTCTGATGGTTGCTAAACCAGTGCCTGTCCTGCTTGAAATATTAATTGAAGATCAACATCAAACAAACCACTAATTTTAAAGAATTGTAATTAGATAGCAGCGTGTGGGGCATCGCTAAAAGAAATTTAAATGCTTATTGGGTTGCAAGGCCGGGAGAAATGTAACATTTTAAAAACAATTTAGGGAAATCCCATACACAAAAACTTACAAGTTGATGGGTTGATACTTTGGGAGAGAGTTAAAAATTACTAGACAGTCCGGGACTGAAGTTTAATATTTAAAATTGATCAGGTTCACATTTGCTAAATGTATAATTTGAATTAACTTTATCATTTTAAAACTTTAGCCCTATTTAACTCTTAATGATAAGCATAACGAAATTATCCCAAAAAAGGTAGATATTAAAAAATATATTCAAATACACTTACTAAGAGAAGTTTGCGGTCTAACAACTGGAGTTACAGCTCTGGATGCAGGCCGAATTTGACCAGACTGTACAGCTGCTAGGGGGTTTCCAGCCTATTGAGAATCAATAACAAAAAGTCAAGTGGCAAGATAATTAAATTTTACAAAGTGTGGATTTCAAAACTAGTAAAATTGGCTTGTATTTCCGATGGTAGGGACAAAAGTAGCAAACACTGATGTGGATTTAAGAGATGAAAAAAAATAAAAGGCGAACAATCATTATGGTCATCCAAAGATCTTGGCCAGCAATTTCATCCAAGAGAAGAAAAATGCAAAATTATTATTGCGATCTCTCTTTCATTCCAAATTTTAAGATACTACATCAATGCATTCCCACAAAAGACTTTTAAATCACACAAGCCACTCTTGTGTCTTACTACTTTTTACCATCATATATGTGACTTCATAATGATACAAGAAGAGCCAATTTCAATGTAGCAGTTGTTTAGAATAATAACCTTCTGCATTTAACTGGCGTTGACTGGATATTTTTTCCGTTTTCAATTTCATAAAATTATTACAACAAGTCACTTAAATAGGTGAATGAATCAACATAATTAAATGGTTGTTAACAATCTGTATAGGTAAAAATCAATTAAAGACCAATCTAACTTTAAGTACACCCAACGCTTATGAAGAAAAAAAGGTCTGCTTGAATACCAGGGCTAGAAAAATCTCAAAATTTTTACATGCCCTGTCGGGCATGTTAATCTTGGAAATACATGCCCGGATTAAACTTTTACATGCCCAAGCGCAGGGCCGAGCGAAAGGGGTGGAGTCAAGAGGAAGGCTGACCCGGGAGATCAGATACATAAAAATTTATCCGCGGTTTCTTTAAAATATGAGCTGGACACATTGGCGATTTTCGGGAAAGCCCGGCAAACATTGTCCCACATTTCAGTATGCTCATTATTTGTGCCCAACCACGTAAATTCCGTCAACCAATCCTGGTGTACTAACCGTTTACGTTTTTATTCATAATCAGGTTTTAGTTTTTTCGCCGGGCATTCCATCACACTATCAACATTTATTTCACGTTCTTGGCTCTTCTGCTCGGGCATAACACTGTCACTGTGGGCTATAAAAAACTGTCGTATATCCATTTTAAAGTGAAACGAAAGTCGAAAAACACAATTGCGAATCTAAACAAATTCAAGTAGTACGGCGCTATTCGCTTTGCACGCATGATTATAAACGGTATGCCACTCGCATATTCACAATCCCATCGGGATTGGACGACGCATATCTCACGTGACATGGAGAAAACAGTGACGACTTAAAGAAATTACGCATGCGCCCTGCCGCGTTTCGATGGTACATGCGGCACGAGGGATATGTTGGGGATTTTTCAATAAAACACAAAATGTTTATTTATGGAAAGGTATTTTTGATGAAATATTGACATGCCCGGTCAGGCATGTGAGGCCAAAAAATACATGCCTGATCGGAATTTTTACATGCCCCGGGCACGTCGGGCAATATAATTTTCGAGCCCTGTTGAATATCAATCAACCTAACGAGCTTTTTAAAAATACTTCTACATCTTGTGCAGTATGGTTCAACTTCAAACCAAGATTACTACTATTTATAAATTGGGGTAGTAGTGTTTATTTTAAGCCAACAGCTATCATTTATAACTTCAAAATTCCTTTTTGAGATTGACTCTTCTTACAAGGAGGTAAAGTTATAATGCAGAACGAAACCTGAAAAGTGTAAAAGCATGCTTACTATTGTAACATTTGGACTAACAGTAGTGGGCCTTGGACCAGAAAAGTTCTGCCTAGGCCTACTGGCATTAGTTAGAATGGCTGGAATTTGCCTCCTGGCAGGTGCCAGCTACAAATACAGTTACCAAAATAAACAAACTACTCATGCTCTATGACTACATCTATAAACAAGTAACCAAAATATAACAATAAAATAATGTATTGAAACCAAAAATTATGGGAAAGATAAAATACCTTCTTATAATTTTTTATATTTTTTTTAAAAAATAAGAAAAAATATGCACATAAAAATGAGCAAAATTATAAAAAAGGAAACTTGCAAAAATTAAAATTTCAATCAATAAAAAAAAATACTTTAAACAAAAAAAATAAAACTTTTTTCTCCTAAAGAAAGACTCAAACTTCTAAAATGATAATTCTACAATAGAATTTCTACCTGGATTTATTTTAACATAATTTCTTAAATGTTTAACAACTGAAACTAACACAATGTACTAAAATACATTGAAACAAAAACAGTACAGTATAAATAACATTACAAACAACTAACAGCTAAAAGCAACAAATCCACTTTTATATTGAATTTTTGAAATCATCTACAAGAATCTATATTTTTTTTACTAAACACAATACCTGGTTTGATTGTACCAGAGGTTGGGTTGAAACAGTAGTAGTATTGGGGAGTGTTGATACCTAAATAAATGATAAAAAACATTAAATTTACATAACAGCTATTTACTGTAATGGGACAAACTAAAAAGTAGTAAGGCAAACACAATAATCAAATAAGCTTACATATTTGTAGTAATAGCATTATTTAAAAAAAAAAAAAACGAAATTAATTTTATAGAATTCAGGGGTGCTCCTTCTTTCAGAAAAAAAGTGGATTGCTAAGTATAGATGCATATAAAATAAGGGTTTTATTTAAAAAAAAGTTAAGGGCTTTTAAGAGGCATCAACGGTCTGTGAGAACCCTTCATGAAAAATAGTCCCTTACAACTTTTGCAACTATCTAAGCAAACACTGTAAATCCAGTTCAAAGTTTACAAGCAAAACCTTTAGACAAATTGAGGCTTTTAGGAGATTTCTATTTGAGCTGGGCTATTTATTGGAGCTGAAATAAAACCTAAGTTTAAAATAATATTCTAGATTATCTTTGTTAAAATTGCATTTCTTTCATATAATGTCTATAAAAATAAAATTTGCTAAATTAATTTTACTTAAAATTAAACTGATTTGTATTAACTTAGATAAAACCTAACCAAATTATCGAGTAACTATGCAAAAGATCTGGTAATATTTTCTTTCAAAGGCATTATTGCGGAAAAACAATTTTCTACAATAAAATATAAAGGTTTTAAAATGGTTGTTAATATGTTGGAGTACTTAATCTTTAATTCCAATTACATATATAAATTTATAAAAACAAATTTATACAATATATAACCTCTTCGCTCCAGAGGTACACAAATTCTAACTTTTCTATTATAAACTAGAATCTTCCCAAAATTACTGATACCAAAGCAGCTGATTTTTTTTATAGTATTAAAAATTAATGAATAAGAAGGTTAAGCAGAATTCGAAGGTCTTGCAAAAGTTTTTTTTAGCGTCAAATGTTTTGCATGAAAACAAATGTCAGAATGGACAAAAAATTGCAATAAACTGATAGAGCTAGTTTGTTTCTTCATAGCACAGCACAAATGTGCATTTTTACCGCTCCAAACTTCAAATTCCACAAAATTGATGGAATTACTTTTAAATATATAATTGATTGAGGCCCAGTGGCAGTGCGTTGCATTGCCACACCACAGGTGCGGGGATCGAGTCCCGGACTGTGCGAGGTTGACCCATCCTTTCATCCCTTAAGTGGGTCGATAAAATGGGGACCAAGCATGCTTGGGAATTAAACACTGGGGGTACCGCGTGAGGCTGACCACTTTACCGGGACATATGAAGAGTACAAGGGAAAAACCGCATAATTTCATAGAAAACTTTCCTCATCAGGCCTCTTTGGCGATGAAAGCGAGTCATCGCCTAAACTGGTGTGAGGAAATCGGTTACTCACTTTGTTTTTCTCCCGCGGCAACCCTGATTTGTGCCAGCGATCAGCGTACACAAGTCACACGTTGGTACCGCGAAAGAAGAACCGAAAGGAAAACCGGTTTTCTGTCGCCAATGTCCGCCAAGCAGATACAATTACGGCACTACTCCTAACAAATAAAGTGTTTCTTCCCCTGTACTCTTCATATGCCTTGCACCCCAGAGCCCTTGGTCACGCAAGCTGAAATAGGCATGGCAGGCCTTGCCCTACAAACGGGCTGTTGCGCTGAGGAGTTTAGTTTTTTATATAATTGATTGAAAAATATGTTGATATACAGAATATATGTCTAGGATTTCTTTTAGGAGTGAAGAGGTTAAATATAACGCTTCTGAAATAAGTACTAGAAGTTTTATGTTTTAAAAATAGTTTTGAAATTTCATTATGTACACCCTTTCACATTGGGACAAATAGAGTCTGCCAGAATATTTTAAATATTTAATCATGAGAGTTGAATAATTTACATAAAATGTGGATTGTTTGGAGAACGGAATACAATTAAAATGCAACAAATCTTGGACTGACACAGAAAAACATTGAAATACAGACCAATCAACTTTCAACTTCCAGATTTTCAAAATTTATTATTAAAATAACATTATGATTAATATTAAAAAATTATGTTTATTTTAATTAACTATTCCAACTACCCAATTATAGCATCTGACCAACAGATCTTAAACATAACTAATATATCTTTCTAATTGCATTATACCTGATTTCACAATCAGTAGCGATTTTATTGACCTTTGTTTAAGTAAAGACTTCAGATATCTATCCAGTTATCTTCGATTTAACGAGTTGGTAATTTAACTGGATATGATTTATATATCATTTAAGCGGAAACAGATCTTCAAAATTGCAGCCAATTTTGTATGAATTTTCAAAGCTCTTCAGCTATATGTTAATGAATAAAATTTCAATAATTTTCAGCATTTCTCTAATTTATCATTTTTGTACATTATTCACGTGATTGATTCATGTGTGTGATTTTTCATTTAATAGTACACATAAGAAATAATAAATACCGTGGTTGAAGGTGCAGGAGATTTAATGTTAGATACAGTTGTAGTTCCTTTACTGGTAACAGAACTTGGCTATAAAAATAAAAGAAACATTTTTTTTAAAAAATAATCTGAAACAAAAAAACTGTATAGCAATAGAGAATTACAGCCTATTTTAAATTTCCATTCAATTAGCTTGCTTATAGAACAAGTTATATCAGGGATCTGAATATCGAGTTAAAATTTCTGTTAAAATTTATTTAAGTTTATTAGTTTTCTAATCACTAAAAATATCTGAAAATAAAAAACGGATCTGTGAAGTATTTAGTCTGCCTTTATACACAAACTCAAATTCACCAAAGTTCAACACTTTCAAAGAAAGTGATGCCGATTCGTTTTCAAATTAAGACACTATCTACATTACTCAACAGTCTATCACTTCAGGGCCAGCTCTAGCTAATTTACCAACCCAGACCAATCGATAAATTGACGTCCACGGGGGGGAAATTGCTACCCCCATAAAAAAGCTTAGCCGCTGGTGGAGCTTGATCATGTGACTTCTATTAGCAGACTGATATCCAAACTAGCTATTTTAAAGTTTTAATTAAAAGTTAAAAGGGTATCAGATGTGAAAATGATTTTTTTTTAATTTTGAACTTATATGTAGTAGATTTAACCTTCTGAGCAGCCAGGAAATCGCCAAAAACCATACTTGCCAACATTGAGATTTTGAAAACCTTACAATTTCAACTATGGGGTTCGAAAGCATATGGGTCAAAGTGACAAATTAAGGATATGTAGGATTTTTTAAAAAAAACATATAGAATATACAGGATTATTTTAAATAAACATACAGGACAACATAAAACCTCAAATAACTGAACACAGTTACCTATCCACAAGGGAAAGCATTTTAAAATTCCCCAATTTTTCCTAGTATGGTACAATTTATACGGTATAGTTTTACACTGTTCATATACTTATTAGGGAAAAAAATCAAGCACTATTCATATACTTATTAGGAAAAAAAATCAAGCACTCTTCAAATACTTTCCCAGAAAAATTCTAGGAATAGAAACTACTAAAATCATAAAATCTGAATAGATAAAGCTTTCTTTTTGTTAAAACTAAAACTTGTATAAATTCCGAAAATCCGCATTAGGCCGAAGTAGAAAAATGTCTAAAAAAGCTTCAACACACAGAACTTTTTTTTAATATACAAGCTTTTCATGCCATCACATGATCACGACTCACGCACTTTGATTAGAAGCAATAGAAATGTTCTGGTTGATCCAACTTGATCTGAACTGGAGCTACAAAAAGAAAACGAGACTCTTCCGATAATACAGAACCAGAGAACTGTCAATCATTACGTGAGACACGACATCATCGGTAAATTTAGAGAAAATTACTTAGGCAGTAAAATAAGTGAATCAGGAAGCATTGTTTGATTGCACTGGCTGTTGGGTTAGCCGATATTTAAAGAAATCTTAGTGTAATCAAATCTTAATAATCTTCAAATTTTAATTAATTTTTCATCTTTATTATTAAAATTAAAAAATTAAACTTGCTTTTTCTTGAAATTTAAGTTTAGTTTTCATTTATATAAACCGATAATGGTGAAAAAAATTACATTAGAGAAAAACTTACCTTGGTTTGAGTTGTTGCAGGTGAATGATTTGCAGAATCAATCTAAAAACCATTTCAGAAAATTAATTAAACTGAAATTAAAGATTGCAAAAAGCATTGATTGAAGGCACAAAATTGGATTATTTAGAAAAGAGGTAAACTTTGTTATAGATATGAATTGAAAATACAAGGAATATATGAAGACAGCGCCATAGGAGAGCAACTGATCAAACCAGATAAAAAAATAATTACTCAGATCAGCCTTGACTTATAGCTAACTGTAGTGCCAAGGAAAAGAAGATGTAACTGATAGCCTGGATCAAATTAACATGGCTTTATAAGAAATTACTTAGAGTACAATTGTTATCACTGCAAACAAAACATGAGATGATGAAATAAAGATAGGTTTTACTTTACAACTTTGGGTTAAGTGTAAAATTGAAACCATTTTTTAAAATATATAAATGATTAATTCACTAAAATTAAATCACAATATTCAAGAACTTATTAAATAAAACAGTAAAGGAATTCCTTTCTATGACATATCCATACAAAATATTATTTAAACTTGAGTGGACAAAAATTAAAGTTCTAACTCGGAAAGCACTATCTTTAAAGAGCACAAAAGTGTGATCCTAAACTTCAACAAAATTTTTAAAAAGGTTAAAACACTTAGAATTTGACACTTTACTGACCAGCCGTCGATTAATCGACGTTTTGCTGTCAGCGCATACCGACCAGTCGTCGAGTATTCGACGTTTGCTCCCCCCAGCGCGTCGATTAATCGACTTTTGATCTCTCTGTTAGATTTGGTTAGGTTAGGCAGTGTTCAGTCTACGCCTCAATTCACGACCAGTGATAGGGCATAGTACGACCGGTGACGGTGGTGAAAGGGCATAGTATGTTCGAACCGCTACCGGTCGGTAAAGTGTTAAGAAACCTTGCAAATTATACTTAGATACGTGCACTGTTCAGTGCTTGTTGTATTGTAAAATGGTAGTGTAATTGTATTAAGGTTATTGTAAGGGTGTTGTAAATGCTAAATGGTAGTGGGGTTATATAGTTACATTTAAAAAAAATACCTCATATGTTGTTGTCGCCATTGCATACACACTATGTTTCTTAACCTAGAAAGTAAAACAAAATGGGAAAAAGCCTCATACAATTTAATACAAAATGGAAGGATAAACACTAACATTATAATCATTTGTATGTATGAAATTTTGCATAAAACCTTTTGCATCAGGATTTTTTTGCTTCAAAATAAAAACTATTACTTGTCAGTTCAAACCATAACAGACATACACAAGGCAACAATTTTTTATTAAAAAAAGTATCAAAAGGAAAAATAAGTTCTAGCAATGGATTAACAAAATTCCAAGCGCAGATTTAAAATAATAACAATAATTTAAAAGGCAAGGAAATGAATACGAGATAAGTAGGGATGCACCGAATACTAAATTTGGCCGAATGCCAAATAACGAATATTCGGCCAAAATCTAAACCGAATATTCGGCCGAATACCGAATATTCCGCCTACCTAAACCAATTTATTCATCAATTTCAATTAAACATAAGCATATAAGTACACAATCGCACAATAATTTTAATACGATATAGTTATTAAATTCTTAATTGCAGCAACACAGAATACAGTAGTACTTGTTTGTTATTAAAACAAGCCTTTTAGAAAGTGTAAATTGGCAAAATCACAACACGAAAACAGAAGTATGAAAACAAAAACAGAAGTAGGTGGATCTGGTGTAGAATGAAAATCAGAAAAAAATAATAAACCATGGCTTACAATATTATTATACAATTTAAAAAAAAATTATCTTTTAGTGAAAAAATTACAATTGTGATATATATAGTAACTGTTTTTTTTAAAGCCCACTCATTGTAACTACCAAATAGTAACCGAAAATTCGGGGCATCCCTAGAGATAAGTAAAGGACTTGAATAAGTGAATACAATGTCAAATCATGCAATATCATGATGGGAAGGAATGAAAATTGAAAAGAAAAACCTAAGAAATTTAAAAGAAAATTTAAACAATCTAAGGAACAAAAGCAAGGAAAATGCAAAACTAAAAGTAAAAAATTCATGTAAATTAAATAAACTCAGACTTTTAATTTGAATAGTTTTTTTTTTAATTATTAATATTAACATAAAAAAAGCAATCAAATTGAATAAGACACATGAGTTTTAATTAACCAAAAGTAGCTAAAAAATGCTATTCATGACATAATCTAAAATCAGGTAGTTATACATAACATAATGGAAAATTATGCAATATTCAGGTTGAGATAATGTATAGGTACTTAAAAGATCTATAAATACAAATTCAATTATAAAGTAGAGATCTTGGTGTTATTAATTTATCTAAACAAAGGATCCTGACAATTTAAGAAGTCATAAACAAGTATCTTACATACAAATGTAGTTATTAAGAACTGAAAATCAGAGAAAGTTAGCCAAAAGGTCAGATTATTGCAATTTTTATAGAAACCAGCCTAGTGATTGAAAAGAAATGTATAAGTAAGTAAAAGAAATGCCTTGAAATGATATTTCCTTTAACATAATTTTAAGTATTATAAAAAATGACATAAAAATTATAAAACAAAAAAATATATTAATGTTTCGTTTCAGATCTATCCACTAACTTTAGTTTTATGAAGAATAAAATTAAACGCTTTCTCGAAACATATGCAAGTACCATGAATTTTAATCATGACATAAACATGCCTTTTCTTTTAAATATAACTAAGGAACGCATTTTTAAAAAAGATGCATGACATTAAAACATTAAAGTTCAAAGAAAATTCGAGAGTCCAGTGAATTTATATGAGGTTATAAACAAGTTATGGTTGAAATTTAGGTTTGTATAAATATAACCACGTTTAAACATTGAAAAATAAAATTCATAAATACCTCCTTGGGAGTGAAATTACTTTTATGAAATTTCTCATCTTGCTCAGCTAAAATACTTGTCATCTAAACAAATATTTAACAATAAAATATATTAGAAACTTACAGTATAACTTAGTTATAGGGCTCAGTTATTCAAGGGATTGCAATGTATCTGACATAATAAACAAGGTTGAATATTAAGTAAAGTAAATCAAATAAATATTATTATGTGCTCTTATTAATAATTAAAATTATAAAATGACACCTATTCAATAAATTTTAACCCTATGTGCTGTTAGTAGTCGTTTAATTTCTCTTTCACAGGTCAATAATTTGTTTAGCTGGAAATGAATTTTATATTTTGCGACTTTTCGCGTCATTTGGAAAATATAATCAAATATAAATAGTAAAAGAGGTTTTTTAAATTTTTCTTTAATAAGGCATTTTGGATATCATATAAATGTATGTTTTTAGTATTATAACCGAGGAGTTAATTAAAAGTTGTTATAAGCGAGTTTTTATGACATTAAGGTCTATAGGCAATTCAAGGGACCGAACATTATGGGGTTATATATGATTTTTGTTGTAAATGAGGTCGTTGTAACATAGTTTGACTGTATATGTTTTTTCAACATAACTTTAAACTTTTAACAATAATAAAACACTTACTTTAGCATTAAATAATTGTAAATCCTCATTAAATAATTGACACATTTCTTCAGATTCATCAATAAATTTTTTGTTCTCTGTAAAAGATTCTGGTGCGATGTCTTTAATACTTTTTGCAAGAATTAACTTTACAATCTTATCCAGGCACTAAAAACAAATTATAAATAAAAGAATTTTAAAACACATGATATTTAAGTACGATGGCTACATATCATAAATAATATAGTTACCAATGTAACTGTGTAATGGATTTTTATCTTTGCAAGTATTGTTTCATTTCACAAATTTGCTTATTTGATTCATTCAATATAACAAAAAATCTGAAATGAGTGAAATCTAGTATATCAGAAATTTTTTGATTAATTTGGTCTGAATTTAAATAAGAATCTTTATATAATCATAATCTTATTCAGCTAACATTTTTGTCAAAAGGGCAGTGGTAGAAGTGAAGATGAAACAAGTAGGTTTGTAACAGAATCTGTCACTTAACTCGCTTCCACATATTTGTGTTTAAAAAAAAAAAAAAAATTCGCCAAACACAACATTAATTCTATATCTAACATTTACAAGCTAAATTTGGCTAGTTTCTTTATTTTATTTCGAAAATTTAATAATTATTACTTATCGTTTGCAAAAATATTTATATTTTAAAGAATAAATATGTCATATTCCTCGCTTTTAAATAGAATGAAAACATTTCATATCAACATACAAGATTTCCGTAGTGAAATATTTTGACGTCATTTCAAACTGATCGATGTCGCAAAATAAATTTATTTTAATTTATTGTCTAAAAGAATTAAAGTTTCTCGAGCGATTGTTGCGAATGGCAAATGTGATTTATTCTAATGAAAACAGGCCTTTAGCTATTTGTAATTCAAAGTTTTAACGCCAAAATTAACTATTTTCATTAATCTTCTTTCTCAGATTTAATAATTAGACTTTTATCGTTTGCTCTAAGACCGCTTTCATAGGGCCTGAGCCCGTGCTAGGTCTTCCACATAATTCTGTTAGAAAGACCATTAGACGGCTGTTCAGGCCTATAATTTTACAAATTGGCAAAGGGCAGCCGATCAAAGGCAGGCTAGGAGCTTAATCAGAGTGCTCCATGGCGGAGAGCCAAGGAGTTACTTAGCCTTAGCAGGAAAGAGATTCGTGCAGCTATTGGTTTATTAACAGGTCACTGTGCTCTCAATAGACATCTGAGTATAAGTGGTGTGAAAGATGACCCTCTCTGTAGGGCTTGTCAACAGTTGAGGAAAGTTCGTTTCACGTTCTCTGCGAATGTGACAACTACTCTGCACAAAGATTGAGTATCTTGGGTACCATTGTATCGATGCTGGGAGGTTGATAATTTATCAATCAGGGATATTCTGAAGTTCATTTCAGCAATCGGCCTGCTTCAAGGTTTTAAACGATGGGTTAGTACAATAGACCAGTGGTCGCGTGCTTGGCCCTGACGGGCCACCCCACTCAAGTCTAAGTCATAAGTCATTATCGTTTGCTAAATTTGTTTGAAGTTCGAAGAATAATGATGTAATCTTCTTTAATAAATATTTTTGTCGCCACAATTTCCCATTTACATTTCTTTCGAAAATTCACTTATTTATAGTTTGTTAATTAATTTACAGTTCAAAAAATATATATTTTGTACAATTGATGCTTTAAAAATAAAGCGAAACTTAGCATATTTTTTTTTATGCTAAGTTAGAATTCTCTATGCATCTTTCTTCATACATATATATAGAACCATTAAAAGAACTCGATTGTGATAATACAACAATCCAAACCGAATTATATCACATAAATAAATATTTTTTCAAAGTGTATTTTTTATTTAACAAAAGTTTCTCGTACGTTTAACGAAATGGCAACAGTGAAAATATTGAATAAAATGGAATTTGCATGTTATTTGAATGTAGATTAAATTTTTAGTTATTTAAATTTTAAATAAGCTTCTATTTTAAATTTTTTAATGAAATTTGGCATGTAGCCTAATCTGATTTTTTGCTTCAAATGACGTATCCCACTTGTCTGTGGGACTTGTGGATGACAACAGTGAAAATATGAATAAAAATAGAATTTGCATGTTATTTCAATGTAGATAAAAAAAATTTAGTTATTTAAATTTTAAATAAACTTCTAATTTAAATTTTTTAATGAAATTTGGAATGTAGCCTAATCTGATTTTTGCTTTAAAATGACGTATCCCACTTGTCTGTGGACTTGTGGTTCTTTCTGTGAAAGTGGGTGACAGACGGACAGACAGACGGACTGAACGATTATAAAACCTTCCACTTTTTACGTTATAAACGTAGTGTGGAAGCTAATAAGTAGGAGGGGTGCCCACAATTCGGTTACATGTGCATCCCCCCTCTACTTATTTTTCTCTTTTCCTAAACAAGTTAATGAATAAAGAACAAAAATATCAATTTATGTAAAGAGAAGGTTCAGTTGTTATGTTGCATTTTAGAGCTGTTGGACGAAGAAGCTTTAACGATTGTTAGGCTAAATGAGAGAACTTAATTTATAAAAGGAACATTTTTTTTGCTTTCTTTTATGTAAATTTGAAAACAGCTAAGTAAACAAAAGAAGTGGAGGGAGATTTTAGTATTATTAGAAGTGAGGGGACGCATGACCATTTTCTTGAAAAGTGGGGGGATGCATCACCCCATGTATACCCACATTTCTAACACTACAAAAGGGTCACCATATTTAAAGTTTTCAGTTGAGCAGGTTCAACAGTATACAGCATGGTATACTGTTGATCAGCTCGACAGAAAATTTCAATAAGCTTGGTCGATCTACTCCCATACCTCATCTTAGTTACCTATTCTACTCCTGGAAACCCTTTTAAAACTATAAAAACTTTTACCTTAAGAGTAGTTTTAAACTTGTAAGAATTTTCATGAGGAACGTGCTCTATAGCTCTTCCTCGTATGCTTTGTTGTATCTTTGAGTTGCTGTCATAAGGGATTTCAATAGCAATTTCATCTTCTTTCAATTTTTTGTTCATTTCTGGTGAACAGCTTCTTTCAACTTCATCGATTGTTCGTTTCCTATGATCTTCTTTAGTACTTAAGATATCAGTACAAGAAGATTCATCCATTTCCTGGCTGTTACCTTAACGGATTACAAAAAGAAATTATTTTAATAAATTAACTTTGGAAACTACAATTGAATATTTTGAAATCAAATACACATTGAATCCAACAATTAAATCTTTAAGTCTTAATAAATATAAAAATTCAAATTTTTTAATCTAGACCTTTAATTACAAATAAAATTAGCAAATATTCTTTTAGTAATTAAATTGGCAAAATTAATTCAATTAAAATAGCTAATTTGGCATAAAATATAAATTCTGCCTTTGAGATTTTTAAATCTTGTGTGGAAGAGGTTAAAACAATAAATGACAATTATTGTTACAAATCTGTTTGCATATTAATTTGATTTCACTTCAGCAACAGCTGCGATATGAGCTTGAAACCAACAGTTTCAGGGCGACAATCATCCTTTTAGGCTACTTAAATGTGTTTTTTTTTAATTATTACCTTCAACTTTATCACGTTCAACATCAGCATTTTTAGAATTATCTTTTTGCTCTGCATTAGAAATACTTTTCAACTTGCTATTTGTTTTTGCTATAAAAGAAAAGACATCTTTTTGTTAATATATTGTACAGTCAAATTAACAAAAAAAAAAACTTATTAACTTACAATAAAAATATTATAGGTGAAGTTATGCAATTTATTTACATAAAAAATAAACAATTAATATCATTTTCTGAAGACAGTTTTAAACACTATTTTTCAAATAAAGCTTGTATCTGTTCAGTATGTCTTTAAAAAAATACTGTCTAAAACATTCAATAATGTTAATTTTCAGTAAGGTAGCGATACCTTGAATTATTAACTATTTCATTCTTATTTATAAAATATATACAGGGATTGGAGTAACACGTTACTTGTAACAGTTGCTTTTTTTAGGTAGCGTCGGGTAACGCCGTTACATTTTTCAGAAAGTAACTGTAACTTAGTTACTTTTAGCGGTAACGAAGTAACGAAAAATTGCGTTACTTTTCCGTTACTTTCCGAAGGCTGTCTGATGCTTATTTTGAAATTTCACTCCTAAGAAGGGAACATATTTCCAAACTTTCGCATTCCCGAAATATGAGCTTTTCTTGGGAGGGAAAAAGCAAAATGCATTGTCCATTTTGGCTGCTAAAGGCGTGACGACTGCTTTCAACCAGAATTGTTAAAGTACTAATGTTACTCCTTGTCTGTTTACCTTTCCAAGTATCACATTATAAGACCCGTAATTACAGGCTTCTACCGAAAAGATGGGTTTTGAAATAAATTACGCTGACTGTCAAGCAGGTTGTCGTTTGGCAAGTTTCGACCAGTGCAAACCCCTTTGTGTTGCCTGAACCTGAATAGGTTCTACAACAATGACCAACAATAAAGTGTGCGTGGGGGGAGAGAGAGAGAGAGGGCACGTTCACACCTATTTTTGGATTGAACAGATTGAATTAATAAAAAAATATTAATTATAATTTCAGCATTTTGTTCGTGCTTATGTTTCGTTAATCTCGGTTTTCTTTGAAAAATGGTGAGATGGCTAAATTTCAATTTTTCTTATAACTTGAAATTTCAATAAGTAACTGTAATCGTTACTTTTTGTATTAAGTAACTGTAACAGAGTTACTTTTTAAAAGTAACTTTCCAATCCCTATATATATATATATATATATATATATATATATATATATATATATATATATAATATATATATATATATATATATATATATATATATATATATATATATATATATATATATATTATATATATAAAGTAAATACTTCATTAAATTAAACTTTAAACAATAGTTTACCTGCTACATCTAACTCAATTCTGTCCAATAAAGTATTCATCATTACATCACAAGAGCTCTCTTCTGTAACATTATCAATTTGTGATGACAATCTTTCCAATTGTGACGATTCAGAAGAATCCATAGGTTCACAAGACCCACCACTCAATAATGGTGAATCGGATATAAACGGAATCATTTCAACACGATCTCGCAGCCTCCCTTCATATTGGGATGTTTCCTCCAACTTCTTACTTGAATCTAGTTCTGTTTTTTCATTTTCTGCATTTCGCTTAGGACTTTCAGCTTTGTCTGTAACATCTAGAGCCACAACGGCTGAAGTAAACTTGTTCTTGCTACCATCTTTTTCGACATTGATAACATTGCTTGTATCTTCAACAATAAGGCAATCATCATCAGAATCGGCTGCCTTGAAATCCTCCATTATAACTTCGATTTCGTCATCGCTCTCCAACAAAACGGTTGCACGTTTAGGAGACTCTGGTTTGTCGATTGGTGTGTTTTGGTTGGTATTTTCGTCAGCACATTCTTTTACAGCGAACTCCTCAATTAAGGATTCAAAATCATCATCTAAACCGTCTAATAGCTTTTGAGGGCTCTCTGTAGGAGAATTGTTTTTGGTTTCTTTCTGTACTCTATCTTCCTCACTACAGTTAGAAACGGTCTCTTGACAAACTTTTGGATTCAAGTGCTCTTCAACAGAACATTGATTTTCTTCCTCTTTTGATTTATTTTCATTGATACTATTATTTTGCAACGTTTTCAATACTATGTTTGGATCTTCAGGATACGATTCATTGTTTTCACTTGAAACATTCATTGGTTCTTCTCTTATATCATCATCAATGACACAAAGCTCTTCATTTAATGAATCCGTAACCACACAATTATTGTTGTGTTTATTAGATTTATTTTCATCAATGCTATCATTTTTTGATGCTTGCAATACCATATTTGGATCTTCGGGACATGGGATTTCAGACATTTCTACATCATTATCTTCGATAACACTTTTGACAGAGGTTGAAGAACTAATCAGTTCATCTACCCCAGACATTTCTACGTTTTCAACTCCAGTTTTGTTTTTTGAAATTACTTCATCATCAACTGTATCTTCTTTTCCTGATATAACTTCATCGACAACTTCAACATATTCTTCCATCTCCTCGAAAATTTCTTCCTCAAACATAGACTCGTCCTGAGATTCTTCAGCACTTGGGGATTTATCTGTAGCTATCGTTAATACACCATTGCCTTCATCAAAAGATTTTGAATGTTCTGTTTCTACGGGTCCATCTGCAGATATTGTTGGTGCATCAGTACCTATATCAGACAATTTATAATCTGAATTTACCTTATCTATGCCATCAATAAGGGTATCAAGGGTTTTTCCACAATCATCGACGATCCGAGAGCTCTTTTCGCCATCCCCGACTTTACCTTCTGCTGCTAAAACTTGATCGCTCCCACCAATCTCCGAATCAACAACTAACTGAGAGCTCTCTTCGACATCGCTTTCAGAAACGTCACTCCCGACAATTTCATCAACCTCTAAATACACTTCTTCATCTGAAACGCACTCATCGATATTTTCAGGATGTGCAAGTGTATCCACAGACTGACCATTTATGGCAGAGGCGGAGGAGATTTGGTTGCCATCTTGGGCAACCTTGTCTCCTACTTCTCCAACAAGAGAGTGCTCAACCACTGAACTTCCACATTCACTGACAGAACTTGTCAAAGGGATTTCATGGCCCACAAGTTTTGATGGGATATCAAACTGGGTATTTTCCAGCTCATGTTTAGTCAGCTCCCCATTCCCTACAAATTTCTCTTTATAATCAACAAGAGAATTTTCTTTATTCAAATTAATTTCGCTTGTATGTGAACACTGAGCGGTATTTGGATGTTCCTTGTTTACATAATCTGAACACTTTTGTTGGGCAGTTTGTTCACATGGTAAGCGGGAAATTGGCGGATCCAGCGTGGAATCGTTCCCACTATCGGTATCGAGATTATTCGTTTCGGTGTTTACATTGGTATCAGACACACTGGTTTGTTTATCGTTGGAAAATCCAGAATCGAAATTGTTTTCACTGAATTCGTCTGGAAAGGGATGAGTACTACCATTTGAAAGGGCTGATTGAAATTTATCCGCGGTTGATGCAGGGAATTTCGTGGACTCCTTCGTGGAAGTTGAATTGGACAAAAACATATTAGAATTCAAAAGATTGTCAACATTATTTTCGAGATCCCTAGTCTATGATCTATACCATTTTGTCATTTTTTCATTTTCAATTCTGCCAAAATAATATAACAAAAACAAAGTGTTGCCAAACAACAAGTTACAAAATCTTTTAAGTGTGTCCAGAGACAAAATTGAACACACTGATTGGTTGGATAGTTCAACATGACTATGAGGATCTTTCACTTGACGTCATCTCTATTTTCACTCTTCACAAATTTCCTTCTATAACTTCTGCCGTGATTTCAGTTTGAGTGTTTTTCGTTGGGGCATAATTTTCACATTTTTTCCTTCTGAAACCCCCCCAGCAAAATCCAACAAATATATTCTTCACACAAACAAGTTTTTCAAACATATATCTCTATATTATTAGCTCTTTTAAAGTGTTAGCAGCCATAACAGGATGAAATATTGATGTTTCAAGTCCAAAAATTTTCTGGAAGGTGTGTCTCCCTTATGCCTCGATACCTTTTTTTTTCAAATTTCCAATTAGTTTTTTAATTAAAAATAAAAATTAGTCTCTCTATGTTAAAGTATAGGCTTTTAAAACGTTCGCAGCCATAACAGCATGAAATATTCATTCAGTCATTCCATTCTTCTTCTGGAATGTGTGTCTCCCTTAAACTTCGATGCCATTTTTTCAAAATTTCCAATTAGTTTTTTAATTAAAAATTAAAATAAGTCAGCCCAAAACGAAAACTTAGTTCTTTTCTGCATAAACACCACGGGGGAAAAGATCAGAAACGTTGTTACGTTCTTTTTCAAGATTAGTTGCTCTCTCCCTCTCTTTTTATATATATATAAATAAAGTAGTGCATTGTTTTGCAAGTGCTTTTGAAAAAGTCAACTTCCCCACCGTAGCTTTGAGTCATGGAGCGGGAAACATGCTAGTTATCTGAAGTAGAGGTTATTTGCTCCTGTTATTACCTATTATTTTATCATGCAGCTTAATTTTTGCCAACTGAGTACATGCGGAGAACGAGCTCGCTATAAATCTATGGTCCGAAATTCCTGTGGACGGTTATAGCGTAGTACCATGGGTGCAGGTTGTCTGGAGAAAATTACCCCTACCCTCCAGCGATATTCCTAAATTGAAGAGGTGGCGCCATCACAGAACAGAAGTCAAACTTCCAACCCTCATGGGGGCTCAAAGCCTTGTGCCAATGGAAGCTACTGCACCCCTTCTGCCTCATAGGCTATGCCCAGGAGGCACACGTCAACAATTTTTGCCAAATTTGAGAGTTTATTACAATTGATCCAATATTCGATTAGCTCTTAAAGGTTTGTTTTGAGTTGGGTATAATTAAAGATCACACAATATCAACCCAAGGATATATTCTAAAAGCAATATAAGTGGAGAAATTATCTTTTTAAAAGGTTACCTTCGAAAATGTGCTGAGCGGGATTCAAAATATGATACTTGATAACTTAAAAGGTGAAAAATATTATCCCTTTTGTAGAAAAGGGCCTTACAAAAGCTTAATCAGACCCATTTTTACCTACTCTGCTGAAACTTGGGCAATGACAGAAAAAATTAGACATCTCTGTTTTTGAAAGAAAAATCTTGTGAAGTATTTTTGGTGACATAAAATGTATGTGACAACATCTGGAGAAAAAGAACTAACTCTAAACTTTATAAATCTTTTAAAGAACCAGACATAGTCAAATACATCATGATTCAGAGAATAAAATTGGTAGGTCACCTGTGCAGGATGGATGAAAGCCGTACAACAAAAAAGATCTTCTCGGCCAGACCATTCAACACCACAAAAAGAGGAAGACCTAAACTTAGATTGTTCGACTGTGCGCAAAAGAACTTTAATTAAAACTTTTTAAATTATGAACTGGAGTTCTCCGGCCAGGGATCGGAGATCCTGGAATTCAATACTGCGGAAGGCAAGAGCCCATCTTGGGCTGTCAGGCCATTGAAGAAGAAAAAATCCCTAAAGTAAAACACTACTGGAGTTTCTGAGTACAGACATGTTGTTCCAACTCCAACCAATATTATGGAAATCGACAACATATTTAACTGTGTCTTGAATGTACAATTCTTTTTGACTAATCAAATTTTAGAAAATTGTGTTTAATTTAAGACATCCAAAAAAATGCAGAAATTAAGTTGCAAACATTTTATTCACTTTAAAGATAAAAAATACATATTTAATAAAAACAAAAAATACCACATAACAATATTACTTATTCAACAAACATTACTGTGCCTCATTTAAAGTTATACGATTACTTGCACCAACTTTTCTTTGTATCATGTCTCGTAAATCCTAAGAAGAAAAATACATAGCGCAATGAAATAATTACAAACAAATGAGTTTTGTTTCGAATTTAGCCCACTAAATCTTTAACATTAGAAGAGGGATACAGGCTGCTTTTGGTATTCATAAAATTAGATTCTAAAAAAGTTATTTGGATAAGGCACCACTGTCATATTTTTACAATTAAGAAAAAACAAATATGAGGTTGGTAAAAGTTCTTCATTTAATATTTTTCTTAGGCTGAAGTTTTTTTTTTTTTTTTTTTTAGATGTTTAAAAAAATTTGTCATATTTATGAAGCATCAATATCAGGTCTTTATAATATGTTTCATACATTTTTATAGAATTGATATTCATAGCAAGAAGGCTTTTTTTTTAAAAAATTATTTCTTGTATATCTAATAGTAGTATAGTCATATATTTTGCTTAGTTTATTTAGTTCTTTCTCTCTTTCCTGCCTTGATTCGAGAATCAAAAATAAAACTTATGCCTCAGGTACCCAACTCTTGGTAAATCTAAATTCAATTTTCAAATGGCATAATAAAAGTTTTTTTTTTAATAAAATCACATTTTACAAGTATTATTTCAATTATTATAATTTTGTATTTCACATACAGTTTGAGATTAGTCTGAAAAGTCTGAGTCCCATGATTTAGTAGTTGTTAATTTCATTCAACTTACATTACATTACAACTTACATTTACCATTTGGCATTCCATTTCAAAATAAGACAAACCTTGACCCTCACAGTAAAATATTTGTTGTATTTGGGTCAATGCTTGTAGTGCTGATATGTATGCAGATTTTCGTAACACAACTATAGTACAACCCTAAAATGAAGATAACATTAGCATTTTATATTATATTTGATCTGTAGTTCTAACTGCTTTACATGTTATTCAAAGTCAATAATAAAATCTATGACTTTTTCTTATTTTTCAAACATTTTATTTATAAACTACCGTATATTACGCAGAAGTATGTAAACTTTATATTTCTGCATACTGTACAGTTATCAAAACTATTTACAGTGTATAATGGCATGCCGAAATATGATTCTATAGTTCCCGCCACCCTTATTTGTTACACTTTGTAGAAGCAAAAAGGCACTTCCTACGCGTAGACAAAACAACATGAATCATTTTCAATCAGTCATTTAGTTTGGCGGCGTTATCGCTATACTTGGCTGGATCAGGGCTCAGGAGTGGTCGTCATTAAGCAGTGGGGCGGGGGGGGGGGGGGGGAAGAGCGCAGTATCGAATGGCTAATAATTAGAGGTTTTTTTGGTAGAGAGAGGGAGGAAGAGGGGGGGGGGGGGTGTAAGCCCAATTTATTCAAAAATTAAGTACAATTTACATATTTTTTTAAAAATTTATTTCGTTAACAGGAAGGTCAAGAAGAAATTAAAAACAGTTGATGAAATTGTTAACAAAGGTTGGAACCTAACTTATTTGTTCATTTATATTTAAGTGTAATTAACGTTCGTCTAAAAATTGTTGAACATTTTTCTAGTATATTTCCAAGAAATATTCTACGGGTTTAATGAAAATAAAGACGTTATTATCAGTTTAATAATGTTTAAAGCACTTATAGGTTTCGGTATTTTTATTTCATTAGAATATGTCAAAGTGATATTTTCACTAATTTTTTTTACTGCGATTTAAACATATACATTAAATTATGTCAATTGAATAAAAATGCTTATATTTTCAAAATAATTATGATATTTTTAGAATATCATTTTGTTTTAAACTAATCTGTGATTTACTATATTCATATAAATTCTTGAGGGTAATGATAGTTTCGAAACTAGCTTTATACAGTAAGTTTTAGACGCTAATTAAACAACAAACAAATAGGAGTTTATTAAAAAAGAATCCTTTTCAATTGGTTAACTGATCTTCCAATCCTAATTTATTAATTCCCAATTATATAATCCATTTAATAAATGAATTGTATGATTTTTTGTTGCACAATTTGAGTATCACATAAGCAAAACTGTGGATAATTCAATAGTGAGGGAAAACATTATGAACATGAATATTTTTCTTTAAAGGCCGTTAAAAAATGATGTCACTCTTGGAGTGTGTTTATGGAGATGCGATAAAAGGATAGGAGGAGAATAAAAGTGTGTGACATCACATATATTACTCTAAAATATAGCAGGATTAAAAGTAAAACATCTCAACAGGACAAATAAAATTTCTGAGAAAATGCATTTGAACATGTTTTATGTACTTGCACTCCCTCTACACGTAGTACCCCCTTGCATGGACCGTTTATAGATTGGCAGTTATTTTGGCGGTTCCCGGACCAGAACCTGGGACCTTCCGCATGCAAGGCGAACACCTTAACCGACTGTGCTTCCCATGCCCCACCCCCCACCCCTTTTTTACAGAAAGAAGACCCATAGTTGCTCTACGAGATAGGACATTCCACCCACATTACCACTCTTTTTTTAAAATCCGAATTTGTAAAACTGGAAAGATCATTAGCATTAAAGTTCCCTGACGTAAGGTATTTGATGTGAATGAGAAGAAAAAACGAAATTAATTTAGAGGCTGTGAACATGATTAATGAATTAAGACCCCACATGGCTGGGGTAGATGGCTTACATGGCTCGATAATACCAATTTTTGAAATTGGTTAAATATTTTGTTGTAAAATTAGTTATTGAAAAGTAAAATTATATTTGAACCAATATCAAAAAGGGGGATTATAGAGCTCTGTAAGCCAGCTACATTTATCATATAAAAATATTCAATACAGCCTGAGTAATTTGTTTTAGAAAATTACTTTTTTCAATGGATTAACATTGTTGAGTTACTTCGGCTTGGAGACATGCTCCTATTCCCCCGTAATTTCTTTTTCAACTCAAAAAAATTTATTTGAATCTGTATGTTTATTTTTATCATTTATCCAGTCTGTTAGATTCTATCACCATTAGAGTATATATAACAGACTATTACATACTTACTTTCCAGACTGTAAGACCATCTTTGAAACACCTTACTATCATAATCCACATTTGTCTAAGCAAAATATAAAATGCTTCTCTTTTTAAATTTTGATACAAAAGTTCCAATGTTTTTTCTACGTAAGAACAAGTGTCAGCAACTACCTATAAATAAATAGGAATAATTTAACAAGGTATATTTTTATTTACTTAAAAGGTTAATGTATATGACCTAATCAAAATACTCTAAATAAGAGACTAAGGGTTTTTGTAAAAGCTGTTGACATTTTATTCCATCTAAAACATAGAAATCTTCAACGATTTTTCTTTGTTTCAGCAAAATGCAGAAACAGTTTAAACTATTTGTTTCAGAAAAAATAGCTGCAGAGAATAATAGATAACTGATAAAAGTAATATTTTTTTTAAAGGCATTTGTTTGATTTCTAGATAATAAAGGAACCTGGGGATTGGCCATGTTTTCAGAATTTTACTTTTATAAATTTTATTTTTACGCTAAACATTTCATATGGTAGCACACATTAAAGGAAATTTTATTGGCAACAAGGATATAATAGTGTAATATAAATAATGCATTTTTTTCTAAATTTATTGTTTTTTAAAACATTGGCCCATGGTAAAGGATGCTTGGCCCATACAAAAAAATTATATTATAATTCAACACACTGGAATCATATAAAAATCATGTTTACCATGATTAATATTTTGAGTAATACATTTTTATAGTATTATCTGTATTAAAAAAAATTCTAAAATTGGCCACATCAAGTATTTTTTTAAATTATGTTAAATATATTTTATTCGGTTTGTACACACATTAAAATGCACAAGATATAACTGCCTTAGTTTGAATTTTCTTTTTCTATTTTAACGACACAAACTGGAAACAGTCAAAATCAAAGCGTACCTTCAAAGTTACTCGTTCAGTGCCCCCCCTCCCAAATAAAAAGTCAGATAATATCTTTATATTAATCTGGAGTATTATTATACCTAAATTAATAATTAAGTTTTCACCGAAAAAGTTTGATATTTAGACATAACTGACATATTAGTTTTAGTTGAGGTTTTGGTTTTATTCTAAACAAGTACAAATATTGATTATCAATCTATTACCTACATAAAGCTATTATCTTACGGTTACTATAAACTGTGCATTTGATAAACATTATTAATAGATTTTCATAACTAGTTAAAGTTCCCTGACGTAAGGTATTTGATGTGAATGAGAAGGTGACTTAGGGGGCCTTGGTCCAGAGTGGCCAACCCTCCCTTACCGGCCTTACGTAGAGTGGGCCAAGCCTCCCCACCTAGCCATTTTGTAAAGAATAACACATTGTGATTTAAAGCCTACTTCATTGCACAAACTTTATAACTTAAGATAAACCTTAATATAACAGCATTTATAAAATACCACATAGTTAAGCTGAACTAAATTGGTTTGTCTCAAAAAATTTTACAAATTATCTCGAAAATGTTTACTTTTGGGATGAGAAACTTCCTTTTTTATTTTGTCCTCACTGCTAATAAGTAGCTCGATGAAATTTGGTGGCTGTCTGCTGACAACAGTAGCTTTAAGTACCACCTATTGTGAAAATGCTAAAATGTTTTTAAATACTAAAATTTAAAGGTGGGCCAAGGGTCCCCAGGTTCCCTTACTATTAAAATTTGATTAATCTAGGTTAAAAAGAAGCATACAAAAATGTTTTGCTTAAGGCAATGCTTATTCTTATTATGTACATAACTAAAACCTAATGATATTGCTCACAAAACATCTTAGTATGAAAAATAAATTTTACAAATAATTGAATTTAAACAATTAACTTACTGTAGCATGGGATCCAAGAATATCCAACCTGCCCTTGAGAACTTTTGTACTAAGCTTTTGGAATTTCAAATCAATCTAATAAAATGAATTAAAGAAAAAATTTTAATTCATATTTGTTTATAGGTACAACTGGTCAGAAGCTGGTTAATAGGTTATAAAATTTATTCTGATAAGCTTTAAATTTAGTAAAAATTGATATATATTCTGTAAAAAAAATAATAACTTTCCTATCCCTAATACTTTCATGTATCATCCATTAATATTTTAAAATGATTTAGAGCATTTAGAATATAATTATTTTGAAGGGGGGAGGGGGGGGGACTCATATGATAGTAATTCGCATTCTTAAAAACTTGACTGGATGTAAATATATTACCAGCTTTTACCGAATCAATGGGACATTAAACCAAATAAAATAAGATAGGTCACGTTTTATTCAGTAAAACATTATTTCTGATATGATTATAAGATATGTCATGTTTTATTCAGTAAAATATTATTTATGACCAGTATATGATTTTTTTTTATAAGTAAATACGATATTTAAGTTTTATAAAAAAAAAATTTGAAAGCCCTGGCAAACAAACATACCTGATGCAGAAAAGAAAGATAAAGCTTAGAAATCTTTATCTGCATGTGGCTTCCTATACTTTCCATAGGGTCCATTATTGTGAAACCATACTTCGTTTCAGCAGTTCTTAAAACTCCTTTAATTTTGTTTCTTGTTGAATAGAGATGCTCAAACACAGAATAAGCATTACTTAAAGCAACTAACATCTGAAATAGACAATTAACTGCAGCGTATACAAAATAGAAAAGAAAGGCACTGAAATCTTAATTAAAAAATTAAACACATATTTGAATATACAATAAAACATTGTTTATCTGTTCTAATTGGGACTGGAGGAAGGTCTGATAAAATCAAAATTCTAGATAATAGAGAATTTTCAATTAAAAATAGTAAAACTTGTAGTATGAAAGTCCTCAGACCCTTAATCTACTAGGATATTTTTAATTTCTATTTTCTTTTTTAAATATCTAAGAGGGGTTCTAAGAAGTGCTTGTTTTTCGTTTCATAGTTAGATATCACTTGGAGTCTCGCGATTTTAAAAGATTCCTAGAGTTTCTTGAAAAAAAAAATTCCCAACTGGGCTGCTTTATTGGCAGCTAAGCCTTTGCAGGCTCAGCATATTTCTCAGAACTGAGAGTCATGTTTTGTGGCACCATCTAGGTGACTCTCGCCACCAATTTTGATGCTTAAATTACAATGAATCTGAGTTCCTGTGGATGTTAAAGTATGCCGAGATTTTAAAGTTTCCAAAAATTTAGGATTATAAGAAATGTGCTTCTAATTTTTAGAGTTGCTGAAGTTTTGCGATATTAAAATCAAGTTTTCCGATTTAAGAAACGTCGGAAATAAGTTATATGAAAAACAAATGGAAAAAAACTTAAATTTAATGTTTTATCTGGAAATGAAGGTGTTAATGGTGTTCACAAAGTCGACCTTAATCAGTTAATGCCTGTTATACAAAAAGATATTTTTTAACCAACGTGAATCCTATAAATTTTTTTTAAAAAACTGAGCTAATTATTTACATTACCTTTGTATTAGGGACAAATTCTCTCTTTTCACAAAAATATTTTTCAACTTTAACTCTTTGTGATACAGCAGTGACATAATCAAGTAAACAAGTTCTAATAGCCTATAAATATTTTTTAATTATACAAGAAAACAGCACACCATTTAGTGTAAATACAAACTATGTAACATTAATATAGCTTTTAATAGATATAAAATACATAGAATAATACTAATATGCAACAATAAATGAATTTTGTTAAAATTATCATTGTCATAAACATATGCGATTGTGATTTTACTAGTTTTAAAGCCTATTTTAATTACTAATTGAATTTCAGTTTACTCATTTTCAATATTCATCTCAATTCATTGATACAAAATATTCATTTAGAAATTATTTTACAGGAATTCTGTTAAATAAAAAGTTTAGAAAATATTAAAACAAAAGTAGTATTACATAAGTATAGCATAAAGATACAAAGCAAATATATTCATTCTTTAAAATAATTATCTGTTACATACATCAATCAAGGCAGTATGAGTGTAAAATTGCTCTTCCCAATTTAAGTTTGACCAGACATCATATATCTATATTTTTAAAAAAAAGAGTATTTATAAATCTAATACAATTAAATGTCTATAGCAAAAAAAATTCAAAAAATGCAATTGTAGTAACTAGTGTTAAATCGGATAAAGGTCAATAATACTGTCAGATAGGTACCAAATAAATGGCAGATGTGTATTTAGCAGAACTAACATGAGTGCATTAACAACTCATACTTAGATTGTTTTCAGGGCAAGTTTTGAAATACACTTTTCAGGTAGCTTTGTAAATAGTATAATTTACAAAAGTAGCACACTCTCCCCCCCCCCCCCAAAAAAAAAAAAAATCTGTGATAATATTCTCTTTTAAGGACGATATCCACATTTTAAATTATGTCAGAATATTGTACTGAAACATTTAAGTACAAAACAAAATGATCAAAACAAGAAAAATCAAATTCGATCAAAAAATCGATCAATCAAACGTGTATAAATACTGAAAATACTAAGCATAAAAGTTAACAGTTATAAGTCATTTAAGAAACTGCCTGTAGTCATGTGACAAATTTGGAAAAAAAATTTCAATTATTTTGTGTGTTGATAGAAGTAACTTTGGTCTTTTTAGGTCTGCAACCAAAAGTGGACTGTTTTGCAAAAACTAACACCATAGGTAAAAATCTATTTTAATACATATAATTTTTTTTAAAAAATAAGGGTGTATAACACTACAAACTTTCAATTACCACTAAAAAAATCAATACACAAATTTAAATTCAAAAACCACTGTTTTATAATCAGCACCCTCCAAAACGTGTAGAAAACACAAAATCTCTCTTTTTGTGATTTTCGCAATACTGAAAATAATACTCTTTTATTATTTCCTCAAACAAATATTTAATAAATTGTAACTAATCTTACCATTTGATTAGTAATCGAAACCACATCTTCATAAGATGATCCATGGTGCATATCCCTGTGAAGATGTTCCATCTATAAAAAAAACCTAATTTTTATTTAGGATTAAACTTCAACCGGAAAATGTGAATGTTGAGATCCATATTGTTTAGATGATATTTAACCTTCTGAGAGAGACCTAAAGGGGTTATGTCTTATGTTCTATGTTCCTGTTACTACAGAATTTATTTAAAACATTAAGAACTGAAATGGTTTGAGAGAAGTGGATCTCAAAATCACTTTCTAGCCTTTGATTGCAGGTATCAGTCATTTATTTACACATGAAATAATGTACCAGGAGGGACACATGCGATTTGGGCATTTTGGGATTTTTTTCGACAGCAAGTTTTTTTGTTTGTGTTGCAAGTTTTTTCAGCAGAAAATGTTGAAGGCACTTAGCATTTAAAAAGACGCTAATGTGAACTATTAATAACAAAAACTTACAAATGTTGTTTGTGCATTCATGACACTTTTGCAGTTTTAGTGCTTAAGACCCTAACACATTCATTAAAGTTGGTGTGCCCTTCAGCAAACATTAATCATAATTTTTTTTAAAAAAATCCTTGCAAAACGTGACTTGGTGGATGCTATAAGCCTAAAAGAAAGTTTTATTTAAAAATTTGGTTACCAGATCCAAAGAAACTGCTTGTTCTATGAAAGGCTTAGTAAACATATCACATAGTAGAAACCATTCAAGGATTAAATCTTCACTAAACCATGCAGAATATCTATCCATTGCAAGTCTATCTCTGCATTAAAAAAATAATAATAAATATTTTTATTAAGAATGTTATCGACCCTTTCTAAGGGTTTAATGATATATATATATCCAATACAATATTTTAAAGTAGTTAAAAAATATTGAAATGCAAATTTTGAGCATGAGAGTTATGACTCATTTTTGTTATGTCCAATTTTTATTATATTATTTTCAATATTACTATCTGTGAAGGTTTATGTACAGTCCCTGGACAAATTATTAGACGCACTGTATTTTTTAGTAACTATGAAAACATACCGAAAAGAATGCCATATCATTAAAAAAGATGGCGATATATGTATTAAGTATAGCAAATAGTATTTTGTATTCAATAGCTTAAGTTTAGGAACACAAATATCCTTCTAAAGGTATTTTTATAACAACGGGCAAAAAAGTTAAATTTTTTATATCATATTCATTCCTAAATCGTTGCGAAAATGACACTTAACATGCTTACGTCACAGACAGTGTCGAAAGTAGTACTTTCGGCACTAGTGTGGTAAAGTAAATAAGAGTATCTGATTGGTAGAAAAACAAAATGATGTCATGAATATCTCCATGGAAACTAAATGATGTCATGAAATTCACTTATTTCTATTAGTTCATTACTTTTGCATTTTCTAATACCTCCATGGAAACTACAAGTACTACAAAAATTATTTTACAACTTTTCTTTTACTACTTTGCATTTTCGAATATCGCCATGGAAACTAAATGATGTCATGAAAATCACCATTGGTAGAAATACTTTTTTGCACATTATTATAAAAAATATTGTAAGCAAGCACGTGCCAAATAATACTTTATTAAGCTCTTGTCATTATTTCACTCGACCTACGGTCTCGTGAAATAAACGCCACTCGCTTAATAAAGTATTATTTTCGGCACTAGTTGCTTAAATAACTATTTGTTCATCATTGATTGATACATGAAATCTTGCAGTGTGTCTAATAATTTGTCCCGGGACTGTATAGTTCGTTTTTTACAATTTTTCTTAACAGGGCAGATTTTTTTGGCCTTGAAGAAGCCTTTTGCAGACTCAGCATATTCCTCAGAACTGAGAGGCGATTTTTTTTTATCACTATTTAAGCAGTTTCGCTACCGAGTTTGACACTCAGATTACAATGAATATGAGCTTGCTGTAGATTGTAAAGTATGCAGAGATATTATTTTTTCGAGAGGACCCAAGCCAAATGGGTACTTTAGAGATCTTTTACATGCCACATAATCATACAACATGCATGCCGCCGATTTTCCCATCCTGAAAATATGCCGACTCAGTTAAAGGTCGAACCCACAAGCTTGGGCTTTTAAGGTGAATATGCAATACTTGACTGCCAACTGTGTTTTGTATGGTCACAGTGATTATGGACAGCAATAAGCTTAAGAAAAGTCAAATAACTGTACAATTAAACAATTGTATACATTAAACTCTATAATTAAATAATTCTATACATTAAACTGTATAATCAAAAAACCTGTATACATTAAAGTACACATATAAAATACAAAAACTGATCCAAAAGAAAAAATATATATACACCGTTCTGATGGCATATCTTTGACCACAAGCTTAACTAGTTCTCTAACACAGTGATAAAGTTGCAGCATTTCAAGGGAGTCTTTCACATCTCGATCCCTTTTACTTTCTTTCATAACTTGGGTCAAGTGCCAAATGAAGGGCCTGATAGCATCATGCATCTACAATCAAAACAAGTTCAGAGATATTTTCCAAGTGCCTTAAGGAAACATGATTTTCCCAAAAAGAAACTATCTCTCCCAAAGTTAACCTATGGAGAAATTGAATAGAGTTTTTTATAACTAACATCCACAATTTTTTTTACCTATTGTTTCTGAACATGTTGGCATGCTTTGGGATTGATAAGCCGCACATTTGTGTAATAAAAAAAAGTTAATTACAACGGTTTTTAAAAGACAAGCCAAACAAAATTTCATGATGGATTAAAATAATTTTCAAAAACAATATCTAGGATTTAGCTACAGACACTAATACCAATGAATTCGGAACCAATAGTTAAAAAATTTTGTGGATTCTAATCGTGTAAAACTATACAATTTCTCAATACGTTAACATTGGGGGAGTTAGTTTGGTTTTCGGCAATTCATGTCCTCTCAACATTAATCATTTTAAAATATAGTACTATAACTTCTATATTAATTAACTCAATTAAAACCCAAAGGAAGTTGGTTGGCAAAAGAAAATTATTAGTGCAAGAACAGATGAATCTAGTGACCCTTAATTTAAATAAAAGTATGAGCACTTGGTATGGGTTAAATATAAGATGAGAAGAATGATTAATTTTGCTATCTCAAGTTAAAAAATGTAATTAAAAAGACATGGAATGTAATTCAAAAAGTAAAAATCAAAAAGTTCATTGAAACAATAAGTTCTAAAAAAATCCTAAATTTGAATTCATTCATTGATGATTTGAAGGTTTTTTTTTTGTATTTAAGTTGTAATGCCTTTTCCTATCACTTGGAGTCTCACAACTTTAGAAGATTTAACGAGTTTCCTGAATTTAGGATTGCCAGAAATTAGCTTTTGCTATCTTAAAATCACTGCAGTTTTTCAATTTCATAAATGCCGGAATTTTCCGATTTCAGAATATGAATTTTTTTATGTCCACTTAGGGACGGTCGGTTAACAGAGAGTTCCTGATAAAAGAGAGACAGATAATCGAGGTTGTACTGTACACTAAAGTATATATATATTAATACAAACATTACCACTTACTACAATATCCAATGAACTGAGAGTAATATGAGAATATGTCACAGACCAAGCTCTGAAAATATATGTATATTAAAAATAAGGTTATATTTAATAAATTAAAAGTTAGGTAAAAAGATATTTGTTATTTATAGGCTTAGTCACACTTACTTATTAAATATATCATCAAGTAAGATTTGATTTTGTAAATATTGCTTTATAATTTTTTTCATAATATGGCAGGATTTTTTCACAGATTTCTTTTTATCCTAAAAAAATATATAAGATCATGCATTAAATTATCTGAAGAATTAGATGAGTTTAAAAAGATTTTTTTAAACCTGACATGATGTTTTTTTAACAGTCTAGAAGGAAATTTTTACTGCAAAACAATTTTTAAAAAAAGAGATATCTTCATATTATGTACCATTTGAATGTATACCTGCTGGCATTCTAATATTAAAGTGTATCCTAATTTCATTATAGTAAAAGAAAAAAGTACAGTAGAAAATCTCAATTTCGTAAACGACAGGATGATTGTAGAAATGGGATATTTCCGAATTACGGCTAACTTTCCAATTTTGATAAAAAAAACCTGCAAAATAATTCGAAATATCGCTTTTGATTTTTATAACTGAACTTTAAAGAAAGAAATGTAAGACTTAAAATATGAAAAAATCTATGTAAAATTACCAAATATATTTTAATATAACTGCATTACATACCTTCAAATCTTCCTTATACTGCATCAAAATACTAAAATACCACAACTTGCCTTCATCCTGAAATTAAAATGTTTTTACTTTACCTACTACTGTTAAAAGCAACTCAAAATAGTAAAAAAATTGAATAATGAATAAACGTTTGAAAGAGTTTATAAATTGATATGCATAAAACCTAGGTTGTAGTTTTCGAAATAATTACTAAAAAGTACATATAACATTTAATTATCACAAAATTAATTCAAGTAAATCGAATTATTAAATATACATTAATCGCAGTTAACTATGCATACGATTTATTAAAGCAAGCTTTAAATACAATTATTTGTTATTTAATAAAGAATTTAATTAAACATTTAAGTGAAATTACTTATATAAATTAAGTATTAAAGAAAGTATTTCATATCATCTGAATTTTTAGATTTAATAAGAAATCCTCAATAGGCTAGTTCCATATAACTAAAAAAATTTAGAAAGTAAGTCATAAGTTAAAAAAGCTTTTTGATTTTGAAAAAAAGTCAAATTAAATAAAACAGGTTATATTATTCGGGGACGTTCATAAATTACGTCACGCAAAATGTTGCCTTTTTTGACCCCTCCCTTCCCCCTATGTCCCACTGCGTCACGTTTGATGGAACCCCTCCTCTAAAATTACGCCCCCTTGTTGCACCCCCCTCCCCTTAAAGAAAAGTTAATTTTTTATATTTCCCTTTGTTTCTGAAATTTGAAAAAATGCATATTTTATATTTTTTAAAAAAAATATTTGGAAAGAAAAAAATATAACATTTATCTTGGTTAAATAATTTATTCATAGGAATATACCAACATTGTATTTACATTTCCGTTGTCCAAGGTCTAACTAGCCATTCGCTAATGTCTTCTAAAAAGGGGGTCTCACAGTAATCGGAACTGTCTAGTCTAGTTCTGGGTCTTTTGGTGTTCGTCCAGGTAGCTGTCAGTCCTCTAATTGGTCAAGACAGTGTCGCAATTTTGCGTGTTACGAAGTACCGTTACGAAAAGGACTGGAAAATATAGGAGACTAATAATGCCGACGTAGTTGCATATAATAATATCACCATCCTTTTTCAGAAATAAACTGTTTCTTATAAAAAAATGTTTCAATTTTTTTTCCTAAAAAACTTTATTTTATGTAAAACAGATTTTCCTTGCAAAATGAGAAATGTTCGAATCGCTATGTCACGCAAGCGATTTTCCCTACCCCCCCTCCATGTCACGATCCGTCACGTTGGCGCATACCCCCTCTGAGCGTGACGTAATTTATGTATGTCCCCTTAAGTTGCAGTAAGTGCAGATCAACTATTACGAATATATATATATATATATATTATTATTATATATATTATATATATATATATATAATATATATATATATATATATATATATATATATATATATATAATATATATATATATATATAATATATATATATATATATATATATATATTATAACTTAAAACCCCTCAAAATGTTATATTTTGTACCCCATTTTAAACTTAATAACTTAAATTATCTTTTTCATATATCCTTAATATCACTTAGTACTTTAACATCCCAACCACACCCTTCGGCGACAAACCGTCGCCTAGATCAATCCGTTCCCACAGAAATTGTTTAGTCAGCAAATAGTTTACTGTGACCTTAAACCTCTCTCGTCATCGATGCTGAACCCTGATTGGTCAATCGAAGAACAAGCAATAACAATCTGTAGCTGTGAATCACTTTTTAATTAGACTTCAAGATGTAAGGTTGTGTGTGCTTTTGGCGGGCCGAGCTACGGCTCCGACTCCGTCCCGTTAAACACTTAAAATGATTTCTTTATAATAAAAGATATTGGACGTCCAAACTACCTTCATTTCTGTAGTTAACTAAATCATAATTATGCTCTCCTGTGTAGTAGATGTTATTCTACTACATATATATAGACCCCTAATGAGTGTTAAGTGATAAACATTAATTGGTAGCTTACTGCAAGAGCTGAGTAAGAATCCATATAACTGTTTACATCTTTCGCATCTATGCAACTCAAACATCTAAGTAAAAAATATATCTATATTATTTTAAAACTCATATGTCAAATAACAAAATGTGTAAATAAAAGGCAAATAACGTTAGAAAGTTGGAGATGGGTATTTTTGTGTATTTCTTTTGCGATTTTTATAGTTTAAAAGGTATTATTAGCAATGGGTTTGTAAAAGCAAATGCTCAGCCAGCCCAAAAACATTTAAGTGCTTTTTCTTTACAAAACCCCATGTTAAATGAATTAATAAAACTGGGGGTCAATCAATTTTATTTATGTTTTTAATGTAAAAAAAGTTTACTTGAGCCAGATATAAAAAAATAATTAATACAATAATAAATGATTTTTACTTTGTACAAATATATTTAACATTTATAAGTATTTATGGTACTAAATTATATTTTTTCTATTAAAACACAGTGGGAATAACAATCCTGAGAAACACTATTCTGAGAATAACTATTCAATTAAATTTTGAATAACTATTCTAAAAAAATAAATATTTAGTTTTTTTTTAACATGTTCTGATATATAAGGTATAGAATAGCTTATTATATCCCAATTGTTGTTAATCTAGATTAAAATCTAGACACTTCATGTCATGGCTAAAAGCTTTGACGATTCTGATGCTTATTTAAATATGCCTACTTTATGATTCTGCATAAGAATGTGTAATAATTGTCCAAACATTTCTGAAACTAAGATGTCCTTCTAAAGACAGTAGTAATATATCATGGACATCTACCGATATTTACTTTTTGATACAACTAGAGATTTTACTTTTTCTTAATTCCTATCCATGGCTACAATAAGAAAACCCTGCTATAATAAGTTTATCTTAATATTGGTTATACTACTCTTAATATTTAAACTTATTTACTTCAGCATATAAAACAATTCATCTGCTTGCTCTATGTTATGAAGTTGAAAGTTTTTGTGCAGTAACTTAACAAAAACCAACATATAGTCGTAGAATGAAGAGATACTGCTGTACAGTGCGCTTTCTAAATGTTCATCAATCGGATCTTCTTGTATATCAGTTATCAGGCCTTCTAAGAGTCCGTATAAAAACTTAAAACTGATTCTATATTCTTGGTTGATCCTCAGGGTTGATGTCAGAATCCAAGAGCTATGTGGCAAATTACACAAAGTGATTACAATCTCTCCATATATTTTTCTTACATGGTCAAACTTAAAATGCAAATTTTATGGTCGTAATGGCAACCACTTTATCGTTTTAACTCCAAGTTAGGCTTAAGAAAAAAAATCACATTTAAAAATCGTTTATTTGGGAATTATGTTTCATGCTTTTAAGTATATTCGTTAATACTGCAATTATTTCCGATAGTATTTTACAGGAAAGTGGACCAAAAACGTTAAAAAAAACAATTTTGTTTAGAAATTGGATAAAGTACAGTTGCTCAGTTTTCAAAGCGAGTACCGAGGGTTGGCAGACTTATTAAAAATATCTTTTTAAAAATTAATCAGTATGTGAGTAGTGTCGGCATTAGTGAAGCTTAACAACAAACAAAAAAACTTGGGGTGGATACACAACTATCGCCAAACAGTAAAAAACTCTAATACTATCAACAAATTACAAAACTACAATGATGGTAGTTAACACTAATCCACTTTTTTTAAAAGAAAAATGTTTGGTCAAATAAATGCATTTTGTTTCAGTTAATTTTTTTAAACTTTCATTGTAGGAAGGAATTGCCTTTGAACTGTTTTTTCTAATTTTTACAAAAATAGCATATGATTTAAAAATTTTAAAAATACAAGAAGTAAAGTATTTGTCATGGAAATACTATAGTCTTCTTTGTATTCCAGCAAGGATAATAAATAGTCCTACCACACACTCTGCTCAGTTGGAGTCAGACCATTTTGTAAACCATGCTGATGTATCAAAGTCAGGGCAGGATTGGGTAGAATTTGCAGCCAATTTTTCCATTTGATATTTTCCTAAAAATTTAAAATAATAAATGTTAATGTGCAATAAACTAAAAAACAATCCTTTAGATTTTCAGGCACAAATGAACAGTGATTTTCTTTAACAAAAGGATGTAATTCTGTATCATGGCAGGAAAAAAACTCTCGACTAAGACGTATGTCTCATAACATTCATATGTATATTTTTATGTATTATGTATGCTTTAAGTACATGTTACATTATTAATTTAGAATCATCCTACTCAGGGCCGTAACTTGGACATTTTATTGGGGGGGGAGGACCACATTTTGGCTTTTAATTAATAATGAAACAATTATTAATTACTATTTACATCATTAATAAATTACTAATGAAATAATTTTTAATTAAAAATTAAATAATTATTAATGACTTGAATGAATTTAATTGTTTAACAATTAATGTGTAAATTGGTTCAAAGTGAATTAACCTAATTTGAAAATATCAACACCGAATTAGTTATGGTAAATTTACACCTACAAATTATTGGCTTTATAATTAAATGGACCTTGTAGAAGTTAATTAAATAGTACTTTGCAAAAATTTGCATTTTTGACATAACATGCATACAATATTTTCGCTACTGAAGTTTTTTTTTAGCTAATTTTCTCAAATTTCAGCATATATAAACAAAATATTTTGCTTATACTAAAC
Organism: Oedothorax gibbosus; assembly: GCA_019343175.1. NCBI lineage: Eukaryota > Metazoa > Arthropoda > Arachnida > Araneae > Linyphiidae > Oedothorax > Oedothorax gibbosus. The sequence goes on from CM033270.1 coordinate 19,054,944, forward strand.
AACTAAAGACTGAAAATTAACTAAAAAATAGTTCCATTATACCGAGTAATCAAATATAATAATACAGAGCTTCTCAAATTTCTTAAGTGTGTATTATTATTATACTTCTAACTTATAAATGATGTCTACAGAAAAAATATAAGCATGAAATACCGTTAGAATTTCATTAAAGTATTTGATTTATAAATTCTGTTTTTCAGTACTTAGCGGGGCAATAACATCAAATCGGGACGTTTAGGCGGAACATTTTGTCTTCGGGACAGTGAGACAGAAAGCGGGATTGTCCCGCCAAAATCGGGACATCTGGTCACATTAACAATTATCCAGTTAAAATAGTTTCAAATAAAACGATTATGACAACAATAAACAATCATTAGTTACCTTTAAACAGAAGAATTGGTCAGCATAGAATTATAGAAAGAACGAAGAAAAAATAACAACTTGAACACAACAGGAGGAAACTTTTTAAGTGTTTACTGAAAGAGCCGAGATTGCACAAAGACGTATCAGTCACTGTCGAAAAGGTCCAGGGATGACCATTTCCAAGTAAAAACACAACATTACCAGGGTCGCTATACAATTTACAACCCCGAGTACAGTAACGAGCCTTTTTTATTGCTTCCTTTTGTCCGAATTTCTTAGCCGTGTCCCTGTGTTCAGATAGTGAAAAGCGATACTAAAAATTTCCCCGAAACATGGGACATTAGCCCATTACTGCAGACCCCCAAGGGGAATGGGTAAACGTGTTATCTTTCTCGGTGTGGTGTGGTTGTGGGGTTGCAAGCTAGCTTTGCAAGCTAGATTGTTTTTGTTGTATTTTTTTACACGGTCACTTTTGGGTTTGATTCTGTGGAATGAAAAGAAAAACACAACATATAATCTGTGCAAAAGTTGGTATTGCAGCTGCCATACCAATCCGGCCCCATTGCAAAAGCTGGTATGGCAACTGCCATACTGGTTCCGGAGCCACTGAGTGCAACTGATAATTAAACTACCCATTTTTACAGCCTGAATCGAAGCTTGCAAGCCTGTCAAAGAGCAAAGAGGGCAAAACTGTTAGGTAATTTCATACTTAGGGAAATACCAACATATATATATATTTTTTTAAATTCAATATTGTGTGTTTCGAAGATAGTTTTTAACTAGTATAAGTGTTTGGATCTCCATCTCATGGGAGGGGGGGGGGGGAGGAAAGAATAATTGGAGTGAAAGATTTCCGTTATTTTTTGAAAATACCAGTATGTTCTTCATACCAGTTTAAGATTCTGTTGTTTATTATGAAATCTTAGAGAGGGCGCCATTCACATGGTGCCATTTTGGGCTAAAATAGCGCTTTAAAAATTATTGAGGGGAAATTAGAAAATAAAATAATTATACAATTACGTATTATTGAAAAATAATTGTTTAAAAAGTGAACTGTTAAAAAAGTTAAAGATGGCGCCTTTTTGGGCGCCTAACGGCGCCCTTTGTCAAATTATTGGGGGGGAGGCTCCCCCCCTCCCCCCCTATAACTTACGGCCCTGGTCCTACTAGATGAAATGTCAAGCTTTGTCATATAAGAAGTATATTTTTAAAAACTACTAAACTTAAGTGATTGAAATTTCCAATATTCCTAGCAAAGTATTACACAAGTTCAGAAAGTTTTATTAATTTTTAAATTTTATTTACACTTTATGAATCAAGTAATATTGCACTTTATTTGTAAAACAACAAAATAAAATATTACAAAGTTTTACATTCAATCTGCACCAAAGTTTCAAACCTACATTGTGATTTTTTTTAAAAATCAATTGCAGTTAATGAGCAGCAAAGAATATATTCCTTAAATAAAGAACCCTGACTTAACATGGAAAACAAAAACAGGTGTTTTAAGCTCCCGTTTCCTAAACAAAAATGCAGGTATGGGCTTTACTTTTGTACACTGTGATGCAAAAGTTTAGACAATGACTTCATTTAGCTGTAAATTTTAGAATTGTGATAGTAGAATTACAAAAAACTCCTAAACATATTTTAAAAATATTTTGAAATGCTATAATTGAAACATAATTGTTTGATTTGCTATAGGAATAATTTTTTTCATAAAATAAAATTTTTAATGATGCAAAAGTTTAGACACAAATACGAGATTATGCTAATTTAAAGTAGATAATGGCCTAATTTCGCAATTTTATTGATGAACTAGCAAATTTATACCCGTTCTTCGCACGGAATAAAAAATATCAAATAGATTCCAAATATGTGTACCATATAACCTGTTATAGGATCATAAACTTATTATTGTTTCTGCTCGTTATAAATTATAAAATCCCGTTTCATTGCCTTAAAATTCCAAAATGAAAAATACGCTGTAAAATGCACTCATAAATGCCATCACAATTCCCTCATAAATACATAAAACCTTTTTGCTCATTTGGCGCGTTTTGGGAAATAATTTGGCGAGAAAATAGATATAGCTACCCACACCCATTATACAGCTCAAACACAATGACCTTCGGACAACCGACCAGCTTATAAATTATTCATAAAAGAAATTGCCTATTTGGCGAATTTTAGTTAATAATTTGGCGAGTTTGGCAACGTATTTGGCGAAAAAAATAAAGACATAACACACTAATAGCTCTAGTGCGATGGCCTTTATTAACCATCATAGTTCAGTAATAGCTTAACTATACATTTATTGCTTAAATATGCATACATGCAGTCAACAGAAAAATCCAATGAAAAAATCATCAAATAAACCCACAATAAAATCCGGGAATGAAGACTGGCGGAATTACGTCACTTGAAACGTGTCAATTATTTTTCAAATAATAAATTTAGTTTCTGAAAGTAATGGCAAAAGAATAAAATAAACATTTTGAATTTTAAATGTTTTCGTTAAAAGTTTTATTTAATTTTTTCAGCCGATGGCATCAGGAAAGAGAAAAAATTGATCGGATTTGAGCGAAAGTGGTGTATTTTTTTCAGAAAATTCGAATTTTCTCTAAAAATGGAACGAATATGAAAAAACTAAGCCTCAGGTGCACACGTTAGTATTAAAGGGAATCTATCTTTAAAATTTCGAATTCCTGTGGGCAATATAAGTAGGTCTTTTACGATCCGATAACAGACACACAGACAGACAGACTCTTTCTTTTATTATTATAGATTGTATTTTTTTCATATGATAAATTTAAAAAACACGATATCCGGTGAACTAAACGGATTTAATAACACTATTGGTTCAATTTTACACCAAACAGACAAAATAGCCACTTTAAATCTCATATTTGCTTCAAATGTACAATTTAACATCTCAAAATACGAACTAAATGCCTTTCAGTCCATCACCATATAGTTTTGTCACGAATTCGTGGATTTAGAGACATGCATTGACATATTTGCTTAATGAAAAGTGCAGTCTTTCCCATATAAAATCACAAAATAGCAACATATTATTCTTTTTTGCACCTTAGTACAATGCAGAGATAGTCACCTCTTCAAAACCGACAAAAAAGTCTGTCTCATCAACATAATTCCCTCCACACCATTATAAACGTTCCACCTCGATGCTTGAGTTTTTGAGGGGAAAAACCGGTGTTTTCAAAAGCTTATTTTTCAATATTCGGTTAAACCTAACGCGTTTAAATAGCACTAAAGAAACTGGTTAAATTGTACTGGTTCAAAGAAACCAGTTTTTCTCAAGAAATTTTAAACTTCAGTATAAAAAAAAGGAACTTTCGTAATGGTGTGGAGTGAATTTACGTTAAAATGGACGACTTTTTTTGTCGTTTTTGAAGAGGTGACTATCATTGCATTGTACTAAAGTGCAAGAAAGAATAACATGTCACTATTTTGTGATTTTATATGGGAAAGACTGCACTTTTCATCAAGAAAATCGGTCAATGCATGTCTCTAAATCCACGAATTCATGCCAAAACTTTAAGGTGATGGACTGGTAGGCATTCGATTCCTATTTAGAGATGTTAAATTGTACATTTGAAGGAAATATGATTTGAATAAAGATTTAAAGTGGCTATATTGTCTGTTTGGTGTAAAATTGAACCAATATTGTTATTAAATCTGTTTAGTTCACCGGATATTGTGTTCTTTTAATTTATCATATGAAAAAAATACAATTCATGAATGAAATTGCGAAATTAGGCCATTATCTACTATAAATTAGTATAATCTCGATTTTGTGTCTTAACTTTTGCATCATACAAATTTTTATTTTATGTAAAAAAATTATTGCTATAGCAAATAAAACAATTATGTTTCAATTATAGCATTTTAGCAATATATTTTTAATATGTTTAGGGTTTTTTAGAAATTCTACTATCACAATTCTAAATTTTACAGCTAAATGAAGTCATTGTCTAAACTTTTGAATCACAGTGTAATTAAGAGCATATTTAACCTCTTCACTACAGAGATCAGGCCTCGCAGTGACTTTTATTAAAAATATAATAGGAAATATAGGAATTTTTAAAGAAAATATAGGAATTTTATAGGAATTTTTTAAGAAAATATAGGGATTTATAGGAATATTTTCAAGTCGATAGATTAATTTTTGTGGAGTAAATATATGGATAAAATGAATGGCAATGAGACAATTATTTTAACTATGATCAAAAATTATACATAAAAGCACAATATATAAGATTTATTAGCTTTATTTAACTGATATCCGATAGGGATCGGACCTAATATACGATATATAACTACAGCGATCCGATGGGGCTTGCTGCCCTACCAGAGGACCTGAAATACCATTAATTTCCAATAAATTTCACTAGGTTACTATCGGCAACTAAAGTGATCCTACATCATTAAAAAAAAAACTATAGCTATCTTTTATTCAAAAAAAAAAAAACTCCCGCGATCCATAAACAATTACAAAACCGCTAATCTGGACACCTATAATCCAGACACTCTTGAATTTCGACAATAGTCCGAAAAATGTCCGATACTCCGTTTTTTTTTTTTTTTTAACTTAAACCTTCTAAAATCAGAAACCCCCAAAAAGGCCAAAGTAGAAATAATGGGGGGAAGTTTCAAACGTAAACAAAAATAATATTTAAACAATCAAGTTGTTCTTGTGATCACAAAGTCACGAACACTTAATCAAAAGAAATTATTCTGGTTGGTCCGATTGGCGTGAACCGGAGCTACATAAGTAAGAAGACGCTCTTCCGATCACGCAGAGGCAAAAAATGTCAATCATTATGAGACATTGCGACCCCATCGGTGGATTTCGTGAAAATTACTAGGCAGCAATATAAGTAAATCAGGAAGCATTGTTGGATTGCACTGGCCGGTAACCGATTTTCGAAACCATTTATAGTATAGTCTAATTATAATTCATATTCAACTTTTAATTAAATTTTTTTAACTTTATTATTAGAATTTATAATTTAAGCTAGTTGTTCAGTTTATTGAAATTTAAGCTTAGTTTTCATTAATATAGACCGATAATGGAGGAAACAGTTTTTTCAGGGGTGTTAATGTTGTGAAACATTTGAGGACCCTGAGTATATAAGGGCTGGTTACAATTTTTGGGCGTTTTTTTTTTGTCCGAATTTTCTCTTCCTTTGTTCTATATTTCTCTGCCTGGATATTTATATGCTAGGGTACTTGTCACGAGATTCGCAGACAAGTAGTTACCCTAAACTCATTCTAATTTTCAGAATTGTGGAAATATTGGTTAGTTAACCCCTAATCCGGAAAGGTTCAAGTCCCGCGATGACCGTAATAAAGTTTCTAACTAATCCGGAAACTCCGACGATCCTAATATCCGAAAACTCTATCGATCCTAATACCCGACGATCCAAATACAGAAAAACTCATCCCATAATCGGGAAAACCTCTGAAAATCATACAAAGGCAAAAATAGACAATCACACGGGTGCAGAATATGCCTGATCCGGAGTTCTAGATCGTATAAAATTTTTATAAATTTGGGGAAATTTTGATAGAAAATATTCAATTGATTTCGATTTTAACAATGAATTACAAAACTCCTTAATCAGCCGTTCGTTTTATATAGTCAATAAATACCGCACATTCTCATACTCGTATGTCTCGGTCGAGAAATTAAGCACAAAAAATAGCACCTTGTAAAAAAGGGTTGGCTTTTTACACGACGGACGCCTCACAATTTCCACAACGTTAAAGCCACCGAAAAAATAGTTTCCTCCATTCTCGGTCTATATCAATGAAAACTAAACTTAAATTTCAATGTAGAACAAGTTTAAAAATTAAAGATAAAAAAATATAATTAAAATTTGAAGATGACTTAAGTTTAGATTACACTAAGATATCTTCAAATATCGGCCAGCGGACCCCCCCCCCCCCACCACCACCACCACCACCCACTTACCCACATTAGAAGAGGATCATCAACATCTGACCAAAAATATTCAGTCCAATAATGCTTCTTGATTTACTTATTTTGCAGCCTAGTAATTTTGACGAAATCCACCAATGACGTCCATCGCCTTATTGATGGCAGATTTTTTCCTCCGGTTGATCGGAAGGGTGTCTCATTTTACTTGTGTAGCTCCGGTTCAGGCCAAATCAAACCAACCAGAAAATTTTCTGCCGATCAAGTACGGGAGTCGTGATCACAGTAACAGTTTTAATGTAAAGATCGTAATGATGAAAAGGGAAAAAAAACGAAAGTAAGGGTCTAAAATATAGGAAAAAATAGGAATTATAGGAAATATAGGAACTTTTTCAAATTTATAGGAATTATAGGAAATATAGGAGCGCTGCGAGGCCTGAGAGATCCAATTACGTAGACCTTTGTGTAAAAAAAAACTTTATTTGAAATTTTTTCTCAATACTAACTTTGAGACATGAGGGTCAAGCACTATTTCGAAAGTCTTTTTTTAAATAAAACTAAGTATTTTTAGAAGTACATTTAATAGGCCTTTAATATTTAAAAAATGTTAAAATGAACTATTAATTACAAAACGCTGACAGATTGTGCATTCACAGCAGGAAAAAAGCATGTATTTTTAGGGCTTAAAACTTCAAATTACATTAAATTGATGTATCCATCAGCAAATATTAATTGTTAATTTTTTAAGTACTGTTATGGACATTGATTAAGGTTAATGCGAACAATGTATATTTGGAAACAGTTAAGTCCTGAAAAAAAAAATTTAATGATTGATAAGAAAATTTTATTAATTTATGCTCTCACATCCACTAAAATATTAATAAGTATAAAAAGTGACATAGTTTAGCTAAGAACAAACCTCGAGGAAAGGTAGTTGTTTCACATAACACATTTTCATCAGTTCCATGTGCATCTGAATATGAAACATATGTTCTTCTGACTTTTTTGTTGAAAGCTGTATATACATGGCCAGTTGTCCTTTAGTTTGTTTTTTCTTATTTCCTTCTGTAATTGAGCACATTTTTTCTTGGCCAATGCAGGGTAGGTTCTAAATTAAACAAGCATAAATGTCAAATTTTAAAATTTTATATTGTAATATAACTAAATACAGTAAAACCCCGCTATTGTGAACCCTCTATGGAACCAACACTTGGTTCACTATAGCTCATTTTGCTAGTATAAAATTTTACACGAATAAGGGTTAAAAATATGATAATGGTTTGGCATATCTTGAATTAATTGAAATATAGAGTTAAAAAAACATTCAAAAATTTATATATATATTTAAAGTTAATTATTAATTAAGTTTCATAATTTTTTATCCAAAATTAATAACAATAGTCGAAAAGAGATTTTCCCATGCGCTAAAAACTGTGTTCTTGAAAAAAGGACAAATCTTTACATATCCTTAATTGACTGGTTATGTCCGATGTTGAAAGCTTTTCTCTTTACATGATCACTTGGACATTCCACTTATGTCCAGTTTTCAAGGGTTAGTTGAAAAGAATAGTACAGTAGGGGACTAAGATGAATGGCTTCATTGAATTCCAGTTGGTGTAGGGTAGGTTACAAAAAGAGTCTGACTGAACACGCCCTCTAGAAATCCGGAAATGTGTGTGAGGTGGGGGGCGGAAATGAATGGTTTGAAAATAAAGGTTGGTTCCTGGAACTTTTAGAGGGATAGAAGATAAGCAAGTTTCTTGTTTACTATGAAACCAGTCTAGTTTGAGTGAAATTTGACCCTTTGTGAAAGATTGTCTTCTCGCTTGCCACTTATATAACTAAAAATATAGATATATGAAGAAAAAAATTAAGAAAGGGAAATTTGGGTTCACTATAAGCGAACTTTCATTTTCTAAGTGGTTCACTATATCCATATAAAATAACATTAGTTAAATAGGAGTTCGGAAGGGACCACTAAAAAGGTTCACTATATGTGAGGATTAATATATCCCAGGTTCATTATTGCGGAGTTCGACTGTAAATATTAAATCTTAATATAAGGCTATCCTTGATTACTCTACTCTATTACATATCCATGTCCATCAATACAGAAATTATTAAAAAATGAATAGCATTGTAGATGTACAGAAAAGAAATTCCAAAACTAGCAATTGTTTGAAAATTAAAAAAGTATTTTTTTTAAACATTTATATGTTTAAGAAAGTAAACACAACAAGATATTTCATGGGCAGTCATGCATATGGAATATCTTGTGAAGGATTCACCAATTTTCACAGAACTGTGATATTAACACAGAGCCTAATAAATGTGTTCTAATATACTATTATATAAACATAATAACAACTATATACATACCTTAATAGGTTCCACTATGCTTCCGATAAGATTGTCGCCTGAGCTAGAAAAAAATGCTATTAAAATAATTTTATTTTGTTGCATCTTCAAAAAATATTAATGCAATCCGAGTTATTTTTAATATTATGACAATTTTCATGTTCCTGTTAAGATACGTTCTTGTTGTAAAATAATAATAAAAATTATTATATAATTGATAAATTTAAGAGAACTTTCAACTGTAATTTTACTCTGGTGTATAATTTACAATTACGGTTGAACTGTAAAAAATTGATGTTACCTTTTAATAAATAACTGAGTAAAACACATATAAATATCATAATCCACCACTTCAACTACTATTTAAAGTTATAATTTATTTCAATATCATTAAAATATTACAATAACTCCAAACTAGGTTTAAAACTAGGGGTGTGAAACACCACACAGCTTTCAATTACCAATGAATAATAGATATTTGATAAGCTAGAATTGGGTTAGAGACTAGCACAAGAACGTTTTTGTTTTTCAGAATACCTCTAAAACTTAGTTTTTTAGAATTTAACATTTTGCTTGCTAAGTATTGTTATGTTTTTTTTAAATTAATTTTACTGGACAGATTAAGATAAGAATCTTAAAATAATTAAAAAGTAAAATTATATAATTAAATTAAGTACAATGGTGTGGAACCTAAAACATTAACATGAAAAAGGAAAAATAGTGTTTTAAAACAAATTTCTTACCAAACTTCTATATTAATTTCATCTGTATCACAGCTAGGTACATCTCTGAAAAAGATATAGACATGCAATTAAATTTTTAAAAAGACAATTAGTATATTTTCTATTATTTAACATTTCAATGACATATCATCCTAATGGCATCCAATGCCTCATGAGAAAAATAGGAAAAAAAATGTTAAATACGAGTAATTGTTTAATAAAAATAGTAACAATGAATCTAATTATAAAAAGGTAGAAAAAGACAACAATATTAAAACTTATGACAAATATTTTAGATTTTATTTTACACTTTTGCAACCATTTACTATATAAGGGAGGAAGACAAGACTTAATAAATCTACCCAAGGTACCTACAAAGAACTGCACATTTGGAGGGTTCGGAATACAAATGAACCAAGTCTACTTTTTGTCATTTTAGAGTTAGCAGCGTAATTGCATGCACTATGTAGAATTTCAGTGCAATAATAAAAAGAGTTCTGGTTCAGCTAACATCGACAAGGCAACAAAATTTAAACAAGAAGTTCTTAAAGAACTAAAATAGCCTACTTTCCTGTTACTTAAATACTTACTGAAATTCTAATCGGGAAACAACTAGGTTCTTAGCAGTAAATATCATCAACAACCGTTTCTACACTACATTTATACACATTAGAAAAAAATCGCTAAACACAGCATCCAGCTATAACATAAACTTCTAAAAGCCAAAATCAACTATTTTCCTTAATATTCTTTCGCAAATTAACTTAATATTATTTATCGTCTGCTCGATTTATTTGTAGTTTGAAGAATAATTAAATATTTATTAATAACAAAAGTTATGAATCTACTCCAAACTGCATTAAAAAAATACGAAATGTAAATTAAAACTAAGCAGAATTTTGTATGCAAAAAATATGCCTTGCCGCTTTCTTGGTAAACAACAATAAAAGAATCACATTGTGCTACATTTTATGACATCATTGCAAACTGATTCATGAAAAAATTATTTTGCTTCAAATATTTTTATATAAAGTTTCTCATGCCATTGTTGATTTGGCAACAGTGATTTAAATGACTCAAAATTGAATTCCAATGCTAATTCAATGGGAAATTCGGCGACAGATAGTAGATTTATGTCCGTCCGGACGTACAGACAGGCGGACAAAAAGTATGAAAGTTGGGTCTCTGAGGTCATAGCTATCTAACAAAAAAAAGAATTTTTAAGATCCGAATGATAGAACCGGTTTTGGAAGGGGGGTACAGACGGACAGACAGACGGACATCGACCGCATGTCAATACCTACTTTTTCATTTTTTTAATTCTTTGGAATTAAAAAAAGAAAAGTAGGCTAAAAATGTTAAGAGATAATTTTGTTATAAAACTTTAGCTTTTTCACTTGTATTCTGAGCCCTCCATATCTTGAAGAGCTTTTTTTTAAACAATTTTTATATTACTATGGCTTTTTTCATACAAAGTTTAAACTAATTCTTATGAGAAAACAAATTCATGCACTTATAGTTGAATGGTTTTATTAAATAAAAACATATGTATAAAAAATGTATAACTCTTTAAACAGACTTACAAAGTGAAAACTTCTTCCCAGATCAAATCTGACTTAGTGCTTTTAGACGAAGTTTTTTGTATTTTCTCTTTATCAATCCAGATGTTACACATTATCTGACAAGGATCTAAAAAAATATATTAATGAAAGTAAAACAAAAGTAAAGCAAGTAAATAAAATAATTAACAATACGAAGTTTTGGTTTGTAATAACAAATATATTTTATTATACAATTATAGTCCACCGCGAAAGTGTTCCCACTTTGTAGTAGTGCGGTGGCTTGCGTGTGTTGTTGTTCCCGAGAGCTACAACGGCGGTAGCTTATCTACTGGCAAGGGTTAACCATGCCGGACAGGTCGGAGGGGAGACACCAGACTAAGAGGAACACCCTGGTCCTCTAGGTTGGGCGTGGGGCTAACGACCCTGCACTAGAAAAACCCACTGTTACGAAACCTCTAATAACACAGCAAAACCGGACTGATAACTTGGCGATGACTGGAAAACGGATTATGTATATGAATTTCGGAATATGGAATGTGTTAAGTCTATATCGCTCGGGGGAGGTGAAACAGCTGCAGGGACAGATGGTAGATATAAATTAGACGTACTGGCTGTGCAATAAGTTAAGTGGAAAGAGAGTGGTATATCAGAGATGGGAAAGTATATTTTTATGAATAGTGCAAGTACAAAAAGAAACACTCATGGAACTGGTTTTGTGATTAGGATCTGAGCGGAAACATCATAGATTTCCGTATTGTAAATGAAAAAATTAGTATTGTAAGACTCAAGAGGAAAGTTCTTCAATATATCATTGATTTCAGTACATGCACCAACAGAAGAATCTGAGGAGAATGAGAAGAAATGATTCAATACAACTTTGCAGGAAGAATATGACAAAAATACAAAGAAATAATGTGAAAATAGTTTTGGGTGATCCGAATTCAAAAATTGGAAAAGGAAGAGTTTCAAACCTACAATTGGAAACTTTAGCCTACATGACCTGTGTAATGAAGACGGTCTTAAAGCCGTAGATTTTGCAAGTAATTATAATATGATAATTAGGTCAACCTGTTTTGAATACAAACAGATACATAAGCATACATGGGTATCACCAGATGGCCAAAAAAAACCCAAATTGATCATGTAATGATTGAAAAAATACATGCATCAGATGTCCCAGACGTAAGGAGCTATAGAGGCACAGATGCAGATTCAGACCATTACCTTGTGGTAACAAAATACAAGCACAGAATTACAAGATTCAGACTGAAAAAGGGTGAAAGGCCCGAAAAAATAAATATAAACGCTTTAGACGACTGTAAGATAAAAAGGGAATTCCAGAATTAACTAACATATGCAATTGATAAAGAATATTGGGAAACTGATCAGGAGGATATACCCGAATTAAAATGGGAAAAATGCTGAAATATCTTACAGAACACAGCAATAGAGGTCCTGGGAAAAGAAGGAAAAACACCACAAAATTAATGGTTTGATGACGAATGCAGGGAGCTCATAAGAGAGATCTAGCCAGGGGAAAAATGCTTTCTTGTGGAACAAGGCAAAATGCTAGACTCTATAGAGAAAAGAGGAAGATCACTGCAAAAGTATTCCGTCGCAAAAGCGGGCCTTTGAGCGAAGCAGGATACAAGAAGTGGAAAGCCTATCTGAGATAGGAGACACTAGCAGAATGTATTCCAAAATTAAGAACATCAAAAGAGGATATCAACCCAAAGTAAATTTCTGTAAAAACATAAATAAATAAATGATTGGTGAGGAAAACAAAATAATTGAGAGATGAGTAGAGTATTTTGTGAAGAGCTGCTAAATAAAGAAGAAACAACAAATGTAGATGTAGAAATAACTGAATATAATGTTGATTATGATGAATATTGTGTACCCCCAACTTTAGAGGAAGCAAGCTATAAAAAAAATTTAAAGTCACCAGGAGAGGACTTGATTGCAGCACAGGTACTAAAATATGGAGGGGAAAACTTAGTAGGAATGTTGCATGACCTTTTGAAAAGTATATGTATTAAAGAAATAATGCCAAAAGAATGGCACAGCTCAATCATTTGCCCTATACATAAAAAAAGACATCTTGGTTTGTGAAAACTATCGTGGGATCTCACTTTTGAGCACTTCCATATAAAGTGCTATCAAGAATTATTGCAAATAGATTACAACCCTATGCAGACAAGACAATAGGTGATTACCAATGTGGTTTCAGATTTGGTAGGTCTACTACTGAGCAAATTTTTGGTATTAGGAATGTCCTGGAAAAGTTCTTTGAGCAGAAAATCTATAAAGGAAAACCAGAAGGAAGGGGGACAGTTTAACGTCACAGGAAGAGATGGACGAGGGGGAAGAAGACCTAAGAAGGATAAAAGTTAAAAATTGGAGTCAAAGCCAAGGATAGGAAAAAGGGCGCTGTGTGTTAAAGGAGGCCAAGGTCCTTCATGGACTGTAGCGCCATGAAGGAGTAAGTATACAATTATAGTTTTACCAATATTTTAACATGCAGTTTAACATGTTATAATAATAAGTTAAAAAAAACACTATTAATATAAAAAGTTCAATCATGAAGATGTGGTCAGTTATTTGAGATTTGATGGTAATTCTGAAATGATCAAAAATTATTCACTTTGTATGCAGAGACAGACTAATATATAAAAATCGACAAACAATTGACAATGATTAATTAAACAAAATTAAAATATGATTGATGCCTTTGGTTTAGCCTATTTTCTGATAATTCTATTCTATTAATAATAGAATAGAATAATAGTACTACAATAATTATAGTACTACTACAAGGAATTTTTTAAAATTTTATAGGATTATAATTAACAATCCTGAAAACATATGCCTAAAATAATTGCATGTTAAAATAAAGTGAGAAAAAAATTACCTTCAGATTTAAGATGAAGTACCTTAGCTTCTTTAATTACTACAATTAGTTGTAAGTTATGCAGCTAAAAGACAGGCATGGCACACTATTAGTATTTGTCTGTACTACATTAAAAAAAATGCTTATGTTTTTTAAAAATGTAACAACTACTTTTCAAATACGCCAATGATATATTTCTTATATATTTACTAACATCTTAGAAATATTATGACTTTTTCTTTTATAATAAGATTTATTTTTGAAATATAAAGAGTTATTAGAATATACAAAAATTGAAAACTAGATAAAGTTGCTAATAGTTCACTGGGCAATGGAGAAGTTCTATTTTTACATAGAATAATATATCAATTGAATTTTAAAGATTTTTCATAGTATTATCCAGCAAAAGAATATATTTTTACTTACATAAATTCTGCAAGATTAAAAGGTTATATATATTTTTTAAAACTTGACATGTTAATTCTTGTTAAATCACATAAAGATAAATTCTATATGATAAGAAAAAAAAAATGTATCAAGTGAAATGAAATTTTAAAACTAATATCATAAGGTTACCAAGTATTACTAATGACACAGCTACTATAAGACTTGACATAGCTACAATTTACCAACAAGTCAAATAAAACCAAATAAAACAAGCCAGTAAACCAATACCAACAAATCAAATAAAAAAAGTGGGAATCAAACCCAAACTCCCACAGACTAAATTTTCAAAGTGAAATGGACTTGTAAAATACTGATACACAATGAATAATATGAATTGAAAGTTAATGGATTAAGTGGTGGGCATAATATAAAAAAATTATTTTAGGTTAAAATGCAGTTGCCAGGGATGCTTGGCAATTTAATCGAATACTGCTATTTTTCTAGCCAAATCTATCGAAACAACCTGATTTCCACATGATGAAAATAACTGTTATGATAACACCAGGCAATATTCAAATTCAAAATCATTAAAATTTTACACCTATATTTTTATTACGAATATAGAGCCTTGATACTGCATTTTTACCTTAATTCACACATTAAAAAAATGGAACAAAACAAACAGTAAAATACTTTTCTTTGAACCCATTCTTGTGTACTTGGATCTTCTTCTTGATTTCCACATAAAAAAAGTACATATGGATACAACTGCCTATCTTCAGTTAAATATGGATAGGTTGCTTTACCAACATAATTTCTCACAACCCGAACCAGAGTAGCATATATATTTTTATTGTCCTAAAAATACAATATATATTAAACACAAATAGATAATTGATTTTCAGATACATTTGTTTGCTACTGTACTACCACTACACCAGAAGTATTATTACAGTATCATCAGGATGTATTTTGGCTTTTACAATGTCACCCGAATAATTTTTTGTATCGAAAGATCAAAAATAAAATTATAATTACTGTACAATTACATCCCTCATTACACATCAGATAATGTAGAATAGAAGTTGAAATAACACTAACTATGGAGTTTTGTTTGAAAAACACAAGGGGTATAACCGAGAGTGTCTGAAGTGGGATTCTATGCAAAAATTATTACTGAAATGGGAAAAATGGAGAAAAAAAGAAAAAATTTCCAATACTGCCCTCTCCTGTAGGGGGGGGGGGGGGGGGTCTTCTTAAAATACCTTTATTACCAATAGGAGGGGTTGTTGTAAACCTTTACCGTGTTTTTAAGAAGGTAATGGTTCTCCATTAAAACAAGTCTAGTTTAGTTTTAGTTTGAATATCGTCGCACAAGAGCTACACGAAGGCTAATTAAAAACAAGTAGTTTTACTTAAAATATGCAGCAAAAAATATGCCTGATTTTATTTCATTTTTCAAAGTATACAATTGAATATTTGTTCAATCAAAAATAAGTCAATTAAATAAGCAAAGTATTTAAACAAAACAATAATTTTTTGGGTCCATAACTAAGTCAAATTAAATATTTTAAATGGGAAAAAAATTTGATTATGAAACACAGAAATTTTTAATTAATAGCTTATCAACTCATCATATCAATATTAATAAGTAATAACATAAACTATATGATACATTATCAAGTTGCTTTAATGCTTGAAATTTAGAAGTACCAACTTACTTTGACAATGCTGAAATTTTGTTCAACAGACATACATTTTACATTTTCATCTAATCCAGGCAAAATTTCAGAATCTTCTTCTCTACTGATAAAAAATAATGCTTTAGAAATAAGTGCCGATATTCCTAAATAATAAGTCCTATATGTATATAATCTTAAAATTTACAAAAGAACCAGTATTCATTTTATCATATTGATAGCCAAGAAATATAACAGAATTGGTAAGTCAATTACAATTTGTCAGACTTAAAATTTGCTCAAATGTTCCACTTAAAAACCAATATTACTCAGAGAAAAAATATAATTAATTGGTTAAAAAAATAATAAGATTTACACATGTATGAAGTTTTATAAACTACAACACAAAGTTGTGAAAAAATATGTTAACATGAGAAAATATTTTTACCCATGGTGTCGGCCTAAAGGAAAAAAGAAAATATTTATGGTCAATAAATAAATAATTTATTTTTTAAAGGTTAAAACATTTTTCAGAAATTCTTATTATAGTTCATCACACTTTAAAAAAACTATTTTGAACATTTAAAAATATTTGTACTATGAATAATATTAGTTTTTAAATGAAAATTTTAAGCAACTTTTTTAGTATAACACATATGAATTGGTTTGTTTCAGATGACACATTCCCTTCCAGCTTTCATTCCTACATTTCCTTCGCTCTGTGCTCCGATTGATGCTTTTTCCCTACATGACATTGATTAACCGGTTAACCTAAAGGACCGTGCCCGGATTCAAAAATCTTGCCAAGTCGAAATGACAACAAACCCCGGCACTTGCCAAGATGGCTGCCTTATCGAAATCACAAAAAATACTACCCAATTCCAAAATGGCCAACTAAGAAAATATACTTTTATAAACCAGGAAAAATTCATTAAATTGCAGACCAGATTTATAAAAAACGTGGAACGTTAAAATGCCGAAGAATCGATTTAAAAAAGTAAATAATTATTTAAAATCGCTAAGCATATAATAAAAGATTGGTATAATAAAACTTCTGAATAAATTATACATGCATTTAAGATTTAAATGGTTTAACAGTTAGAAATTGGCAATGCAATTGCTAATTTTTGCCAAAGGTTGCCATAATACCAATTTGTCAGGGTTACCAGATTTGGCGTAAAATTGCCGGGCACGCTTCTTTAGGTTAACCGATTAACCAATCGAGAAAAGATAGAGTAGAACCTCGATTTTGCGACCCCACGATTTAGCGACCCCTTCGTTATAAAGACCGCTTCGGAAAGTCCCAATCATTTTACCATAGGAATAGTGTTAAAAAAACCTCTTTTTTGCGACCGAAAAACAAGCAGTTCCTCAATATTGCGCCCGAATATTTGTTAGAAATTTCAGAAAAAAATTTGCTTCAAGAAGCCATTTTCCTATTTGCTTCAAAATTTCAACTTGTGGAAGTGTTCGAGTGAGTAGAACCCGTTTGCTTTTGTTTGAGCACAATAAAGAAAGGCCTCTCCAAGCGAGAAAAGGGGTCGAACAATGGATGAATAGGGCAGGAAAGAATTCTGGAAATTCGCCGGGGTCCAATGTTGCAAAAGAAGCCAAGGTCAGCTAATTTTTTCACGCATTCTGTAATTGGTTGTTAACCATAGATGTAGAAAATACGCCACCACATTTGACTATTGGACTAACTGACCTCGTACAATTCGCATGTCTACAAAATGGCTCTTAAAAATAAAAGGAGCCAAGTTTCTATCGATGTGAAATGTAAAATTTTGGCCGAAATAGACAAGAAAAAAGTTTCTAGTTTAATAAAAAAAAGTTTATAATTTAATAAAAGCCTATGGATCAAGGAGTAATTCATTGTTTCAAATCAAATTATAGAAAAATAATTGTCAAGAAAATTATTGCTGCCATCGAAAGCCAGAAACCTTACTTACGTAATTGACGTTCTTGGAGCGATGCATTTAGCAAAATCTGCCTGGAACGATATTTCTGAAGATGTTTTAGGCACGCAGGCTTTAAATCCAAAGAGGAACTGGAAGAGGAAGTCAAATCATCCGAAGTCCGGCCTCAATCATCGTTACCCGCAGTACCCTCAACGTCCGATGCCCCACCATCACCACAACAGCAAATCAGTGAAAGTGAAGAACTGACACAACTGATTAGCCAACTGGACATTCCCGGAGGTCATCTTTCTTTTGAAGAATTTGTAAAGGTTGATGATGATCTTCAGTGCTGTGAATAATTTTCAAATGAAGACGAACTCATTGCCAAAATAACAAAAAATACAGAGGACAGCGATTCAGAAGATGATGTTCCAGAACACTCCTACTCTGAAGATTAATATAAAAAGCAAACTATCAAAGCCGCGTGCGACGCTTTTGATTTATTGCGTCGCTACTGTGAGAGAGAGAACAATGCCGAGGATTTTCTACAAAAAAGGGGCCCTTAAAAAAAAAAGGGGGGTTTTTTTTGGGGCCCGGAAAAAAGGGGGGGTTTTTTCCCTTTTTTTTGGGGGGAAAAAAAAAACCCCAAAAAAGGGGTTTCCCCCCCCCCCCCCCCCAAAAACCAAAAAAAAAAAAAACCCCTTTAATTTTTTTTGAAATTTTGGGGGGGAAAAAATTTTTTTTTAAAAAAAAAAATTTAAAATTTAAAAAAGTTGGGGAAAAAATTAAAAAAAAAAAAAAAAAAAATTTGCCAAAAAAAAAGGGAAAAAGGAAAAAAAAAAAGGGAAAGGGGGGGGGGGGGGGCCCCCCCCCCCTTTTGGGAAAAAAAATTTTTTTTGGGGGGGGGGAAAAAAAGGGGCCTTTTTTTTTTTCCCCCTTTTCCCCCTAAAAAAAAACCCCCCCCGGGGGGAAAAAAAAAAAATTTTTAATTTTTTTTTTCCCTTTTTTTTTTTTAAGGGGTTTTTGTAATTTTTTTTTAAAAAAATTTTTCCAAAAAAAAAAACCCAAAACCCCCCAAAAAATTTTTAAAAAAAAACCCCCCCTTTTTTTAAAAAAAAAAAAAAACCCCCCGGCCCCTTTTTTTTTTTTTGGGGGAAAAAGGGGGGTTTTTTTTTTTAAAAAAAAAAAAAAAAAACCAAAAAAAAAAATTTTTTTTGGAAAAAATTTAACCCCAAAAAAAAATTTTTTTTTTAAAATAAAAAAAAGGGGTTTTCCTTTGGTTTTTGAAATTTTTTTTTTTAAAAAAATTTTTTTTAAAATTTTTTTTTTTTTTGGGGGTTTTAAATTTCCCCCAAAAATTTTTTGGGTTTTTGGGGGAAAAATTTACCCCTTTTTTTAAATTAGAAAAAAAACCCCCCCTTTTTTTAAGGTTTTTTTCCCCCTTTCCCAAAAAAAATTTTTTTTAAATAAAAAAAAAAAAAAAAAATTTTTTTTTTGGGAAAAATTAAAAAATTTAAAATTTAAAAAAGGGTTTTCCCCAAAAAAAAATTTTTTTAAAAAAATTTTTTTAAAAAAAAAATTTTAAAAAAAAATTTTTTTTTTCCCCCCAAAAAATAAAAAAAAAAAAAAAGGAAAAATTTAAAAAAAAAAAAAACCCCACCCCCAAAGGAAAAAAAAAAAAAAATTTTTAAAATTTTAAAAAAAAATTTAAATTTTTTTAAAAGGGGGTTTTTTAAAAAATTTCCCCAAAAAAAAAGGGGGGAAAAAAGGGGGTTTTAAATTTTTAAAAAATTTTTTTTTTTTTTAAAAAAATTTTTTTTTTTTAAATTTTTAAAATTCCAAATTTTTAAAAAAAATTTTTAAACCCCAAAAATTTTTTTTCCCCTTTTTTGGGGGGTTTTTTTTGGGCCAAAAATTTTAAAAAAAAAAAAAAAAAAAATTTAAAACCCCCAAAAAAAAAAAATTTTTTTTAAATTCTTTATAAAAAAAAAACCCCCCTTTCCTTTTTTTTTTTTTAAAAAAAAAAAAAAAAAAACCAAAAGGGAAAGGGGGGAAAAAAAATTTTTTTTGGGGGGGGGTTTTTTTTAGTTTGAGTGTAGTTGTTGCTCAAATTATTATTAGCTCGGAGGCCTCGAGCTGTTGCTGTTTCAGGCGGACCAATGTTTTGGTTTAAGAACACTTTTTTTTGAATCAGCACCCCATAAAACCGGGGTTTGAAACACAAAATCCCATTTCGTATTTCGGTTTTTAACCCCTTCCCAAAGGGGCCCGGGTTTGGGTTAGCAATTAAACCCAAAATTTGGCAAACGCCCACAGGCCCCGGTCAGTTATAGGGCCCCGCAGTTTCAAAGGGAAACCCAAAAAATTTTAATTTTTTTTAAAAAAGGGCAATCATTTGTTTTTATTTCGGACGGTTTTTTTTTTTTTAAAAATTTTTTTTGATTTTTTTCCCTTTAAACGAGAAAAATCAAAAAAAAAAAAAACTTTTTAAAAAAATTTTTTTGATTTAAAAAGGGGGGGGGGGGGGACGGCACCAAAAAGCTGGGGTTTTTTCGAATTTCAGGCGATTTCAAAAATATTTTCACAAGAGGTTTTTTTTTATTCGAAGAAACAAAAAAAAAGAGGGGGGGAGGACTTTTGAATTCTAAATTTTGTTTTTTTGGGGGGGTCAAAATCTACTGCCTTTCTACAGGCCCCTACGCTGCTTTTAAACCGGCCCTAGACCCCCATCAATACTTTCATTACCTTTTGTTTCCAAATTGGAAATCGAAAATTAAAAAAATTTAAAGATAGTTATAAATTACTGATCATTTATGAAAGGTTTTTTGATAAAAATTTAGTTCGCCCATAAAAATTTAAAATTTTGCTGAAGAGAAATTTAACTACTCAAAAAATGATCTGAATTCATAAATAATCAACGTCGACAAAGAAATTGAAAGAGCTTCTAGCCATAGACTCTGATATATTTAAAGGCTTCTAAAAAGCCAAATTTTAGTACTGTTTTCTTCTACCCAACTCTCCGAACAGACCTGAACAGTGAACATGGATGGAGAAAGAAAACAGATTTTTACCCCCTCGTGTCTCCTCTAAAAAGTGTGCCAGTGCGATAGCGCACTGTTTTTTACTATCTACTATCTCTATAGTTGACATCCCTCATCTCTGCCCCTGGCCAAAGTAACGCTTGGACGTACTTCCAGAAACAAATCACATTTAGGTTTGTCACGCAAAATAGCGGATCTATCGCCGACGGCTAAGAGTTAAGAACCTCACACAATGGGAGGGAATAACAGAAACAGTGCAATGCAATGTCACGTGGATGATGGACAATCTCTATTAATTGGTCTTGTTTTGAAATGTTATTAAAATAAATAAAATGATATTTACTACTGAACCATTGTTTATAAAATCAATTTGAACTTTTTTAAGCCGCTCAGTGAAGATACTTCTCAAAGAGATCACCCCCTCCTTCCCTCAATGACCGATTTTCCTCAAAACGGAGGGTGGTCGCTCCTGAGAAGTTTTATGTAGTTTAATACACATTGTTTACATTTGCTATAAAAATTTCAATGTGTTGAGTTAGTTTTAAAATATAATTTAATTACATAGTTTCATCTTCATTTAAAAAAAAAAACATTCACTAATACCCTAGCTGGTAACCCTTATGCTAGTTTTTAGCCAGTTTAATTTTTGGGATCTCAAATAAAATACTTTAAGGCAGAACTTAAGTTTAATTAATTATAATTTATAAAAAAATAACTATAATTATAATAAATAAATAGTTACTTTTAATTAATTTTAATAAAAATCAATTAGCTAAATTAATTAAAATAGTATGAAAATGAGTCAGACCTTCAACAAACCAATTTCTGAATGCGCCACTGCACAAAAAACACTTAAACATTATTATTTTTAATAGTAAATCTCTTTATGTCTTCTTAATGTCTTTTTTGAGTTGATTGAGCAATTGCAATTTAAACAGTCAAAAGCTGGTGTACAATTAAAAGTCTCAGGAAAGGCAGCTGATATGCATCTAAAAACAATTCTTAATTGTGTTACAAAAGATTTTTTTCTTAATAGGTCTAGAAGGTTTCTAGAATTTATTTTTCTCTCGACCTTGATAAATGATACATGAAGATTGATAATAGAGATGATAAGAACTACGCGTGTCTTCGAAGTGCTTATACTGCTCATTGAGGCCGGTAATAGAATTAAGCGAGATTTCCGCTGAACATTTGAAATCCACTGAACATTTACCTTATATTTTTTTTAAAGTAAAAATCATAGATTATATAACGAAAGATATTGGAGACGTTGAAAACTTAAAGTAAATTTATTTTGCATTAAGTCTTAAGTAGTTTAATTTTACAGTTACTCTGACAATAGCCGGTCGAAAAGTTTTGCGGCAAGAAAAAAATTTATATAGTAATAAGAAAATTGTGAGATTGCGATTACTTTTATTAAATTTTTGCCTTTTTTTAATAGCTTACATAACACAATTCAAAATAACATCATTTATTGTATAAAAATGCTGGCGGCAATATAAAACTATACAAGGGTAAGTAAATAAATTTTTATTTTAACAATTTGGAGAAACGTCCATATATTTAGTTTACTCAACTCAATTACTTGTGTTATTTTTCATTAACACATTTTTTTTTACAAAAAGATAGTTTCAAGAAATCGGGTATTAATTACAATGAGTTTTAAGGAAGTATAATTACAGTTGAATTTAATTAATTTTATTCCACGAGAATTTTATTTCGAAATTTGTTGAAAAAGAGTTAACTTTAAACTTGATTTTAATCTATTATTATTGCAACTAATTCAAACTGCAAGTTCTGTCTTTATTTTTGTAACACTAGTATGTAAAGTTTCAAAAGTCTCAGCGCATTATTACGTTTCTTATTTTTAAAAGTAGAAAAATCAGTATAATATCTATTTGAATCAGACAACTCAAATAATTATTTTTAAAAAAACATACTTACGTAGAAAAAGGGTCGATTTCCTGTTATAACATTGGCTATTTTCTTGCTAATGGTTAAAAAAATACGAAATGGGCATTTTTTTCTTCTCGATTCTTTTTGCGTTAGCTTTTCGGCTTTAAAATTGAGCTGAAGGTAAAACAACTTCTACAGGGGTGAAAAAATCTGCATTCCTCAAATTTTAATAATGATAGCTAAATTAAATTGTTTTAATTATTTCTTAAAAAATATATTGCAATTAAAATAAGTGTTTCATGCAAAAGAGCATTTTCAAATCTATGAAACGCGGTAAAGGTTCAGTGAAGGTTGCAGATTTTTTTTATTTAACAAAATTTAAGTTACACTACACTGGACGCAAGTTTAAGTAAAATAAATTTAATACCATCAAAATGAGACTAAGTGAAGCAATTGAAAAATAGACTTGTAATAATTATATTTGAAAAAATTAGTTGCTCATGCCTTGGTAACAAATTAACAAGTAGGGGTTTGTTACAGAATCTGTCACTTAAACCGCTTCCACACAACATTTGTGCTCAACAGGAAACAAACGATTTATACACCTCAGAAAGAAATTCGCCAAACAGAGCCTTTAGCTAGTTGTAATTAAACATTTTAACGATAAAATTAATTATTTTCATTAATCTTCTTTCTCGGATTTAATAATTAGACTTTATCGTTTGCTCAATTTGTTTGAAGTTCAAAGAATAATAATGTATTCTTTTTTAATAAATATCTTTGTGTCGCCACAATTTACCAGTTACATTTCTTTCGAAAATTCAGTTATTTATCGTTTGTTAAATTAATTTACAGTTCGAAAAATATATAATTAGTGCAATTGATGCTTTAAAAATAAAAGCGAAACTTTGCATATTTTTATGCCAAGTTAGAATTATCTATGCATCTTTCTTCATACATATATAATAAACAATCAAAAGAACTCTATTGTGATATTACAACAATCCAAACTGAATTATACCGCATAAATAAATATTATTTCAAAAGTTATTTTTATTTTAAATAAAGTTTCTCGTACGTTTAACGAAATGGCAACAGTGAAAATATTGAATAAAAATGGAATTTGCATGTTATTTCAATGTAGATTAAATTTTTAGTAATTTAAATTTTAAATAAACTTCTAATTTAAATTTTTTAATGAAATTTGGAATGTAGTCTAATCTGATTTTTTGCTTCAAAATGACATATCCCACTTGTCTGTGGGACTTGTGGATGGCAACAGTGAAAATATGAATAAAAATGGAATTTGCATGTTATTTCAATGTACATAAAAAATTTTTTAGTTATTTAAATTTTAAATAAACTTATAATTTAAATTTTTTAATGAAATTTGGAATGTAGCATCTGATTTTTTGCTTCAAAATGACGTATCCCACTTGTATGTGGGACTTGTGGTTCTTTCTGAGAAAGTGGGTGACAGACAGACGGACGGACTGAACGATTATAATACCATCCACTTTTTACGTTATAAACGTAGTGTGGAAGCTAACAAGGAAAACGTTGTGGGTTATGATGCAAATACAAAATATTTTTACTGTTGTTTGGTTATTAATGGAAATAATGATAGAAGAAAAAACAATAAAGAGCAAAATCCCTTATAAAAATTTCCACTTTTTCAAATCCTAAACCAGCCATAAGTTTTTTTTATAAAAAAAAAACAGTGCTTAAAAGCAGGGATGTAAGAAAAGTTTTTTTCTTTCAAAAAACGACTTCAATATCTCAACTTTCATTGTGTCAACGACCAGTTTGGCGGCTTTTGGCGATATCATATAGCAGATCAAACCATTTGTTCTTTGATATAAGAACAATAAATGAAGGACATCAGTGTTATTGTGCCGGCGATCTGTCAAAATACTTCCACTTTCAAACAGACATTAACACTCCTTGGTTGCATTTGTGGTAGATATGGAGGGCTTAGCGCAAGACGAAGTTACGAGAAACTTAACTGCCAAGGTAGACGTAGTTTTTATTTAATTTAATTTTTTAATACATTTTTTTAAACTTTAATAAACATTTTTTTAAAAATTATATTCTTTATAATGCTTATTATCAACTGATTTTAGGGGTTATTTAGTGTACGCTATCCTGACATTTTGTTTCATCAACAATATATTGACTTCATTTGACTCTTTGTTTAACTGTTATGTTCTCATTTGACTCTTATGTTATGCAATATGTTTGTATGGAATTTATATTCAAAATTATATTTCCAACTAATAGAGGAGAATGGATTATTCTACGTACTTCTATTTTAATTCTGGGACAAAACATAAAAAAGGTACTGGTCCAACAAAATACAAAATGTCAAGCCTACCTATATTTGTCGTGAAAAATCAATAAGAATATATAAAAATATGAATTTCACAAAAGTCATAATTCAATAATCTTCTATAGAAACAAGAAGTTAATAAAGAACTAAAATAGCCTACTTTCCTGTTACTTAAATACTTACTGAAGTTCTAATCGGGAAAAAAAACTAGGTTCCTAAAGTAAATATCATCAACAGCCGTTTCTACACTAGATTTATACACATTAGAAAAAAAATCGAAACACAGCACCCAGCTATAATTTAAACTTCTAAAAGCCAAAATCAACTATTTTCCTTAATATTCTTTCGTAAATTAATTAAATATTATTTATCATCTGCTCGTGATTTATTTGTAGTTCAAAGAATAATTAAATATTTATTGATAACAAAAGTAATGAAACTACTCCGAACTGCATTAAAAAATAAGAAATGTAAATTAAAACTAAGCATAATTGCATGCAAAAGTATGCCTTGCCGCTTTCTTGGTAGAAAATTAATGAATAATCAAAGAATCAAATTGTGCTACATTTTATGACGTTATTCCAAACTGATTCATGAAAATATTATTTTGCTTCAAATATGTTTAAATAAATAAAGTTTCTCATGCCATTGTTGATTTGGCAACAGTGATTTAAATGACTCAAAATTGAATTTCAATGCTAATTCAATGGGAAATTCGCCGAAAGATAGTAGATTTATGTCCGTCCGGACGTACAGACAGACGGACAAAAAGTATGAAAGTTGGGTATCTGAGGTCATAGCATTCTAACAGAAAAAGAATTTTTAAGATCCGAGGGATAGAACCGATTTTGGAAGAGGGATACGGGCAGACGAACAGACAGACAGACATACGAAGACAGACAGACATGACAATACGAAACAGACAGACAGATGGACATCAATCGCATTTCAATACTTCTACAGTGATTTAAATGACTCAAAATTGAATTTCAATGCTAATTCAATGGGAAATTCACCGACAGATAGTAGATTTATGTCCGTCCGGACGTACAGACAGACGGACAAAAAGTATGAAAGTTGGGTATCTGCGGTCGTATGGCTTTCTAACAAAAAAAAATTTAAGATCCGATGGATAGAACAGATTTTGGAAGGGGAGTACGGACAGACAGACGGACGGACAGACAGACGGAAAGACAGACAGACATACGAACAGACAGACAGATGGACATCAATCGCATTTCAATACCTACAGTGATTTAAATGACTCAAAATTGAATTTCAATGCTAATTCAAAAGGAAATTCGCCGACAGATAGTAGATTTATGTCCGTCCGGACGTACAGACAGACGGACAAAAAGTATGAAAGTTGGGTATCTGAGGTCATAGCTTTCTAACAAAAAAAGAATTTTTAAGATCCGATGGATAGAACCGATTTTGGAAGGGGAGGTACGGACGGACAGACGGACATCGACCGCATGTCAATACCTACTCTTTCATTTTTTTTAATTCTTTCGAATTAAAAAAAGAAAAGTAGGCTAATAAGAAATGTAAATTAAAACTAAGCATAATTGCATGCAAAAGTATGCCTTGCCGCTTTCTTGGTAGTTAATTAATGAATAATCAATGAATAATCAAAGAATCAAATTGTGCTACATTTTATATCGTCATTCCAAACTAATTCATGAAAATATTATTTTGCTTCAAATATGTTTAAATAAATAAAGTTTCTCATGCCATTGTTGATTTGGAAACAGTGATTTAAATGACTCAAAATTGAATTTCAGTGCTAAACTGCTAATTTAATGGGAAATTCGCCGACAGATAGTAGATTTATGTCCGTCCGGACGTACAGACAGACGGACAAAAAGTATGAAAGTTGGGTATCTGAGGTCATAGCTTTCTAACAAAAAAAGAATTTTTAAGATCCGATGGATAGAACCGATTTTGGAAGAGGGATACGGACAGACAGACAGACGGAAAGACAGACAGACATACGAACAGACAGAGGGACATCAACCGCATTTCAATACCTACAGTGATTTAAATGACTCAAAATTGAATTTCAATGCTAATTCAATGGGAAATTCGCCGGCAGATAGTAGATTTATGTCCGTCCGGACGTACAGACAGACGGACAAAAAGTATGAAAGTTGGGTATCTGAGGTCATAGCTTTCTAACAAAAAAAGAATTTTTAAGATCCGATGGATAGAACCGATTTTGGAAGGGGGGTACGGACAGACAGACAGACAAACAGACAGACAGACAGACGGACATCGACCGCATGTCAATACCTACTTTTTCATTTTTTTAATTCTTTCGAATTAAAAAAAGAAAAGTAGGCTAAAAATGAAAAAGTAGTAGAAGAAAAAGTAATAATAAAAGTAATAAAGTAGTAAATGAAGTAGGTATTGACATGCGGTCGATGTCCGTCTGTCCGTACCCCCCTTCCAAAATCGGTTCTATCCATCGGATCTTAAAAATTCTTTTTTTGTTAGAAAGCTATGACCTCAGATACCCAACTTTCATACTTTTTGTCCGTCTGTCTGTACGTCCGGACGGAGATAAATCTACTATCTGTCGGCGAATTTCCCATTGAATTAGCATTGAAATTCAATTTTGAGTCATTTAAATCACTGTAGGTATTGAAATGCGGTTGATGTTCATCTGTCTGTCTGTTCGTATGTCTGTCTGTGTTTTCATCTGTCTGTCTGTCCGTACTCCCCTTCCAAAATCGGTTCTATCCATCGGATCTTAAAAATTCTTTTTTTTGTTAGAAAGCTATGACCTCAGATACCCAACTTTCATACTTTTTGTCCGTCTGTCTGTACGTCCGGACGGACATAAATCTACTATCTTTCGGCGAATTTCCCATTGAATTAGCATTGAAATTCAATTTTGAGTCATTTAAATCACTGTTGCCAAATCAACAATGGCATGAGAAAACTTTATTTTTTATAAAAATATTTGAAGCAAAATAATATTTTCATGAATCAGTTTGGAATGACGTCATAAAATGTAGCACAATTTGATTCTTTGATTATTCATTAATTATCTACCAAGAAATCGGCAAGGCATACTTTTGCATGCAATTATGCTTAGTTTTAATTTACATTTCTTATTTTTTAATGCAGTTCGGAGTAGTTTCATTACTTTTGTTATCAATAAATATTTAATTATTCTTCGAACTACAAATAAATCACGAGCAGATGATAAATAATATTTAATTAATTTACGAAAGAATATTAAGGAAAATAGTTGATTTTGGCTTTTAGAAGTTTAAATTATAGCTGGGTGCTGTGTTTAGATTTTTTTGCTAATGTGTATAAATCTAGTGTAGAAACGGCTGTTGATGATATTTACTTTAGGAATCTAGTTTTTAGCTTCCACACTACGTTTATAACGTAAAAAGTGGAAGGTATTATAATCGTTCAGTCCGTCTGTCCGTCCGTCTGTCTGTCTGTCACCCACTTTCACAGAAAGAACCACAAGTCCCACAGACAAGTGGGATACGTCATTTTAAAGCAAAAAATCAGATTAGGCTACATTCCAAATTTCATTAAAAAATTTAAATTAGAAGTTTATTTAAAATTTAAATAACTAAATTTTTTTTATCTACATTGAAATAACATGCAAATTCTATTTTTATTCATATTTTCACTGTTGTCATCCACAAGTCCCACAGACAAGTGGGATAGGTCATTTTGAAGCAAAAAATCAGATTAGGCTACATGCCAAATTTCATTAAAAAATTTAAACTAGAAGCTTATTTAAAATTTAAATAACTAAAAATTTAATCTACATTGAAATAACATGCAAATTCCATTTTTATTCAATATTTTCACTGTTGCCATTTCGTTAAACGTACGAGAAACTTTTGTTAAAATAAAAATACACTTTTGAAAAAATATTTATTTATGTGATATAATTCGGTTTGGATTGTTGTATTATCACAATAGAGTTCTTTTAATGGTTCTATATATATGTATGTAGAAAGATGCATAGAGAATTCTAACTTGGCATAAAAAAAATATGCTAAGTTTCGCTTTTATTTTTAAAGCATCAATTGTACAAATTATAAATTTTTTGAACTGTAAATTAATTTAACAAACTATAAATAAGTGAATTTTCGAAAGAAATGTAAATGGGAATTTATTAAAAAAGATTACATCATTATTCTTCGAACTTCAAACAAATTTAGCAAACGATCAAGTCTAATTATTAAATCTGAGAAAGAAGATTAATGAAAATAGTTAATTTTGGCGTTTAAAACTTTGAATTACAAATAGCTAAAGGCCCTGTTTTTATTAGAATTAAATCACATGTGCCATTCGCAACAATCGCTCGAGAAACTTTAATTCTTTTAGACAATAAATTAAAATAAATTTATTTAGACAATAAATTAAAATAAATTTATTTTTGCGACATCGATCAGTTTGAAATGACGTCAGATATATTTCACTACGGAATCCTTGTATGTTGATATGAAATGTTTTCATTCTATTTAAAAGCTAGGAATATGACATATTTATTCTTTAAAATATAAATTAATTTTTGCAAACGATAAGTAATAATTATTGAATTTTCGAAATAAAATAAATGAAACTAGCCAAATTTAGCTTGTAAATGTTAAATATAGAATTAATGTTGTGTTTGGCGCGTTTTTTCCTGTTAAACACAAATATGTGGAAGCGAGTTAAGTGACAGATTCTGTTACAAACCTACTTGTTTTTCACGATTAGAACTTCAGTAAGTATTTAAGTAACAGGAAAGTAGGCTATTTTAGTTCTTTATGAACTTCTTGTTTTTAAAATGGTTTAATTTTTTTTTGTTTTAACGATGTAATAAAAATTTAAATAAATCAAACCTTAATAAGTAATAAATTAATTAATCTTTGTTATACGTTTGTGTAAAAAAAATTCCATTTTAAATAAAATAAATTTTGAATTTTCAACATGTTTTGAAAATTCATGTCTGAGAATGGGGACAAATTATTTGTTGTACACAAAATATATATATATATATATATTATATATATATATATATATATATATATATATATATATATATATATATATATATATATATATATATATATAATATATATATATATATATATATATATATATATATACATATACATATACATATACATATCATATACATATACATATCATAACATATACATATACATATACATATACATATACATATACATATACATATACATATACATATACATATACATATACATATACATATATATATATATATATATATATATATTATATATATATATATATATATATATATATATATATATATATATTATATATATATATATATATATATATATATATATATAATATATATTGCCAAGTTAGAAGAATTTTCTATGCATCTTTCTTCATACATATATAATGAACCATCAAAAAAACTCTATTGTGATATTACAACAATCCAAACTGAATTATAACACATAAATAAATATTTTTTTTTTCAAATAAAGTTTCTCGTACGTTTAACGAAATGGCAACAGTGAAAATATTGAATAAAAATGGAATTTGCATGTTATTTCAATGTAGATTAAATTTTTAGTTATTTAAATTTTAAATAAACTTCTAATTGAAATTTTTTAATGAAATTTGGAATGTAGCCTAATCTGATTTTTTGCTTCAAAATGACGTATTCCACTTGTCTGTGGGACTTGTGGATGGCAAAAGTGAAATATTGAATAAAAATGGAATTTGCATGTTATTTCAATGTAGATTAAATTTTTAGTTATTTAAATTTTAAATAAACTTCTAATTTAAATTTTTTAATGAAATTTGGAATGTAGCCTAATCTGATTTTTTGCTTCAAAATGACGTATTCCACTTGTCTGTGGGACTTGTGGATGGCAAAAGTGAAATATTGAATAAAAATGGAATTTGCATGTTATTTCAATGTAGATTAAATTTTTAGTTATTTAAATTTTAAATAAACTTCTAATTTAAATTTTTTAATGAAATTTGGAATGTAGCCTAATCCGATTTTTTGCTTAAAAATGACGTATCCCACTTGTCTGTGGGACTTGTGGATGACAACAGTGAAAATATGAATAAAAATAGAATTTGCATGTTATTTCAATGTAGATAAAAAAATTTAGTTATTTAAATTTTAAATAAACTTCTAATTTAAATTTTTTAATGAAATTTGGAATGTAGCCTAATCTGATTTTTTGCTTTAAAATGACGTATCCCACTTGTCTGTGGGACTTGTGGTTCTTTCTGTGAAAGTGGGTGACGGACGGACAGACGGACTGAACGATTATAAAACCTTCCACTTTTTACGTTATAAACGTAATGTGGAAGCTAAAATGAAGAGTAAAAAGTTTATTTAAAGATTGACTTTAACTGCATGAAGAATTGAAAAAAAAACCACATTATTATGGTAGTAGGCGTTGGCGTACGATGTATTGTCACTCGATTTCGATCTCGTAACTTGACTACGGTACAAAATTACGAGACATACTTTGGCTGTGTTAGAGCTCTTTGGAGGTTATAAATAGACAGCCGGAAGCGTACAACTTAACCTAACCAGAGTAGTACTAGTACAAAATCTCTCTACCGTTTAAAACTCGTTCTATCATTTATCATAATTGTTTAAATACAGCAAGTGTTTTTACTTTTTAATTGAAATAAATCTTTTTACTAGTTTAAACACTTTCAATCATGGCGAGGCACATTTCTTAAAATCCAGCCAAATTCAGGAAGATTTTTTTTGGCATTAGTTTTCACCTCGCAATTAAAAATTTGGCATTACAAAATTACTTTTACTCTAAATCGTGAATTGTATTGAAATTAGTTTTTAAACACTTGGAACAATGAGCATTGTGCTGTTAATCGTTTAGAAATATTAAACGCAATAAATCTTCAAGGTTGTTGAGGATAAGTCTTGAAGAACCTATGACCATCATTGCAAAATTATGGTTGTCCCAGATTTGACCTCTGCTCTACCTAACTGTCGCATTAAGGTCAAGTTTGCCTAGTTGTAGAAGGTGTAGGGAGATTTATTAGACCTTGAGAGATTCCCATCTAGAACACTTCCATTGTGTTGGTTACTTGAGCTGCACGAAAGAACTGTAACAATGAAACCGAAAAAACATATATTTTTCAATCAAATATATATTTTAAAACCGACCTCGTGTTATAAAATTACCTTTAAACTATGACGATGGATATACATTGAAAGGGTTGGTTTTACAGACATGTGATTGGTCAAAGAAAAAATTGGCTGAAAAAAAATACCTGAATTTTGTTCATTATGACAGATAATCATAATAGCTGTTAGTTCAATTTCACCATTTATTTTATAAAATTCACTAGTTTCCAGAAAATTACATATCGGAAAACAAAATTACATGTATTATCGACCCGGTTGATATAATACAAGACGTGATTGTTAAAATAAAAAAATAAAAAAATTGAACATCTCATGGCCTATTGTAGATAGCTGTGGGGGAAAAAAAGTTGACACTAGTGATTATTACATTATTACAGCCGTTGTTCATCCCATAGAATAGGACCTTTTTGACTTGTAAATAAATATTCTGAATTAATTGCATGACACAAAGTTTGCATAAGGAACAGTCTTCAAATTGATGATGTACTTATGTTAAGATGTACTTATGTTAAGATGTTATAAGTTATGAAACGTTAAAAAAGCACCCTCGAAACCACCCAAAATCTTATTTTTTGTTACATTTATAAGGATATTGAAGACAAAAACGTTACCAATAACCAAAGACAATAATATATAAAAACAATTCTGGGGCTGTACAAGCAGTTTCAACATGGAGAAATTACTCAGATTTTAATTAAAATTTATAACCAGTTTTGTAGTTTTATTTCTTCTTCCTTTTTTCACAGGTTAAGCATAGCATATCGGAGGACTGGCTAATTTCTTTTAAAGATCCTATTACTCTCTGGGAAGAACATTGGTTTGCACTTACGTTGGAAGTGGCGAATGCAATAATTTTATACAACATATTTCGATATGGTAAGTGAAAACTTGATTTAAAAAATTAAATAAAAAATATCTTGTGCTTGTTAAAATTAATATTAAAAAAAAATTTTAGCAAAAAGAAAAGGAAATGAATCGTGTTACTTAGTGTTAGCATCTATGTTTACTGCAATATGCTTCGAACTGCTGCCGCTAATTCCTCAAGCAGGATATCAACTATGGTGGTACCATCAAGGAATGGTTAATATTGTAAATCGAAGAGTTCCATCTTATGTAATAAGTACTTTAAGTATAGATATCGTATATTTTTAATACATATTTTGTAAAGAGGTGTTTTTCTTCATTGCCTTACAAAGCTTTAAACTGTGGCTTATAATAATAAAAAGAAAATTTATTCTAATATAAGAAAAAGAGTTGCCTTCTATAGAAAATTTTTATTCAGAAAGAAATTTGGTTGTATAAAATCAAAAAAATAGTTACTATGGTTCTTATACAATTTAAAACAGAAACAAAATTTACAGATAGAATGAATAGTAATAAAGAAATTTAATACAGTAATTAAAATTTGTGTGCATTTTTATGAGCTCGCGATGTTGTTTTCCATAAATTGTAGTTAGAGTCTGTCAAAGGTTCTATAATTCAAACAATCTTATTTAAAAAAAAACACCTTGAACAACAACCAATAACTTTGCGAGTAGCGTTGAACTCAACTACTAAATTATTAAAAAAATATTTAAAAAATGCTATAATACAGATAAAGATAGAGGACAATGACTCTAAAAATGGTAAGCTTCATGTTTTAAATTATATTCCTTAATTTTTGTTCCTTTTGTGTAAAAATGGTTCTAATAATTTTACAAAACCTTAGCAGAAAAACTAAATGCATATTTTTTTCAGTTGCGATAGTACACTATGTCGTCTACAATTTGACGAGAGACTCCAATCTTCCACTTCTAATCAGATCCCTAGTATCAGGCCTATGTGGGATTGCTATGTACTGCCCTCTGCTATGGCTAGCTCCACGGCTTTTGCTAACAATAATACATTTCGACGATGTAGTCTTCAGGGATTCAATTTTCGGTGTCCCCTGCGTCCAAATTATGTTTATGTTCTTCATGTTTCTACATACGTCGCAAGTTTTCATACCGAATTATAGAGCCTTAGAAGATCGAGATAGAAGTACATATAAGTAAGTGTAGGACCATTTCATGGCATTCTATTCACTGTCCATCTAGTATCAATGTTAAATTTAAATAACTTTCCATATATTTTTTTGTAGTACAATTCAACAGAGGTCATAATACATGTTTACATAACCCTTTTCATACTAAGTGGCATAGTATTATTTTTAAATTAAAGGTTTTTTTTTTATCTCTTTACGACCTTTAACTACAGGATAGTATCGTGTACAAAAGAGAATGTTCAAGCTTTTCAAAAATATCGATACCGAAGCAGCCGACTTGTATCAGTCGTTATTTGTATATAAAATGACGTTCTTAAGGAGTTATTTTACCTTGTTTTTCATATTTTCATTTAATTAAAACAAACATTATTTTATTCTCAAAATACATGATTCTTCCATCTAACGATACATAAGTACGAGCTTAAATTAGTCAGAAAAAATCGCAAGCTGATGATTCCAAATCGAATCATTGGGGGTGAAAGGGTTTAAACCATGCGCTCCCCTAATTGTTTTGAGCACTGTATACTTGTATGTATCTGAACTTTAACTTGATATCTTACCTACTTATATAAGTAGGTATGATATAATTATGTCTCCAGAGAGTTATTTACAAGTCATAGGTTTGGTTATTAGGATACTAGTATTACAATTTCACTTACTTCTTATATTTTAGTCTGGTGTGGTGCTCTGTACAGTCTGGTTTAGTTGCGGCCATTTATGCAGTCGTTGAGCAGTACGTGCTCTACATCTTGATTACTTAATTGTAGAGGACACACAGGATTGTGCATACTTGCAGGCATAGTAATAGCCTCCTATTTGGCAAAAGCTGAGCTGAAATCCATGACAATGAAGTCCTTCACAATTTCAGGTTGGTATATTTTTGAAATGGTAAAAACTTAAAATACATGATTCCATTTGGAGTTGTATTTAGTTGAATACATTTTATTCTATACTTACTGACAACATTGCTTAGTAACTTTCAGCAAAAGCTTAGAAACAAGACCAACAACGCTTAGAACACCCTGTACGCAGAGGATCTTAACAAAAAAAAAACACATTAAAGTTGCAAGAAAGAAAATTAAATCCTTCTTAGTCTGTACTGTTTTTACTTAATTTTTTTTAAGTACACAACATATTATATAAGTATATGTTTTATTGTCAAAAATAAATACTTTAGATTCTGTCAATTTGAATTATGCATTACACCCTTGATATATAGAAGGAAAATAGTAACCACATCATAAGGCTCTTTGTTTACAAAATACAAAAATATATTTAGAATTATAAAGATTAAGCACTTAAAAATCATACTATATTCATTTTACAGGTACATTAAAGCCACTGACTCGAAAAACATGGTGGGCAGCTGCATGTATATTGGTATTTGTTTCTACTTTACCCATTTGGTTGAATATTCATAGTCTAAAATCCAATGGAAATAGGTTAGAATTGGGACCCTGTCACATAAAGCATGACGTTTCTAATACATCACCATTGGTATGTATGAAAGATCTTTTCCCAAAAAAATGTTTCATTACTTTTTTTTTTATCATTCTAGTATGTTTATTGTGATAAAATGAATTTCAGGAGTTGCCACGACGTCGATTCATATGCCCAAGAGACGGAACCTACTTACACTTTGATTTTCACTGTGTTAATTCTGATCATTTAAAAGTAGAAGTCCAAAGAAATGCCAGCAGCTACACAATCTGTGGGAAAGCCTTGAAAGATCCTTACAAAACAGCCATATCAATTGGCACATATTCAGTAATCTGCCTGCTTATTTTCTATAATCTTTTGCGCCTGTCTTTTGCTTTTGAAATCAAAGAAAAAATAGAAAAAGATACCAAAAACTAGTATTGAGTATTTTAATGTGACATATCAACACGTGCTACCACAATGCTGAAGAATGTAGCTTAGAAACCATGTAGTTGTAGTATTCATTCTAGCTGTTAATTTATTTAAAACTCTCATTGCACGCATATTGTAACATGTTTCAATGAAATAAAATTTTATTTCTACAATTTTTTATTGTATTTTAGTTGATTAATGATATAATTTTCATATATATTTCAAATTTAAATAACTCTTACAAATTCCTTTTAAAGGTAGTTAATTTGTTAAATTTTCAATAAATCGATTTATTACCACACAGCGTGACAGCAGGCCTCGCAATGACTTTTATCAAAAATATAATAGGAAATATACGAATTTTTAAAGAAAATATAGGGATTTATAAAAATATTTTTAAGTCGATATATTAACGAGCCAATTTAACCATGATTAAAGATTGTACATAAAAACACAATATATAAGATTTTTTAGCTTTGTTTTAGCGATATCCGATAGGGATCGGACCTAATATCCGATATAATTCCAGCGATCCGATAGGGGTTGCAGCCCTACCAGAAGACCTGAAATACCCTTAATTTCTAATAAATTTCACTAAGTTACAATCACCAACTAAAGTGTTCCTACATCATTAAAAAAAACTATCCTATTGCTATCTTTTATTCAAAAAATCGATCCATATACAATAACAGAACCGCTTATCCGGAAACCCATGATCCAGACATTTTTGAATTTAGACGATAGTCCGAAAAATTTCCGATACTCCGTTTTTTTAAAAAACTTAACCTGTCTAAAATCAGAAACCCCAGAATAGACTAAAATGGGGAAAAAGTTCCAAACGTAATCTTTCAACAATCAAGCTGTTCTTGTGATCACAAGGCCACGAACACTTGATCAAAATAAATTATTCTGGTTGGTCCGATTGACTTGAACCGGAGCGACAAAAGTAACGAGACTATCTTCCGATCACGCAGAGGCAAAAAAAAATCTGTCAATAATTATGAGGCATTGCGACCCCATCGGTGGATTTCGTAAAAATTACTAGGCAAGGAAGCATTATTGAATTGTACTGGCCGGTAACTGATTTTCGAAAACCATCTTAGTATAATCAAATTATAATTAATCTTCAAATTTTAATTTTTTTTAAAATCTTTTTTATTAGAATTTATTATTTAAAATAGTTGTTTATTGAAATTTAAGCTAGTTATCATTGATATAGACAGAGAATGGAGGAAAGTTTTTTTCAGGGTTGTTAATATTGAGAAACATTTGAGGTCTCTGTATAAGAGCTGGCTTCCCTTTTTTAGGCGTTATTTGTGTCCAAATTTCTGTACCTTTGTACCATATTTCTCTGCCTAGATGTTTATATGTTAGGGTGCTTTTAACGCGATTCGCAGACACGTAGTTCACATAAACTCATTCCGATTTTCAGAATTCTGGATATATTGGTTAGTTAACCCAGGGGTGCCTACAGGGGGGGGGGGGGGTCAACGACGCAGACTGCGTCGTTGAAATTTTAGGGGGGGGGGGTCGAAAAAATTGAAATTTTTTTTAATGTAAATGGTTTATTTTATCTAAGATACAACTCTAACAAATTCTAGTTCTTTCTAATCATCTGTCTCTCCCCCCCCCCCATACACCTGGGGGGGGGGCATAACTCCCCCCCCCCCCCCCCCCCCCCGCCCCAACCTTCAAGAATCAAAAATGGTAACCAAAATCAAAAACATTACGAAAAGAAGAACATAGATAATGGGATATGGCGTGTCTGCGCCTGGCGAATATTTTTGACATTTATTACCCATAAACAACCCATCACTTTTTTAAAGCTGAAACAAAAAAAAATTGCAGCTGCCCTTCTCATGCCATATAACATACAATTCGTCGTGCAATTTTCCCGCTTAAATTGTTGTTATAAAAAAAATATATAGGTGTTAGCTTTAGATTGTTGCTTTCGAAACGGAGGGAAGCATCAAATCAAAGATACACTTTATTAAATGATTGATTTGATCTATTTTAAACTAAATGAAGTTAAAATGCACTGTACTATAAATACCCAAGATTATTTTGAAGTGTTATGGCAGTGATTCCGGTAAGATTTTTGTAATTATATAATTTTAATCTTGCTAACCCTCTGAAAAAGCAAATTGGCTTAAATGTAAACTTGTTTTCACTGCTTGAGATTTAAATTAAAATTTTAACTGAAAATTTAATTTCCTAATTAAAAAAATTATATTTCTGTAGTAGGTGGTTATAAATGACTCCTCCATGCTTTAAATTTTGGAATTTAATAAAATTATTAAATTTATAAAAATTTAAAAATTATGTGTGTTGCTGGAAAAACGAGTTTATACGTCTGTCAGAAGGTTGGGCAAATACAGAAAGGATTCTAATACTGAAATATATTTGATATTACTGATAATTTGAGTTTCAAAGTTACATTAAAACATTTTTGACACAAAAGTTAAATCTCTTCAGTTTCTTGCATTCAAATAAAATTTTAAAAGTCATTTTCTCTTAGTTAAATTTTTACGTTATAGATTATTATAGTTCAACAACAATATTTATTGATTTTTTGCCTTAATTTTAAAAGTATTTACATTGTTAAATATTTACAAAGAGCTTTGCATATTGGCATTTTACAATGTGAAATTTTGGTGTACCTTTTACTCCATAAAACGGTAACAGCTTATAGCGGCTTCTTAATTTATGAACATAGTTGCCTTTTTTTGTATTCGAAAATTATAAATATGGAATACAGCATTTTTTGTTTTGCTTCAAACCGACGGCATGTAGTCCTAAATTGTACAAAAAATAATTACGTGTTTCTGATACCTCAATTTTTAATCTAGATTTTAAAATAGCTAGTTTTTATGTCAATCTGAAACAGGAAATAATGTGATATTCTGTCGATTGATCTTGATAGTGTTTAGGTTCCTAAGCAAATCGGCGACGCTTTGTTTGAAAGTGTTGAAGTTTTGTGAAGTTGATTTTGAACAATAACAGTAGCTGGCACTAAATAAGTCGTGATCAATTATAACAGAACTTCATGTTTGATATTAACAACGACAAAAAAAACTGAAAATATAAATTTCAAACAAAAACGTATTCGAAAATTTTCTAATCTATATACATAAAAGGCAACTTCCGTTTGTTTGTTTGCTTGTTTGTTTGTTTGTATAAGACACGAGATCTAAAGAACCACGCAACAGATTGTCACGAAATTTGGCACAAAAATTCGTCTCATCTCCGGAACAAACATAGGCTAAGAATTTTTCGAATCAGACCATTCCTTCTATCGTTTCGAACGTTTTTCTGAAAAAAATACACCACTTTGGCTCAAATCCGATCATTTTTTTACTTTCCTGATGCCATCGGCTGAAAAAATTAAATAAAACTTTCAACAAAAGTAATTAAAATTGAAAATGTTTATTTTATTCTGTTGCCATTAACTTCAGAAACTAAATTCATTATTTGAAAAATAATTGACATGTTTCAAGTGACGTAATTCCGGCAGTCTCCATTCCCGGATTTTATTGTGGGTTTATTTGATGATTTTTTCATTGATTTTTCTGTTGACTGCATGTATGCATATTTAAGCAATAAAT
Source organism: Oedothorax gibbosus (assembly GCA_019343175.1). Taxonomy (NCBI): domain Eukaryota; kingdom Metazoa; phylum Arthropoda; class Arachnida; order Araneae; family Linyphiidae; genus Oedothorax; species Oedothorax gibbosus. The sequence continues at coordinate 19,094,672 of CM033270.1, forward strand.
TTATCGTTAAGCTATTACTGAACTATGATGGTTAATAAAGGCCGTCGCACTAGAGCTGCATATTAGGGTTTTATGTCTTTATTTTTTCGCCAAATACGTTGCCAAACTCGCCAAATTATTAACTAAAACTCGCCAAATGGGCAATTTCTTTTATAAATAATTTATAGTCTGGTCGATTGTTCGAAAGTCATTGTGTTAGAGCTGTATAATGGGTGTTTGTAGCTATATCTATTTTCTCGCCAATTTTTTTTCCAAAACGTGCCAAATGAGCTAAAAGGTTTTATCTATATACATAAAAGGCAACTTTTGTTTTTTGTTTGTTTGTTTGTTTGTTTAAGACACGAGATCTAAAGAACCACGCAACAGATCGTCACGAAATTTGGCACAAATATTCATCTCATCTCCGGAACAAACATAGGCTAAGAATTTTTCGAATCAGACCATTCCTTTTATCGTTTTCGAACGTTTTTATGTTTCCCATTTAATGCATTGAAGACCTTAGAGGTTTATTGCTCCTTAAACAGCACGTTTTCACGGATTGTTTATTTAGTTTTATTTTACACATTTGTTAAAACGATTTTTAAGTATATTTAGTTTAATTACAGCTAAAAAATTAGAAATAAACATCTAAAACAAAAATCGTTTGTTAGCTTTTTAGCAGTAAGAAAAATATTTAATATTAAAAATAAAAATCGTTTGCTTTAGTATCTTTATCACAGTTTAAAAAAACAAATAAATATAAAAATGCAAATCGTTTGCTGTTTGCTGGAGTAGCTTTATAACATCTAAACAATTAGATCATGTAATTCACTTTCATTAAGAATATTTTATTTTCTGCACGCAGACCAAGAGTGATCAGTTTAAAGTGAGATTTAAATTTTAACTACTTTGAAAGAACAGATTATACCAATCTTTGTCCTAAACGCATTTTTTTCTGCCATTTTGTACTGCTTATATTGTATTTATATCTACAAAGTGTCAAAAAAAAGTTACTTAATTTATTGGAGAACTCCCTTGAATTGCGTTAAAATAAATGTTTGAGACCCTTTTAAGATTTCGCTTTTTTCCATTTTTAATTCTTACTGATTATTTTTTACTTAAATATATATTCTTTTCAATTTGCGCTTCTTATCAAAGGTATTTTTGAAATTAATATTAATCATTACTATATCCAAGTTGGGTAATTAAATGGAAAATTACTGGGTAATCTTCATATCTTATGTAACTAAAATGAAAGAAAAAAAATAGTTAAATTGACTGTTAAATTATTTTTCCACCTCTACCCGTGCAACGTCGGGTATAACAGCTAGTTATTTATAAATCACATAATAAAACAGGAATCACAAATAAAAACTTTAACAATCTGCAAAATGATAATTCTATTTTAAGAGGCCCGGCGTCGGAAGAAAGCAATGTGCTGACAATTATTTCTCATAAACATTTCTTAATCACTGTTATAGCATTTGAAGCAGACATCATAAATATTCAGAATTTTTGTATATAACATTTCTATGAATGAATGACCTTCGGATAATATTTCTGGCTTAGTATACATACTCACAGTGGCGGATTTATGGGGGGGGGGGGGCTACGGGGGCTATAGCCCCCACCCCCACCCCCCGTGAGACTCAAACTTATACTAGATAAAAACATTTTTTCCCCCGAGAATAAATTTCGTTGAAAATTTTCAAAACTTTTTTTTAAACGTTTTTTTTTGTATAAAAAGTATTGATAATTAAGGTTTATATTTGAAGAGTAAACATTCAAAACCCACCATCTCCAACTTTGACTTAAGCCCCTTTTGCACTTAAACATCAACACAAAGGATTCAGTTAGCTTCGCGAAGCATATAAATGAAAGTGGCTTAAGTCAAAGTTGAAGATGGTTGGTTTTGAATGTTTGCTCCTCAATTCAATCCAGTTTTTTTAGTAATAAGGTAATTAGAGGGCTTCATCTGGAATTCGGTACTCTCTGCTACAGTGAGCCAAAGCAAAGACCTGATTATCAATGATTCTCCTCTTTTCGCAACTTTGACTTAAACCGACAAAAATACAGATAATTTCATTTATTTTGTTCCAATTTATAACTATAACGGTGAATTAGAATCTGATATGCTGAACATCAAACTATTATTGACTTAATTTGAACAAATTTATTATCAAATTGAAGACCTGTGGCGGATTTGAGGGGGGGGGTGACTCAGGAAATTATAGCCCCTCTCTTGAGACCCAAACTTATGTACAAGATAAAAGCGATTTTCGAAAAAATAAAATAGGAAAGGAGAAAAAATTCTACTTGTTTTGAACTATCACTAGAACATAGAACTAATTTAGTTTGGAGTGTATATTTTTCACACTAATATGTTCTTCCAGCCCCCCCCCCCCCCCCCCCCCTTTATACTCCATCGCATTGAATATCTTAGTTCTAGCAACCTGCGAGTCTTCAATTTTTCACAAGTTTATGGATGAGATTTTTGCTTCTAAAAAAGTTGTTACATTTTAGTTTGTGATAAATCAATTAAAATAGTAATCGATAATATAGTAAACCAGCTTAAAACTTATCTCATCTGTTAAATATCCACCCCAATTTGTAGTTCTAGGGTTAAGATTCATCATTCTGATGAATTTTTATGATATAAATAAACTAATAAATATAAATCTACTCTCTTTATAGCAGTAAAAAAATAAATATTTTAAATTTTATCCTGATTTGACAAAAATAAACAGTCATGCAGAATTTCATTTTACCAGTCAAAAACTTATTTTGGCCCTTGTTACCATTACAGTAAATATACATTAACAAATGAGAGATTAAACAAATATTCACTGTTGAGTAAGTTATTTTAAAAGCATATTTATCAATTTTTAGAGTGTTCAATTAGAGTGTTTCACAAAAATCCCTAAGCTGGCCTCATTCTCAAGTTGAAACATATTCCATGCAAGCAAATTTCTCCAAAATTAAAAAACTCAACCAATGAATAATTAACAGTTTAATTTACATTTATTCATAATGGTTAACTATCGATTAATAATTAATTAGCTCAAAACTTTAGCTGCGGCTTTGAGCATGGATTCTGGGCTTAGTTTATTTCTTGTCTACTTGCTTAAGCATCCAGAATTGTAAATAAAAATAACTAATTACAACATAATGTAATACTTTAAAAATTGACCCTAAAACACCCCAACCACCAAAGGTTTAGCCCTATTCTTTTGCAGAAGTCAGAAGAAATTGCAAAGCTCGTCTGGTAACTTCGCCCTGGGCTCTAAAAGGGTGTCCCGTTATCAGTGACCCCCTATTTTCTGCCCCCCACAAAGTTTGTCCAGAAGAGAGCATTCTTAGCATTTTCGGCCCCATGTGTTACGTAGCTGGACAAGGGCAGCGATAGACTGGGGCATAAAAGGCGTCTAGACATGATGGCTATTTAGGAAACATAGGCAATAAAAAGTGTTGTTCACACGGAGGCCTGAAAAAAGGGGCTGTAAATTGGGATCTTATTGGACGGTCAGCCTTATTGTTGTCCAAATGTTCTACTCCTGTTTGCCTCCATTTTTCAGTAGCCAGACCAGAGACCACCTATGGAAGTTGCGTGATCTTAAAGTAAATCCTTCCTATTTGTGCTTTTTAAAAAACTTTTTACATATTGTTTTAAAGAGCAAACTAATTTTATCCAGTTTTTATTCTTATTTACTTTCTTTTGTTTTTTCCTCTTTTCGCATGTTTAAAATTTTTCAAGGCTTCTAAACTTCCTTATACATAGTAATTTAGTGTATTTCCCAGAATAACAAGTTTGTTTTTCATTTAAAAAAAGGTAAGAAATTACGAATTTTATTTACTTTATTTTCAGTTACTTATATAATTAAATGCAAATTTTTTTTTAGGGAGTTTTTTTTAAAATATGCACTTGCTTGTTAGCTTGTACTTCAAACAAATATAAATTAAAAGAAACATATAGTTCTAAATTAAAAATGACGGGTGGAAATTTTTCAATTAAATAATTAAATTGTGTGACAAAGCTATACTTTTCCATGATTTCATGTATAGACATTTATTTTTTGGTTTGTACGATCTTACTGCTGTTAATTGTTACGATTTTAATATGTATAAAAGGTCAATTCAAAAATTTAATATCCAATTAATTCAACTTTAGGTTTAGTTTGAATAATCGTCTCACTAGAGCTACACGAGGGCTATTGGCGACGGGCGTCGTATTTTAGAACCACAGTCAAGTGACGAGCCGACACCTGAATAGGCACCCAACGCAACTGTTAAGGGCGACATCGTACGCAGCGTCGGGACTTTGGATGGTATTTAACGTGCATTCCCTCTACACGGGGTATTATTCGTCGGACATTTTTGGCTGCACGGGCCGTTTATAGGTCGGCAGTTATTTTGGCGATGCCCGGACCCGAACCTGGGACCTTTCGCAAATTAATTAAACTTTAATAATATTAAAGCACCAAATGCACAGTTTATATTAATAAATCATATTACATTAATTAATCATATTTAATTTGTAGTAAAAAATTTAAATCAAATAAAAACTATATTAATTATTATTACTAATTAATTTTCAGAAAAATTAGCTAAGAATATATAACAAAAAAAATTTCGTTGAAAATTTTCAAAACTTTTTTTTAAACGTTTTTTTTGTATAAAAAGTATTGATAATTAAGGTTTATATTTGAAGAGTAAACATTCAAAACCCACCATCTCCAACTTTGACTTAAGCCCCTTTTGCACATAAACATCAACACAAAGGATTCAGTTAGCTTCGCGAAGCATATAAATGAAAGTGGCTTAAGTCAAAGTTGAAGATGGTTGGTTTTGAATGTTTGCTCCTCAATTCAATCCAGTTTTTTTAGTAATAAGGTAATTAGAGGGCTTCATCTGGAATTCGGTACTCTCTGCTACAGTGAGCCAAAGCAAAGACCTGATTATCAATGATTCTCCTCTTTTCGCAACTTTGACTTAAACCGACAAAAATACAGATAATTTCATTTATTTTGTTCCAATTTATAACTATAACGGTGAATTAGAATCTGATATGCTGAACATCAAACTATTATTGACTTAATTTGAACAAATTTATTATCAAATTGAAGACCTGTGGCGGATTTGAGGGGGGGGGGGGGGGGGGGACTCAGGAAATTATAGCCCCTCTCTTGAGACCCAAACTTATGTACAAGATAAAAGCGATTTTCGAAAAAATAAAATAGGAAAGGGGAAAAAATTCTACTTGTTTTGAACTATCACTAGAACATAGAACTAATTTAGTTTGGAGTGTATATTTTTCACACTAATATGTTCTTCCAGCCCCCCCCCCCCCCCCCCCCTTTATACTCCATCGCATTGAATATCTTAGTTCTAGCAACCTGCGAGTCTTCAATTTTTCACAAGTTTATGGATGAGATTTTTGCTTCTAAAAAAGTTGTTACATTTTAGTTTGTGATAAATCAATTAAAATAGTAATCGATAATATAGTAAACCAGCTTAAAACTTATCTCATCTGTTAAATATCCACCCCAATTTGTAGTTCTAGGGTTAAGATTCATCATTCTGATGAATTTTTATGATATAAATAAACTAATAAATATAAATCTACTCTCTTTATAGCAGTAAAAAAATAAATATTTTAAATTTTATCCTGATTTGACAAAAATAAACAGTCATGCAGAATTTCATTTTACCAGTCAAAAACTTATTTTGGCCCTTGTTACCATTACAGTAAATATACATTAACAAATGAGAGATTAAACAAATATTCACTGTTGAGTAAGTTATTTTAAAAGCATATTTATCAATTTTTAGAGTGTTCAATTAGAGTGTTTCACAAAAATCCCTAAGCTGGCCTCATTCTCAAGTTGAAACATATTCCATGCAAGCAAATTTCTCCAAAATTAAAAACTCAACCAATGAATAATTAACAGTTTAATTTACATTTATTCATAATGGTTAACTATCGATTAATAATTAATTAGCTCAAAACTTTAGCTGCGGCTTTGAGCATGGATTCTGGGCTTAGTTTATTTCTTGTCTACTTGCTTAAGCATCCAGAATTGTAAATAAAAATAACTAATTACAACATAATGTAATACTTTAAAAATTGACCCTAAAACACCCCAACCACCAAAGGTTTAGCCCTATTCTTTTGCAGAAGTCAGAAGAAATTGCAAAGCTCGTCTGGTAACTTCGCCCTGGGCTCTAAAAGGGTGTCCCGTTATCAGTGACCCCCTATTTTCTGCCCCCCACAAAGTTTGTCCAGAAGAGAGCATTCTTAGCATTTTCGGCCCCATGTGTTACGTAGCTGGACAAGGGCAGCGATAGACTGGGGCATAAAAGGCGTCTAGACATGATGGCTATTTAGGAAACATAGGCAATAAAAAGTGTTGTTCACACGGAGGCCTGAAAAAAGGGGCTGTAAATTGGGATCTTATTGGACGGTCAGCCTTATTGTTGTCCAAATGTTCTACTCCTGTTTGCCTCCATTTTTCAGTAGCCAGACCAGAGACCACCTATGGAAGTTGCGTGATCTTAAAGTAAATCCTTCCTATTTGTGCTTTTTAAAAAACTTTTTACATATTGTTTTAAAGAGCAAACTAATTTTATCCAGTTTTTATTCTTATTTACTTTCTTTTGTTTTTTCCTCTTTTCGCATGTTTAAAATTTTTCAAGGCTTCTAAACTTCCTTATACATAGTAATTTAGTGTATTTCCCAGAATAACAAGTTTGTTTTTCATTTAAAAAAGGTAAGAAATTACGAATTTTATTTACTTTATTTTCAGTTACTTATATAATTAAATGCAAATTTTTTTTTAGGGAGTTTTTTTTAAAATATGCACTTGCTTGTTAGCTTGTACTTCAAACAAATATAAATTAAAAGAAACATATAGTTCTAAATTAAAAATGACGGGTGGAAATTTTTCAATTAAATAATTAAATTGTGTGACAAAGCTATACTTTTCCATGATTTCATGTATAGACATTTATTTTTTGGTTTGTACGATCTTACTGCTGTTAATTGTTACGATTTTAATATGTATAAAAGGTCAATTCAAAAATTTAATATCCAATTAATTCAACTTTAGGTTTAGTTTGAATAATCGTCTCACTAGAGCTACACGAGGGCTATTGGCGACGGGCGTCGTATTTTAGAACCACAGTCAAGTGACGAGCCGACACCTGAATAGGCACCCAACGCAACTGTTAAGGGCGACATCGTACGCAGCGTCGGGACTTTGGAGGGTATTTAACGTGCATTCCCTCTACACGGGGTATTATTCGTCGGACATTTTTGGCTGCACGGGCCGTTTATAGGTCGGCAGTTATTTTGGCGATGCCCGGACCCGAACCTGGGACCTTTCGCAAATTAATTAAACTTTAATAATATTAAAGCACCAAATGCACAGTTTATATTAATAAATCATATTACATTAATTAATCATATTTAATTTGTAGTAAAAAATTTAAATCAAATAAAAACTATATTAATTATTATTACTAATTAATTTTCAGAAAAATTAGCTAAGAATATATAACAAAAAAATTTCGTTGAAAATTTCAAAACTTTTTTTAAACGTTTTTTTTGTATAAAAAGTATTGATAATTAAGGTTTATATTTGAAGAGTAAACATTCAAAACCCACCATCTCCAACTTTGACTTAAGCCCCTTTTGCACTTAAACATCAACACAAAGGATTCAGTTAGCTTCGCGAAGCATATAAATGAAAGTGGCTTAAGTCAAAGTTGAAGATGATTGGTTTTGAATGTTTGCTCCTCAATTCAATCCAGTTTTTTAGTAATAAGGTAATTAGAGGGCTTCATCTGGAATTCGGTACTCTCTGCTACAGTGAGCCAAAGCAAAGACCTGATTATCAATGATTCTCCTCTTTTCGCAACTTTGACTTAAACCGACAAAAATACAGATAATTTCATTTATTTTGTTCCAATTTATAACTATAACGGTGAATTAGAATCTGATATGCTGAACATCAAACTATTATTGACTTAATTTGAACAAATTTATTATCAAATTGAAGACCTGTGGCGGATTTGAGGGGGGGGGGGGGGACTCAGGAAATTATAGCCCCTCTCTTGAGACCCAAACTTATGTACAAGATAAAAGCGATTTTCGAAAAATAAAATAGGAAAGGAGAAAAATTCTACTTGTTTTGAACTATCACTAGAACATAGAACTAATTTAGTTTGTGCATTAAGAATTGAGAGAAGGAATTGGATGCTGTTTTTGATTGGATCACGTGTCCGGCTATTTTTATTAATTTAAAAATATATATAATTACATAAATTTTGAGCGGAATTTTTACTGATTATTTAGGTTCCCGATAGCTTTTGCTGCAAAAAAATCTATTTAAAGGAAAATTAAACATAAGTTTTAATTCCGTAATATGAAAGCTATTAAAATGTGCTTTCCTTTTCAATTAGGGGCAACTCTGCGTTGACCTATCATTAGAAAAATATTCAAGAAGAAAGTCAGTTCTTGTGTTTTACTTCTTAGGACAAAGTTACCCCATTCGCTGGTACTTAAAATATAATTTTACTAAAGTTTCATGTATACACCGTAAAGATTCCTATTTATATATACACTGTGTGGTGAAAATTACTTAGGTTCAGTATACTCCATAAATCCATATATAAATATAAAATCCACACCGTTTTTTTTTTTTTTTTAGGGGGGGGGGGAGGTTAAAAAATTCTAGGGGGGTGCGTCGTTAGCTCTGGGGGGATCGGCACCTCTGGTTAACCCATAATCCGGAAAGGCACAAGTCCCACGATGTCCGGATGAAAGATTCTGTACTGTATCCGGAAACTCCGACGATCCTAATACAGTCGAACCCCGTTAACGCGAACTCGAAGGGAACACCGAAACATTTCGTGTTAACCGTCAGGATTTTTTTAATATTGAACCAGTAAATAGTTTAGTAAACATAATTAACATAAAAAAAATCTTATTTTATAATGTAATACGCTAATAACACAAGCATACAATTGGTAATCTATAATAATAAAAATGAAGTTTTGTGTGTGTGTTTGTGGGTATGTCTCTTATAGACTCATAAACTAGACATTTGTTTGACTCGTAACTTGGCACAAATGTGTAGTTCATACTTAGATTATGATTTTTGAACTTTCAGAGCTCAAAATGTTCTATTTTTAGAGAAAATTCGAATATTCTGAAAAAAATACACCACTTTCGCTCAAATCCGATCATTTTTTTACTTTCCTGATGCCATCTGCTGAAAAAATTAAATAAAACTTTTAACGAAAATATTTAAAATTGAAAATGTTTATTTTATTCTGTTGCCATTACCTTAAGAAACTAAATTTGAAAAATAATTGACATGTTTCAAGTGACGTAATTCCGTCCATTCTCCATTCCGGGATTTTATTGTGGGTTTAGGTGATGGATTTCTTCATTGAGGGTTCTGTTGATTGCAAAAATGTGCATATTTAAGCTACTTCCTTGAATTATAACTATGATGGTTGTTAAAGGCCATCGTACTAGAGCTTAATATTAGGGTTTTGTTTTCACTTTCGCCAAATATTTTGCCAAACTCGCCAAATTCTTACCCAAACGCGCCAAATAATATTTTTTAAAAAATTTATAAGCTGGTTTGTTGTTCGAAGGCCATGGTGCTAGAGCTGAAAATAAGAGTGTTTGTAGCTATATCTCTTTTCTCGCCAAATTCTTTCCAAAAACGCGTTCAAGGCCATCGTACTAGAGCTACTTATTAGGGTTTTGTTTTCACTTTTTCGCCAAATATTTTGCCAAACTCGCCAAATTATTATCTAAACGCGCCAAATAATATATATATATATTTTTTAAAAATTATAAGCTGGTTTGTTTTTCGAAGTCCATTGTGGTAGAGCTGTATAATAAGAGTGTTTGTAGCTATATCTCTTTTCTTGCCAAATTCTTTCAAAAAACGCGCCAAATGATCTAAAAGGTTTCATATGTTTGTGAGGAAAATTACGATGACTTTTATGAGTGCATTTATAGCGTATTTTTTTTTTATTTTTAAGGTAATATTAGTAAGAGTTAGTACTTTATAACGAGCGGGAATAACAACACAAGTTTATTATCCTATAATGGATTAAATTGTAGTTGTACATATTCTTGGATAATTAAAACTTATTTTTAGTCCGTGCGAAGTACGGGTATTTATTTGCTAGTCTATAATAATAAAAGAAAGAGTCTGTCTGTCTGTGTGTCTGTCTTCGGATCGTAAAAGACCTACTTATACTGCCCACAGGAATTCGAAATTTTAAAGATAGATTCCCTTTAATACTAACGTGTGCACCTGAGGCTTAGTTTTTTCATATTTGTTCCATTTTTAGAGAAAATTCGAATTTTCTGAAAAAATACACCACTTTCGCTCAAATCCGATCATTTTTTCTCTTTCCTGATGCCATCGGCTGAAAAAATTAAATAAAACTTTTAACGAAAACCTTTAAAATTCAAAATGTTTATTTTATTCTTTTGCCATTACTTTCAGAAACTAAATTCATTATTTGAAAAATAAATGACACGTTTCAAGTGACGTAATTCCGCCAGTCTTCATTCCTGGATTTTATTGTGGGTTTATTTGATGGTTTGTTCATTGATTTTTCTGTTGACTGCATGTATGCATATTTAAGCAATAAATGTATAGTTAAGCTATTACTGAACTATGATGGTTAATAAAGGCCATCGCACTAGAGCTATTAGTGTGTTATGTCTTTATATTTTCGCCAAATACGTTGCCAAACTCGCCAAATTATTAACTAAAATTCGCCAAATAGGCAATTTCTTTTATGAATAATTTATAAGCTGGTCGGTTGTTCGAAGGTCATTGTGTTTGAGCTGTATAATGGGTGTGGGTAGCTATATCTATTTTCTCGCCAAATTATTTACCAAAACTCGCCAAATGAGCCAAAAGGTTTTATGTATTTATGAGGGAATTGTGATGACATTTATGAGTGCATTTTACAGCGTATTTTTCATTTTGGAATTTTAAGGCAATGAAACTGGATTTTATAATTTATAACGAGCGGAAACAATAATAAGTTTATGATCCTATAACCGGTTATATGGTACACATATTTGGAATCTATTTGAGATACTTTTATTCCGTGCGAAGAACGGGTATAAATTTGCTAGTCTATAATAATAAAAGAAATAAGAGTCTGTCTATGTGTCTGTTTGTGTTCGGATCGTAAAATACCTACTTATACTGCCCTCAGAAATTCGAAATTTTTAAGATAGATTCCCTTTAATACCAACGTGTGCACCTGAGGCTTAGTTTTTTCATATTTGTTCCAATTTTAGAGAAAATTCAAATTTTCTGAAAAAAATACACCACTTTCGCTCAAATACGATCATTTTTTCTCTTTCCTGATGCCATCGGCGAAAAAATTAAATAAAACTTTTAACGAAAACATTTAAAACTCAAAATGTTTATTTTATTCTTTTGCCTTTACCTTCAGAAACTAAATTCATTATTTAAAAAATAATTGACATGTTTCAAGTGACGTAATTCCGCCAGTCTTCATTCCCGGATTTCATCGTAGGTTTATTTGATGATTTTTTCATTGGATTTTTCTGTTGACTGCATGTATGCATATTTAAGCAATAAATGTATAGTTAAGCTATTACTGAACTATGATGGTTCATAAAGGCCATCGCACTAGAGCTATTAGTGTCTCATGTCTTTATTTTTTCGCCAAATACGTTGCCAAACTCGCCAAATTATTAACTAAAATTCGCCAAATAGGCAATTTCTTTTATAAATAATTTATAAGCTGGTCGGTTGTTCTAAGGTCATTGTGTTAGAGCTGTAGAATGGGTGGGGGTAGTTTTTTTTTTTCGCCAAATTATTTCCCAAAACGCGCCAAATGAGTTAAAAGGTTTTATGTATTTATGAGGGAATTGTGATGACCTTTATGAGTGCATTTTATAACGTATTTTTCATTTTGAAATTTTAAGGCAATGAAACGGGATTTTATAATTTATAACGAGCGGAAACAATAACAAGTTTATGATCCTATAGCAGGTTATATGGTACGGTACACATATTTGGAATCTATTTGAAATACTTTTATTCCGTGCGAAGAACGGGTATAAATTTGCTAGTCTATAATAATAAAAGAAATAAGAGTCTGTCTATGTGTCTGTTTGTGTTCGGATCGTAAAATACCTACTTATACTGCCCTCAGAAATTCGAAATTTTTAAGATAGATTCCCTTTAATACCAACGTGTGCACCTGAGGCTTAGTTTTTTCATATTTGTTCCAATTTTAGAGAAAATTCAAATTTTCTGAAAAAAATACACCACTTTCGCTCAAATACGATCATTTTTTCTCTTTCCTGATGCCATCGGCGAAAAAATTAAATAAAACTTTTAACGAAAACATTTAAAACTCAAAATGTTTATTTTATTCTTTTGCCTTTACCTTCAGAAACTAAATTCATTATTTAAAAAATAATTGACATGTTTCAAGTGACGTAATTCCGCCAGTCTTCATTCCCGGATTTTATCGTAGGTTTATTTGATGATTTTTTCATTGGATTTTTCTGTTGACTGCATGTATGCATATTTAAGCAATAAATGTATAGTTAAGCTATTACTGAACTATGATGGTTCATAAAGGCCATCGCACTAGAGCTATTAGTGTCTCATGTCTTTATTTTTTCGCCAAATTATTAACTAAAATTCGCCAAATAGGCAATTTCTTTTATAAATAATTTATAAGCTGGTCGGTTGTTCTAAGGTCATTGTGTTAGAGCTGTAGAATGGGTGGGGGTAGTTTTTTTTTTCGCCACATTATTTCCCAAAACGCGCCAAATGAGTTAAAAGGTTTTATGTATTTATGAGGGAATTGTGATGACCTTTATGAGTGCATTTTATAACGTATTTTTCATTTTGAAATTTTAAGGCAATGAAACGGGATTTTATAATTTATAACGAGCGGAAACAATAACAAGTTTATGATCCTATAGCAGGTTATATGGTACGGTACACATATTTGGAATCTATTTGATATTTTTTATTCCGTGCGAAGAACGGGTATAAATTTGCTAGTTCAATTAATATATCCATATTTCGACGCAATTTTCTCTTTAAAAAAACATCTTTCGTCAATATCCTTTAAAAATTTTATTTTTGTTTCTAAAGAAATAGACTGCTGCTTTCGATTCATCTTGAATGAAAATCAATAAGTTTAAATGCGAACCAATTCTAATTTCATGTGCTCTTTACCTTTGACCTCTGTAGAGAAACACCTACGCTTTTCATGACGTAATCGATCATCCTATTAAATTGACGAATCATGGAAGATCTCGTGATTTTCTCAGAACCAAATGTTAGAAGACAATTTAAATTTTTAGAATGTTCGTTTCCGCTTTTTTTATGTTTTGTTTCATTTCTTATTGGAAACTTTGAATTACTAAGGGGGAAAAAGACAAATCATGAATTTTTTCTTCGGGTTAAGCGGGATTTCGCTAAAGCAATTTCGCGTTAAGAGACTTTTTTGGCATCAGCTCAAAGCTTTTTAGTCCGGGGAAATGCTTTCAGTTCATGTTAAGCGAGTTCGCGTTAACGAGGTTCGACTGTTTCCGAAAACTCTGGCGATTGTAATATCTGACGATCCAAATACCAAAAAACTAATAATTGGGAAATAATTGAACTCCCATAATTGGGAAAACCTCTGAGAATCATATAAAAGGAAAAATAGACAACAACACCGGTGCAGAATACGTCTGATCCGGCGATCCTAGATCGCATCGTATGGATATTTTGAGAGAAAATATTCGATTTCGAATTTAACAATGAATTACAAAATTCAACCAGCCGTTCGTTTTATATCGTCAATAAATGCCGCACATTCTCATACTCGTATATCTCGGTCGAGAAACTTAGCACGGCCTCAAAATTTCCACAACATTAAAACCACTGAAACAATAGTTTCCTCCATTCTCGGTCTATATCAGTGAAAACTAAACTTAAATTTCAAAGAAGAACAAGTTTAAATAATAAATTTTAATAATAACGATAAAAAAATTATAATTAAAATTTGAAGATGAATTTCGATTAGATTACTTACACTAATATCTCTTCAAATATCGGTCACCGGCCAATGGAATCCCCCATTAGAAGAGCATCATCTTCACCTGACCAAAAGATATACAGTCCAATAATGCTTCTCGATTTACTTATTTTGCTGCCTAGTAATTTTCACGAAATCCACAGATGACGTCGCATCGCCTTATAATGATTGGCAGATTTTTGCCTCAGGGTGATCGGAAGGATGTCTCGTTTTACTTTTGTAACTCAGGTTCAGACAAAGTCAAACCAACCAGAATATTTTCTGCTAATCAAGTCCATGAGTCGCGATTACAGTAACAGTTTGAATGGAAAGATCGTAATGATGAAAAGAAAAAAAACAACCGAAGGTAAAGGTCTAAAATAGGAATTATAGGGGAGCGCTGCGAGGCCTGCACACAGTAAAAAGTTCACTTTTGTTCAACCCTCTGTTAAGCATCTAAAAAGCTTAACTATTTATTATTGTAAGTTCAGTATATTTTTAGTTTAATTGGTGAAAATGACTATCAAATAATAAAACCAATTCACTCTTACACTAATAAAATTTATTGAATTAAATTAATTTAGAATATATAGCACAATATATTACAAGTAATTTTGTGTTAGAACTTGAAGTATACTGCAGATAAAGCCAAAAATTTATTACTCATAACAAATTAAAATAAGAGAACAAGTTATGAAAATCTTTGCCAACTATAATGAAGCTGTAAACATTGAAATTTTAAGGATATTTCCCCCAAAGCATTATATTCACACACAGAAAAGGAATCCAATGTTAGGCAAGAAATTTAAATAAATTATATCACTACCTATTTTTTTTAGTGTCAAATATAAGAAAATAAAGCATTGATATTTCACATTTATTTACAAGAACTATTACATACACTTGAGGTAAAAATGCAATTTCTACCTTTACAACTTCAATACAACTGAAGCATTTCAACAGGTCACTTGAATTTATAGACAGGTTATGCAAGCAAATAAAGTCAAATAAAAATCACAGTTCTCAGAAAGAAAAAAAAATTCCAAAAACTAACTTTTTACACTTGTTTCAATGCTGAAAAAAAACAAAAAATAAATAGAACAATAGCAATCTTATTATTCTCTTGCCAGGTTAGACAGCAGCCACACTCACTGGCAAGCTCCCATTTTATAAAAATGAAATACTTGCTAAGTGCCCCTTTCTCTCGGTGAGGAGTATTAAATATCTACAAGCTACATACAAAAACGGCCGATTTTTTTTTATAACTTATCTTACAAACATAGGTAGTAGCCCCCCCCCCCCCCTGCTTTTGTTAAAAATCCTAAAAATTAAATAAGACCTAGTTGACGTCCATGCTGCAGTCTTCGTCACTAGAGGAGGCATTTTCTTCGTCTGGGCTAGATCCTGGAGCCCCGAGAGCGGCGGAAACAGCTCGGCTCGGGTGGCTGTGGACAGAGTCCCTGCGCTGGTACACGAGCACGTAGGCCGCTTTCGACTGAAAAGGAAAATTAAATAACAGTAAGTTTTAAGTCGCGAGTGGCAACAGTACCAGGAGTATTGTTTAAATTTCTGGATCTGTAAAGATCAGGTTTTATTCAATGCATCTGGTGGCGAAATGATCGTCATTGGGAGAGTTGAAGTGAAGCGAAAAGAACTGTGAGTGTAAGCATGGGAGATTAGAAAGAGATGAAGATGCAGTAATATGAGAATAGTGTTTTATTTTTTTTGAATTAATTGTTTCCTTACTTAACTGAAATGAAATGTAATGAAAACTTTAATTTCAAGCCAGCTTTAATTTCATCACCAAACCGAAACGTCAAACTATTACAGGGTGTTTTTTTAATTACATTTGTTATGACTAATACAATATTTTCTTAATTTACTGAAACGAATGTTGTGTATTTATTTACTTTTCATTCTGTAGAACTAAAGCCTTTCTCTGTTTGTGAATTCAGTTAAATTACTGTTCCACAATTGTGCTTAAATTTTCTGCATAAGGACAAAATATCATCTAAACCAAAGTTTTACAACAAGCTTTGCATACTTGAAATTTAATCAAATTAAAAACAGATAAAGTTTAATAAATAAAATTTTACTTAAATTTCATAGAATACTTAATTTTTTAAAAAACTTTAATTCAAATAGAATACTTAAATTTCATATTGTTTGCATTCGTTCACCACACCTTCCTCCAAATAAAAGAATAGAAACCAAAACAATCGCTAACATAGATCTAGCAGTGGCCTCATTTTCCAAAGTATTTTGGTCTATCCAGTAACATTTATAGATCGATGAAATCGCTAGAAGAATTGGAGCCAAGTTAAAATTAGAAAAGCCAAATAGTTTTCCTCCAGCTGTTGGTAACGGTCGCGTTTTCTTAACATTGAGTATTACATCCTTTATTATACATCGTTGGTAGAAACCCTGAATGCAAATATCTTATTGGGTAGATGCATTGGTTAGGACCACTTAAATAAT